>CM047809.1:109406529-110006529 GCA_026214975.1 Gentiana macrophylla | reverse complement strand
ACTTGTGCTTCAAGGGATATATTCAGGTGTAGTTGGAAAAATCATCTATGAAATGGAATATCCTAAAGTGGAATTAACAAGAGCAGGACCCCAGAGCTCAGTGTAAATCATTTCAAGAGCAGACTTAGCATGAAAACTGGACTTATCATAAGGCAAGGAATGCATTTTACCAAACTGACAGGCTTTACAGAAGGAAAGAGAATAATTAAAAACAATATCACTCACATTCAAAACATTTTTCAAAACAGATTTAGAAGGATGACCAAGTCTTTTATGCCAAAGATTAGGGTTTTTGTCTAAAATAGTATAACAAACATAAGCATTACAAATAGAAGTATTATTCAGATCTAACTGGTTCTTGAATTGAAGGGAGGTCTTTGGTCCGGAACTCTGAAGCACAGGAATCTGGTAGGGACCTTGTCTAAGAAGTCCTATTTGCAACAGGGTCTTTGTGTCCTTGTCCTTGACATAACAACATTGATTGTCAAATTCAAAGATAACAAGGTAGTCATTAGTTAACTGGGATACACTCACAAGATTCTTGGTCATGCTAGGAACATGCAAGGAGTTTTTAAGGTGATGTGGTGTGCTATTTTGTGTGAGAAAAATGCAAGAACCAGCATGTTTAATAGACAGCTGCTCAGCATTTCCAATAGTCAAGTTGTTCGAACCAGTGTAGTCCCCAGTAAGATGCATATTGTTGATATCTGTGGTGATGTGATTAGTTGCTCCACTATCCATATGCCAAGCAGAATCCACAGTGTTGTGGGGAGTAGAAACATAAGCCTTTTTTTGAGCATGACTGTTAGAACTTGAATGTACAAAATCCTCCTCAAACCTATGCCAACAAGCAGTGACTATGTGGCCGCTCTTTCCACACAGTTGACAGACAGGTCTATTGGATGAGTTGTTATTGTTGGAGTTTCTACCACCCCCTCTGCCTCTGTTACTTCTTCCACCTCTACCTCTGTTGGAATTAGAAGAATTGGTAGGTCTTGAACCAGAGTTCATTCTGAGACTTGAATTGCCAGCAAAATGAGCAGCAGGGCCTCCAACAGAATCACTGTGAACACCAACATTGAATCTATCAAGAAGCCTTTCATGTGTTAAAAGCTGAGATTGAACTTCATGCCAGTTCATAGAACCAACTCTAGCAGTTAAATTAACTATAGCAGCCTTATATTCCTTTTCTAGACCTGCTAAGGTAGCCAAGATCAACTCTGATTTGGAAACAGGATATCCAGCAACAGTAAGGTTATCAGCATAGGACTTCATCTGTGCCAAGTAATCAGCCATAGACTTTGAGCCTTTGGTAGCCCTGGTCATAGCACTTTTGTATTCCAACATTCTAGACTCAGCCTGACTGTTAAAAAGAGTCTCTAAGGTAACCCAGATTTCTCTGGCAGTGGTGCATCCAACAACTTCTTGAAAAGCTTGTTCTGTCACAGAGCTCATCAACCACCCAATCAACAATTGACCTGTGATACTCCATTCCTCAGAGGTTTGAGGCCTTTGAAAAGGTGAAGGTGACATAGACATAGAATTTGTTCCAAAGCTATGAGGGATTTCATCACTGAGAACATGATTTTCAAGATGGTGACCTCTTATGATAGGTAACACAGTGGATTTCCACAACAAGTAATTAGATCTATCTAATTTAACACTGCAAGTGTGATTTAGATTTCCACCAAAAGGGACATGTGACACAGGATTCAGGTTCATAGCACCAAGAGAAGGAGCTATAGGAAGCTGAGTGTAGCTAGGGGCGAACATACCAGATGAAAGCTCCATTTGATCAAAATTCAGACCTGGGATTTGAGCTGGGATTGATTCCATACCAGCTCCTGATAAAATCCCTGTTGGAATAAAGCTGAGAGGAGGAAGAGCAGTTCGTCCATACAGTGAAGTAAACAGAGCTCCGGCTGACATTGTGCTAACAGTAGTGGCGGAAATACCGGCGGAGACATTGATTCCTAGAGCTCCAGATGTAAGACCTTTCGTATTAGCTGCAGCAGTTGCTGGTGACGAACCTGCCGTAGCTCCGGTCGTCTTAGCCATAGCAATGGATGAACAATTTATTTCTTATTGGAAAGAAAATCGGATGGTTCGAACCAGACCATACCGAAGAATGTTTGGCTTGGTCAAGAAAGTTTCGTAAGTTTCTGGGAAAATATGTGGCAAACAATCCGAGTGGTGCATTTGTTCACTACAGGAATGACGAATTGGGAGTTAACGATGTCGTTGGTTCAACAAGTTTTGAACAGGCTAAAATCTGGGGTTTACCGTATTATAAAGGTAACTTTGAACGATTGGTTCGAATCAAAACAATGGTTGACCCTGAAAATTACTTCAAGTATGAGCAGAGCATTACAATTTTACCAGTTAATTCAAAGCTTTGATTAATAAAAAAGCTGTCAACTGACATCTTTGTTGTCAACTATTTGGCACGTATTTACTGGCATACAATGGCACTGTCAAAGTTTGATGTAACTTCTTGTTGTTGTTGTTGTTTTGTGGTGTTTGTAAACATTTGATGTACGTGGTGATGATTTGAAAGTAAAGTAATATGTTTATATATCTATCTACCTATATCTATAACTATATCTATACTTACTCATAATAAGAGTGCGATAAGTCTTATGATTATATATAATAATAAACATGGCATTTTGTTAGCGTGTAATCTATGTTTTTATTATCAATGGTTAAATAACCAAAGAACCTTTCGAAAAAAAAAATTAATCAAAGATAAATTACTATAGGCAAAATTTCAATTTTAGTACAAGTTTTCACGTTTCTAGTATTAGTCCTGTTTATATCCTGATCACAACTTCAGTCCTGTAAGAGGACATGCACACACTCATATATTCAGCTCAGCTCACCAGGCTAAACACCCAACTAACTTAAAGACTCAACTGACTTAAAATCCAGCTGACTATGTTCTGTTGTAACTTCTCATTATGTTATAACTGAATGTAACCGTTGTAATGAAGTATACTCTATAAATACTAAATGATCAGCAACAGTGTAACTTAACTTGTTCATTTTATCTTTGATCAATAAGAATTTGGCATTATATTTACTCTTGTGTTTTTCAGTTTCATCAATTTCTCCCAACACTCTCCCTCAAGTATTAACAATCTCTCGCAACACTGGCACAGTATAATTGGGGTTCAACACGCCCCCTCAAATATGGGTAATCTCTCCCAACACGTGCACAATATAAATTGTGAAAATAAGGTTCACACCAGAGTTCGATCTCATGACCTCTGGCTCTGATACCATGTTAAGATAAAACGCTTACCATTCTACTAAAACAAATTGGTGTTAGTAAAGGTGCTACTATATTTTCTTATACATTAAGAGTGTGGGAAATCTCTCCTGACAGACGGGTATGTTTTCAAGTGGAGGAAGTCTTTGTATGGCCTTAAGCAGGCTCGAAGGCAGAGACATAAGAGGTTTGACAGTTATATGATTAAGCCGAGCTATGAAAGAAGTTTATATGATTGTTGTGTGTATCATAACAAGGTGAAAGATGGTTCATTCATCTATATGGTTTTGTATATGGATGATATGTTGATAGCATTTGGGAACAATCTTAATATTCAAAATCTGATAGATCTTATCAATGCTGAATTTGAGATGAAGGATTTGGGTGCAACAAGGAAAATTATAGGGATTGAGATCTATAGAGACAAGAGTTCGAAGAAGCTTTTCTTGTCTCAGAAGGATGATATTCAAAAGATATTATCTAGGTTTAGTATGTCACCCAAGCCTATAGATACTTCATTGGCACCAAATGCTCAAATTATGCTTCACAAACAGCTAGGAAGAAGGAATACATGTCAAATGTTCTATATGCTACCACATTAGGAAGTCTAATATGTGTTATTGTATGCACTAGACCTGATCTGGCACAGGTTGTCAGTGATAGAAGACAATATTATTCAAATAAATAATATTAACAATATACACACATTAATTACAGAATATATAATTATTCTGTAATTAATACGTAATAATTACAGAATATATAATTATTCTGTAATTAATACTTAATATCTACAATTAATGTGTGAATATTGCTATTAAATAATAGTATCACTTTCTCTCCTATATAAATGAGTACCAGTGTAACATTTTGATCAATCAAAAAAACACCACTTCAGTCTTTATACTTCTGCTAGTATTCTGATTTTCTTTATGGTATCAGAGACAGGGGCGAGGGTTCGAAAGCCTTAACAATGGTGAACCCTCACCCGATCCTTCTTCCGTTCTTAAACAATTTTCCCGATCACTCTTCTGTTTTTATCCTTTTTTTTTCGTCCACTTGTTTTTCAATCACCAGCACATTCATTACGTGCACATAGCCAACATCAATTCATCAAACGAATACTGCATGAACCCAAAAAAAAAAAAAAAATAAATTCACACAACACCTCTATTGCGTTTTTTTTCCTTCCATCATGCATCCCAAAAAAAAAATTAAATAAATAAATCCTGCTGCTGCTGTTGCCTTGTTACGAGTCACAAACATTCTCCTTGCATCTAGGAGTTTGGAATTTTATTTAGATATCATTTACGAATAAAAATCTTACATACAACGTCTTTTTATTTTTTGGTATCCATTATATATCTCCTTTTCAGATGCAAGCACAAAACAGATCCGATGTAACAGGCACAATTAGAGGCTACCAAACAAATTCTCAAAACAAACACTAATGGACTTCGGAAGAACCTCCGGAGTGGAGATGCCCTCCAACACATCACAACTATGGACTCCGACAGAACCGCCGGAGTGGAGATGCCCTCCAAAATCACAACTATGGACTCCGGAAGAGCCGAAAAAGACGTGCGCCGGAGTGGAGATGCCCTCCACAAATATCACACCTATGGACTCCGAAAGAATCGTCGGAGTGGAGATGCCCTCCAAATTATGCCAAGACAAACTCAGCCTCCAAACCCGGCCTCGTTTGAGGGAGGGTGATAGAAGACAATATTATTCAAATAAATAATATTAACAATATACACACATTAATTACAGAATATATAATTATTCTATAAGTAATACGTAATAATTACAGAATATATAATTATTCTGTAATTAATACGTAATATCTACAATTAATGTGTGAATATTGCTATTAAATAATAGTATCACTTTCTCTCCTATATAAACGAGTACCAGTGTAACATTTTGATCAATCAAAAAAACACCACTTCAGTCTTTATACTTCTGCTAGTATTCTGATTTTCTTTAGTCAGTGCTGTTAGCAGGTTTATGACCCAAACTAGGAAGGAACACTGAAAAGATGTGAAAAAGATGTCCACGTACCCTAGGGGTACATATGATGTTGATATCATTATGGAGGTGATAATCAATGTCTAGTTGCAGGGTTCTGTGATTCTGATTATGCTAGAGATGTGGACAATAGGAAATTAATGACTAGTTATGTTTTCACATTGGGTGGTTCTGTAGTAAATTGGAATGCAACTTTTTGGGCAACAATTGCATTATCTACTGCTAAAGCAGAATAAATGGCATATACAGAAGCAGACAATGAGGGAATCTAGTTAAATGAACTAGTCAATGATTTGGGTCTGCATCAAAATCAAGTTCAGATATATTGTGACAGCTTGATGGCTATATGTTTGGCTATATATCATGTTCATCGTGAGAGAACGAAGCATATTTATGTGAGGTATCATTTCTTGGGGAATAAGAAAATAATTAAGGTGAGGAAGATCAACACTGATGATAATCCTGCAATACGCTCACCAAGTCTGTTCTAAGAAACAAGTTTCGGATGTGTATGTATTTTCTTGACATCAGAAGCTATTAGTTGTCTGGAAAGACAAGTCTGTTGAAGAGGGGATCTGGGTATGTACATCTGGCACTGGCTAGTGCATCTGGTACATAACATCTGTTACTTGGTTATGCATTTGGTTGAATGAGAGTTCAAGCCAAGGTGGAGATTTGTTAGTCAGAAGTTACTTGATCTCTACGTCTGAATCTGAATCTACTGGTTAATGCTGCATATGAGTATGGAAGGCTCAGCTGAAATGTTCTCAATTGAAATCCAATGATCACGTCTGAAGTACTCCGGATGCTCACATTTGGTTAGCTCTGAGTATGAATCTGGTTACATATGGTGGCCCTCGTCTGAACCTTGAAGACTACATCTTAGGGTATTTTAGTAAATATTGAGTTGGTTATTAAGTCGGCTAGGGTTTTATCCCAAATTGTAACAATCTGTGGAACTTTTTATGTATAATAAATATTCCTCTTAAATCCGTATATTTGTCGACACATTGTCGGATACCATGTTAAATCCGGTGTTCTTTTTGTTTGTTTATTTCTTGTTTGATTTTCTCGATTTATTATTTCTATTTTCTAGGTTTTTCTTGCAATTTGTTTCAAGAAATTTAAAACATCAGAGCTTTTGATTACGTTATCTACCACCATTAAAGCTTTGCGAAAATGCCATAGCGCTAAACTAGAGTAGATTTAGCTAGGAGTAGTAAACATACCCTAGATTAAATGACTATAATCTACTTATGATTCTTCCCCATTGAAGAAGATTGTATCTTTATGGTGTAGTCAACTTGTATATATTTTGAAGTTAATTGTAACGCCCCACTCCGAATACCGAGCCCTTATCTGGAAGAGAACGTTCGACGTGTATAACATTAAATAAATGCAACAGTATACGCAAGACTTTATGTCGTCGTATCAAAATAAAACAAACGGAAGCCCAAAAGAATCGCGTGAAATCATAAATGCTACTAAGAATAGATTACAACTATTCTAAAGATAGGAATATGAACTTACAACAACGAATCCTTACAAAAATACAAAATCCAAAAGTTACAAACTTGTCTTACCAAATGTTTATAAATAAAAGTACAACAACTATCTCGAAAAGCTAAACAACTAGCCTAGAACAACATACAATGGAATTGAAAGAATACATCAAATAAGACTTCATCATCAAGGCATCATCAACAACATACATCATCCTCAACAAGACCATGGTCAACCTGTCGTTTTCTCACCCCAAAAGCATACAAAACAAACATACAATTGAGGTAAGTACAAAGTACTTAGTAAAGTGGAAGAAGCTAAAGAATAATTAGGTTCTACAACGAAAAGGATTCTTTTATTTTTATTAGGTTATCTGTATGAGACCGACTTAAACTCTAGGGTTCCCTTCATGCTCATCAACATGCCGTGACTATTGGTTTCTAGCTTAGCTTATATTTGTCAAGGGCCCTATGCATGGTGTATATCCGCCATGAGATATCGTTTGCCACCTATAAGTGGATCACACCAATAGCAACGGGAGCCTATTCTGGTAGACTCCGGTAGCATACACATTCGGTGAAGTCCCCTGTCATTTAGCCATTTAGAGGCCAGCAGAGTTATTCATTTTTACTGACCGCCCACACATCGCGATATGAACTGGTTAGGCGTGACCAAATGAATCAACTGGAACAAACCGGCGGTTTTTTTTACTTCCGGTTTTCCACACGGTTCTGGAACCGGCGGGTTCAGCGGAACTAGTGATTCACCAAACCGGCGGTTCGAGGGCTGGAACTGGCGGTTCTACGGTCCACACGATTCAACGGTTCACACAGTTCCTTCTCGATTCAGATCACGGTTCAGATTACAGTTCTAAAAATTCATTATTTTTTAACATATTAAAATTTTACTTATTCTTATCAATTATAATAACAAATTACTATTAATTAAATTCGACTGTAATATAAAAAAAACCAAAGCGAACGTACTAGAGTTTGTTATAAATTGTTTTTTATTCGGTATTAAGTATAAGTTGATTATATATGTGGTATAATAAGTTTGTTTTATTAAAAATTACGTGAGATATAGATTGTATACAAGTAAGATATAAATTTTATGTTTTTTTAATGCTTGTACCGAAAAATCGGTTGCCTACGTATCTTTTATATGTAATCATGTCGGAGTCACAACACATATAAAAAAATCAAACCGAATGTAAATCTATTTTTTTTTTATAGTCTTTTATAGTTTTTTGTAGGTTTTTATAGTTTTTTTATTAAGTTTTAAGATAAGTTGTTGTATTATAAGTTTGAGATTAAAGAAGTAGAAATATAGAATTTGAGAGGAGAGTAGGATGAATTTGTGAAAATGAGGGGTATTTATAGGATGAATTTGAAAAGAAAATAAAAACGTTGCAATTGTAGCCGTTGGAGCCGGTTCTGGTTCCGGCCGGTTAGGAACATCTCCGGACGGTTAGGAACGGCTCTGGTCGGTCCGATTCCGTTCCTTAAAAGACCGAACCACCCTATAACCAGTGAACATCCGTTTACCCGAACCGCTGGTTACGGTCCGGTCTAGTTCGCCGGTTCTAGCCGGTTCACGGTTCAAAGTGGTCACCCCTAGAACTGGTGCCGTTCCAAAAATGACATGATGTTTATTCTTTTTACTACTCAAGTACGTTTGTTATTAATTATTAACTCTACACCTAAGTATTTTCAAGTAAGCTCCCTCACATCTGCTACTCTCTTACTTACACCACTAGACACGGATGAGTCTAGCACATTACACAGACAATGATGGATACTAATCCATCAAAGCACAAGCCAATCATATTCTTCCGATGGTCCCGAACATAAACTCTTGTGATGAATCCATTCTGTGCCGGAAATAAATGCATCAGAAGCGTAATCAATGCTTGTTCATGTTCATATAACGTTATTAGATCAAGAAATAACAATTAAAACTGGATTCGGAGCTCAAAGCAAGCTAAACACCAAAAACTGGCCCAATGCTCGCAATGCTCGCAAATGTGAATGCATTGAGCCCAATGCTCACGAATGCTCACTGATTGGGGGTGACCCGAATCAGTCCATGTGTCAATCATGTATGGAGCGAACCTATGGAGCGAACCAGCGGATTGACCAGGCCAGGGCAGGTCCCTGACCAGAAGAAGCGGACTAACCAGGCCAGGGCAGGTCCCTGACTTGAGGAAGCAGATTGGAGACATACTCGTCTGGAATAAAGAGCAGTTATGACTAAACGTGAGACGTGGGGGCTTACATAACCGCCCATTAACTCCATTATCACCGATAACAGCCTGAACTACGGTTGGACTTGATTCCAAATATACATATTTGGATACGTAGGCAGCTTATTCGCTAAGTTCAGTCCATTTAGAAACAAAAACTACTCTATGTTCAATCCTAGAGCAAGAAAGACCCAGTAATTTTACCCGTTTCATTCCAAGTTCGATCATTGGTGCTAGAAGGAGGGTAGCATTTTTTGTTTCTAGTGGCTGATTAACAGAGTAGTGAACATGAAATCTAAGAAAAATCAACAAGGGAAGGACCTAGTAGGTTCCTCACACGATCCGGAAAATTTGGATCAAGATCATGAGCGAAATCCAGAAAAACAACCGAAAATCAACCAAATCCTAAGGAATTGGCGAAACAACTCCTAGTAGATGCTTTAAA
This sequence comes from Gentiana macrophylla, assembly GCA_026214975.1. NCBI lineage: Eukaryota > Viridiplantae > Streptophyta > Magnoliopsida > Gentianales > Gentianaceae > Gentiana > Gentiana macrophylla. The sequence continues at coordinate 109,997,034 of CM047809.1, read as the reverse complement.
GACGATGGGAGATCAAGATTTCCAGATTCTTTTTGAAAGTGTGAGAAAAGGGAAGGAAAATGTAGAAACTCTTGGAGAAGAAAGGCAGTTATCACCAGAAAACAGGGGTGATCACAAGGAAGTTGCAGAATCCAGTTGCCGAGTCATTAAGAGCAAAACTCGTCAAGCAGATGAGGCTGCAATGGCCGAATTGGACGCAATGTTAGAAGATGAAGAGGACGAGTTCCATCTGGCTTCACCTTTTGCAGAGCACATCGAAGCATACCCCTGTCCCAGAGGATTCAAGATACCCAAAATCAGTCCGTATGATGGAACAAAAGACCCGTATGATCATATGCATCAGTACATAGCGTATATGCAGTTATACAACGCCCTGGATGAAATGAAGTGCAAAGCTTTTCCCGCACTTCTAACTGGAAGAGCCAGGGACTGGTTTAACAAATTGCCGTCCAGATCTATCCCCAGCTTTACGGTTTTAACAAAGAAATTCATGAGCATGTTTATCGCTGCAAGACCGTTCCAAAGAAACAGCACTCATTTGCTCACCATCAAGCAAAAGTCCGACGAAACGGTTTTACAGTTTATCAAAAGGATTAATGCAGAATCAACCCAGGTGGCTGATGTAAACGATCGATTTCTGGTAGCCTCGTTCGTAGCAGGACTACGAGAAGGGAGGTTACATGCAAAATTAAATGGGAAAAACCCCAAAACTATGGAAGAATGCTTGGCAATTGCTTTCAAGCACTGTCAGGGTGAGGAAGTTAATCGTGCCAAGTGCGAGTTGGAAAAAGGAGATATAGGAAAGGAAAGGCAGAAGAAAAATCTGACAAGAAGCACAAATCGGTTTGGGATAGGGTGCAGGCACCCATAACCGATAGATTGGGTAAGAGAGGAGCTCTACATGATAGAGACCTAATCCCGTTGAACAGATCACGGGAACAAGTTCTGGCTATCATGGAATGCAAAGGCATAGCGAGAACTCCCTTCCCCATGAAAGGACCCGGGGAGAAGCGAGATCAGACCAAATTCTGTAAATTCCACCAGGATGTTGGTCATTACACAGAGTCGTGCAGGGAATTGATCAGGGACATTGATGCGGCCGTTATGGAAGGGAGACTTGACGAGGTGGTTGACAAATCTCGTAAAGAAGAGCCCAGGGGGCGCATTGAGTTCAGGAGAGGAACACATCAAAATGACAGAAATAGGAACAATGAACAAAGAAGGCCAAGAAATCCATCCCCAGATCAGGATGGACAGAACCGTCCAGTGAATACCATCAACACGATTATGGGAGGTCCCAGGCGGACAGATCAGGAAGAGGGGGTGAAAATGGCAGATCAGGGGGATCAGGATCAGAATCCTGGTAAGCGACAGAAGGTATCAGGAGAAGTCAGGTACGGACCAGAGGACCCATTGCCACTGGTCATCAACAATGAAGGGCTGGTCATTGAGGCCGTAATCAACAAGAACTGGGTCAAAAGGATCTGTGTTGATACAGGAAGCGCTGTTAACATCCTGTATTACAGGGCATTCCAGGCCATGAAATTGAAGGACTCTAGCTTAACTCCGGTATCCACTCCTCTATTCGGATTTGCAGGCCCGCCTATCCATCCTATGGGCATGATCACATTACCTACTACTTATGGTAAATTACCTAAGGGCAGGACCCTCATGGTAAATTACACTGTGGTTAAAGCACCCTCAGCTTATAATGTTATCATGGGAAGACCAGCAATCATCGATCTGCGAGCGGTTATCTCCCCAGCCCATAACAGTATGAAATTTCCGGTCAATTCTGGATCGGTTGAGATTAAAGGAGATGTGGAAACAGCCAAGAGTTGTTACACATCTGTAGTTGGTGAAAAACAGTTGGTTCAACAGGTAACTGTTGAGGAACTATTGCCAGAAGAGGAAAAAACTTGGGTATCGGCATATTAGACCGAGGTTGTTCAGATCGGAGAACAGGGAGTAGAGTCAGTGGTCAGTATAGGTTCATGGATTCCAGATCCCTATAAAAAGGCGCTAACAGATCTGCTCAGAGAGTACCAAGATGTCTTCGCATGGAAAACAGATGATATGCCGGGCTTATCACCAGAGTTTATAGTCCACAGTTTAAATGTGGATCAGAACAGGGCCCCAGTTCGTCAGAAGAAAAGACATTTTGCACCAGAACGGATCTCGGTTATAGAACAAGAGGTTGCAAAATTGAAGCAGGCAGGAATTGTCAAAGAAGTGGTTTATCCAGAGTGGTTAGCCAATCCGGTGTTAGTGAAGAAATCGGATGGCTCCTGGAGAATGTGCGTGGATTTTACGGATTTGAACAAAGCCTGTCCTAAGGATAGTAACACTTCACCCAGAATCGACATGCTGGTGGATTCGACTGTGGGTTTTGAAATTTTTGGATTCCTGGACGCATATAAAGGGTATCACCAAATCTTTATGGACCCAAAGGATGCAGAGAAAACAGCTTTTATAACTGCATTTGGCACATACTATTATGTGACTATGCCGTTTGGACTGAAGAATGCAGGTGCCACCTACCAGAGAGCAGTTAATCAAATTTTCCATGATCAGATAGGCAGGTCCATGGAAGTCTATGTTGATGATTTATAGATCAAAAGCAGATCTTTAGATCAATATTTACAAGATGTGAGAGAAGTTTGCAAGGTGCTTCGAGTAGCTAAGATGAAATTGAACCCAAAGAAGTGCACGTTCGGGGTCAGATCTGGAAAATTCTTAGGTTACATGATTTCTAAGGACGGAATCAGGGCCAATCCGGACAAGTTGGACGCTCTGAAGATGATTCCACCACCCACTAATATTAGAGAAGTACAAAGATTAACTGGAAGGTTAGCAGCATTGAACAGATTCCTTTCACGATCAGCACAGCATGCACTACCTTTCTTTAAAATTTTAAGGAAAGCTACACCATTTCATTGGGGGGCAGATTGTCAAGAAGCCTTTGATGAGTTGAAGAAATATCTGTTGGAGCTACCAACTCTGACATCTCCCCAAGAAGGAGAGGTTTTGTGCCTCTATCTATCAGTTTGTGATGAAGCCATTAGTGCTGTCTTGGTTAGGAAACAGGGTACATGTCAGAAGCCAGTTTATTACATGAGCAAGGCCCTACATGGACCTGAAGTGAGGTATTCAGATGCAGAAAAATTGGTACTAGCATTAGTACATGCGTCCAGAAAGTTGAGATCTTATTTTCAAAGTCACCCAGTCATCGTCTTGACTAATCAGCCGCTGAAACAGATACTCAGCAGGCCAAATACCTCAGGTCGCTTGGCCAAATGGGTCATTGAATTGGCAGGTTACGATTTAGAATACAGACCAAGAACTGCTATAAAAGCTCAAGCTCTAGCAGATTTTCTGGCTGAGGAGAAGTCTATCTCTATTAATCAGTAAATGAGTCCTAAGGAATCAGGCCAGTGGAAGCTTTTCGTCGATGGAGCATCTAGAAAAAGTGGATCAGGAGCAGGTCTCCTCCTCATAAGTCCAAGGGGTGAAGAATTCCCTTATGCTTTGCACTTTAACTTCCACGCAATCAACAACGAAGTAGAGTACGAAGCACTGATAACAGGTTTGAACTTAGATCTAAAATTGGGAGTTAGGCAACTCAAAGTCTATAGTGACTCTCAACTAGTAGTAAACCACATCAAGGGAGAATATGAAGCAAAAGAGGAGCCTATGAAACAGTACTTATCTCTGGCCCAATCGAAAATAAAACAGTTTCAAGAAGGGCAAATAGAGCAGGTCTCCAGGTCGCAGAATACCAGAGCAGATGCCCTGTACAAGTTGGCGTCGAATTTCTTATCAGATAAGAAGGTTCTGATCGAGCAATTAAATCAGCGAAGCTATGAAGTATCTGAGGTCCAACCGATCACACAGAGGGAAACTTGGATGGATTCCATTGTAACATATTTGAAAGACGGCCAGTTACCAGGGGACAAAATGAAAGCTCGCAAAATCCAACGCTTATCTGATAGGTATGCCCTATTCAATGTTATCTTGTACAGAAAATCCTTCATTTCCCTTTGGTTACATTGTGTTACTATGGAGGAAGGCAATAATTTGTTGAGAGAAATACATCTGTGGATCTGCGGAAACCAAATGGGATCAAGAGCTTTAGCTAGAAAATGCAGGTTATTTGGCTATTATTGGCCTAAAATGCAGCAAGATGCGGAGGAGTTAGTCTTGGCATGCAGGTCATGTCAGGTTCATGGTAACCTATCCCATCAGCCACCTGAAAACTTAACTCCAGTTATCTCGGCCTGGCCTTTTGATCAATGGGGCGTAGACTTGGTAGGGCCACTGCCAACATCACCAGGAAGTTATAAGTTCCTAGTCATGGCCGTTGATTATTTCACTAAATGGGTGGAGGCTAAACCATTAACCACTATTACAGCCAAACAGATCCAAAAATTCTTATGGAAGAACCTGATATGCAGGTATGGGATACCAAAGACCATAATTTCAGACAATGGCACTCAATTCGAAGACAATGGAGTTCAGGAATGGTGTACAGATTTGGGCATAACACAACATTTCACCTCTGTTGGTCACCCACAAGCAAATGGACAGGTGGAACAAACTAACAGGCAGATCAAGCTTGTCTTAAAGAAAAGGATGGAACAGGAAGGAAAGCACTAGGTGGAACATCTCCCAAATATTCATTGGGCTTACAGGACTACCCCAAATATGTCAACACGTGAAACTCCATTCTCACTGGCATATGGATGTGAAGCTGTTATTCCAGCAGAAATCGGATTGCCATCCCCCAGAACGACACTGCATAATGATCAGGTCCAATAAGAGGAAATAAGGCATGCTAAGGATGAGCTGGAAGAGAAAAGGGATATTGGTTTGATCCGAATAGCTAAATATAAGCAACAGGTATCCTAGTATTATAACTCCAAGGTGAAACAGTGCTATTTTAAGGTTGGTGATCTGGTGTTGCGCAAAAACGAGGTCAGCAGGCAAGAACCAAGTGGAAATCTCAGTCCTAACTGGGAGGGTCCTTATCGAATCATAAGAGTACATGGAAAGGGAGCATACCAATTGGCTGATAGCAAGGGTAAAACCATTCCTAGAAGTTGGAATGCAGTCAATCTAAAGAAGTTTTATGTTTAAGGCAAGTGATTGTCGTTTTATTTTGCAAGTCTATTATGCACTATGAACTATTTTGAGCTTTTGATTATGTTGAATGGCTGTAATATATTTCCATTGTTAAACTCTTCAAAAAAGAAATGTTCTAGGCCTCAGGTCAGGTCGACAACTCTTAAAAAGAGAAAATTCGTTAAGTCTGATAAATCAGACCGCTTTAAGACCTCAGGTCAGGTCGTAAATTTCTAGGCCTCAGGTCAGGTCGATAACTCTAAAAAGAGAAAATTCGTTAAGTCTGATAAATTAGACCGCTTTAAGACCTCAGGTCAGGTCGTAAAGTTCTAGGCCTCAGGTCAGGTCGACAACTCTTTAAAAGATAACATTCGTTAAGTCTGATAAATCAGACCAAGACCTCAGGTCAGGTCGTAAATTTCTAGGCCTCAGATCAGGTCGATAACTCTAAAAAGAGAAATTTCGTTACGTCTGATAAATCAGACCGCTTTAAGACCTCATGTCAGGTTGTAAATTTCTAGGCCTCAGGTCAGGTCGATAACTCTAAAAAGAGAAAATTCGTTAAGTCTGATAAATCAGACCGCTTTAAGACCTCAGGTCAGGTCGTAAATTTCTAGGCCTTAGGTCCGGTCGATAACTCAAAAAGAGAAACTTCGTTAAATCTGATAAATCAGACCGCTTTAAGACCTCAGGTCAGGTCATAAATTTTAGACCCCAGGTCAGGTCGATAACTCTTAAAAAGAGAAAATTCGTTAAGTCTGATAAATCAGATCGTTAATCTATAGACTTCAAGTCAGGTTGAAAGTTCCTATAATGAGGAAATTCATTAAGTTTGGAAATAACTAAACCCGCTGGAACCACAGTATGACATATGCTGCACAGTAAATCACACGTCATATTGGGGGGAGCAAAGAATAAATGAGGCACACAATACAGGGTACAAAGACACAAAGGCAAACACATGTTGTAAAAATTGTGCAAAACATGTTGTAGAAATGTGCAGATGGTGCCAAGGGCTCCAAAATTCCAAAAGTTCCAAAAAAAACTTCCATATCAAGACAACAAAATAACAAAGTTGGAGGGCAACAACAACAAAGTATAATGTTTGAAATTAAGATTGAAGTAGAGGACAGGCTAAATGTTTTCACTTTGAACTTGAGATTGAGACGATGAGCCAGTTTGAGCAGGTGGAGGCTTTTTGCCGTACTTGGAGACCAAGTCCACTCCATCTCTGAACTCCTTGAATCTGGTCTCATAAATTTGAGATCCATCATTTCTGTTCCACCCCGCATGGGAAAACTTGGTAGCCTCAACATTGAGACCTGCTGCTTTCATATCTTCAATGGATGAGGAGTACCCAAACCAGATAATTGAGGCAAATAACATCTTGATGCTATCGGCTAGTTCATCAGACCTCCTATAATTAGCCAGGGCTTAAAAAATGTGCTCAGGCAGCTTGCTCTTTAAATTGTCTCTTTCCTCTTCAAGGGTGGCTACCATCTTTTCCAAGTTGGACTTGATTTGATTAGCAATAGCAGTGTGGGTCTGGAACTCATCAGTTTTGGCCTTCAATTCATCAGATAAAGCCATTTTCTCAGCAGCAGAAGTGTTCAACAAATCTTCATACTTGGCCTTCCATTCTGACAAAGAGTTGGCCAGGTCTTCCTCAAATTTTCCAGAACTTCTCGGTCTGGACAAGATCTCCATACCCAGTTTGGCGCCCTAAAAAGGAATACAGAGAGCAAAATCATCATATATTACCTAAAAAAGACATAATACTATTTGTGAAGAGGACCCTTACAAATTTGGACAGATCTTGATTGGTCCATTCTATCCAGTCATATCATTCCCCTTGAGCTCGTTTAGAGGCCTCAGCATCCCCATCAGCTTGATCCTGAGATCTAATACGCTTTGAAGCACGCCTAGTCTCAGCTGTAGTCTCTACCAAAGCAGTATGAGGAACCATCCGATAATCGTTGGTCTCCTCAGAATCGCCGTCAGCAGGATCTGTCTCGACCGAAGGCTCAGAAGGATGACTGTCAACAGGCTTGGCAGTCTGATCTGGTACATCTGGATTGACAACGGGACCGGATGCATCCTGACATCTGGGAGGTGAAGCCTCATCAGCAATCTGGACGATATCGGTGAAGCTTGCCACTGCAGTTATCAACAAGAAATTAAAAGCATGTCTCAAACAAAACATAGATATTCAAAAAAGGGAAATCGTACTTATATTTTATCTCTCCTCAGATAGCTCAACATAAGGATCTGGACCGGCAGTCTCCAGACGAGCAGCATCGATTAGATTAGAACTGTAATGCCTCATACCCAGGTATATGGGGGATGCCTTGATATCATTTAACAACTTCTTGTCCGCTTTGCTCTCCAACACATCGCTATTCTTAGTGGAAGTATTCCACTTGCCTAGGTCCCTAGCGGTGTTGTGCCTAATGAAAAAGAAGTGTTTCTTCCAATCGGAGAAGGATTGGTCTGTTTTCTTAATCAAACGGACACTACTCAAATCATCAGTTCTTCTATAAAAGCAGTACTAGCCAAGGCTCTTTTTAACCAGTTTGCATTGGTAAAAAGTTCTAAAAAGAACCAAAGTGAAGGGGGTGACAAAACACCAACACCAAATCAGGAAACCTGTGATGGCTCTTATACTATTGGGGACTATCTGACCAAGTCCTAAATCATAATACCGGAGTATCTCTAGAAAGGCGGGAGGAAGAGGAAATCTGAGACCACAGTCAAACTTGTTGGATCGATATAGCGCAAACAAACACTCTAAAGGGGGGTGAATAGAGTGTTGGGTAAATTATAAACTCTTTTTCGAAAATCAACACAAGTACTAATTAACTAAGGCGGAAGCTAACTTAATTAATTATTCGCTTGTGCTATTAAAACCTTAGTGATCAAATGTGATTGTGTGATCAACCAATTATCAAATAACCAAACTGCAAGTTATTTTTAAATCAATCAAAGCAGATTCAATAAGATAATGTCAAGCAGATTAGGCCAAACAAGTTGCGCTGATTTTAATAGCAACTTAATTTAGTGATGTTTATAAGAAAATTGCCACCAAAGTTTCAATTACTATTTTGTCAAAATATGAACTGCACAGTCTGCATCAAATTCAAACAGACTATCAAACAAACCAAAGGCTTATGCAAAAATCAGGTGCATGGAAATTACCCAGCAGATATCAACAATACAGAGTCAAAAATAAAATGCCAAGAATATATTAATGATTAAAGACATCTTGGTTTGAGATAATAGATAAATATTACAGGACTGAACCGGTTTGAAATAATTTAAAGAAGTTACAGTTGAGACTGATCTAACTCGAGTTCTAAGAATACTAAAACTAATGAAAAATAATTCTTAGATCAGTCAAAGGCACTGCTCAGACTGAAAAAGTATCAGATGTACTTTAGTGATGATAAACACAAATAACTTTGAAGTTTATCAAACACCTAGATCTGACTTGATTTCTGAGAGGTTTGATGAGCACAACAAGAAGGACCAGACTAGGATCGATCAATCGGCCAAAGATCGAAATGAGGGTCGATTAGAGTTGCACCTCTAATCATTTGTCAAGGTCGAGATTGAACCGATCACAAATGATCAAGAGTCCAAAGCGTGGCCAAGGTAAAATCTCAAAATAAAAACCTATTACATGGTGTTCAATTGAAAGTTGATTTCTCAACAGATTTACTGAGCAAAGACCTGATTCAAACAAATAAGCCTGATAGAGAGGGGCAGAATTCAGGTGTAAATCACAAGGATATACACACTGAAAATTCCCAGCAGATATGGGAAAAGAAAGACTAGACAGAGCCAAGTGATGCACAAATTCAAACTTGCAAGGAGTCAGAGTATCAGTCTGTAATGCCTTATTCTCAAGGCTGTGTGCACTTACACAAAGTACATATCCCGATATTACGATGTACAACAAGATGAAGTCTTGTGAAAAACTTGTACAGACTTTACTGACAAAGGACAAACACTCAATCGAACAATAGGAATACACAAGGTCGATTGATCTTTGAAATATGATCTACAGGCCAAAATCCTCTCAGGGCCTTTTTGCTAGTTCAAGCTTTCAAGTATCAATTTCTGATCTCAGAAACCGAATTATTCAGGTTCAGAATTTGACAGACTCAATTACAGATACTACACAAGTATGGCTAATTGAGACACACAACAAGAACAGAGATACTGCAAGACTTGATATGAATTCCTGAATGACACAAGATCAGAGATGGCTTGAAGTCAATGTCTGAATCGCCAGATCACTTAGGCAATCTTAGACTTAGGTCCTTCAAAGTCAATGATCTTATCACAGGGGTGCTTCAAATCAAACAAGCAAGACCACAAAAACATTTTAAACAAAAGCAATGTTTAAGGGGTGTTTTCGAATTGTTTACCTCTTTTTAAAAGACACAATGCTGAGAAAGCAGAGGAGTTGATCTGTGTCCTGTGTATAGCTTTGCCAATCCTCAAGCTATACACACTCCAAAGAAGATTCCAATCGATTCACTATCACTTCAGGCAAGTGATAAGGAATCTGAGACCACAAACTTCTTCTTGCAAAAATGACTTTAGAAATTTTGAAAAGGAGAAAATGTAGTATTTGCTTAAGTTGTAAAAGATGATCAAAAAAAAGAAATGGGTCTTTGGTATTTATACTAAAGCAGTGACAGAAAAGTTACTAGCAGGAAAGAATCTAGACAAATTCTAAGGCATTATGCAGTGGAGACTAAATCTAGAACCGAAGTAGGACTAAAATATTTTTTAACATCATTGGGCCACTGCCCTCAGCAAGGATTCAAAATCATAGGGTAAATGCCCTCATTTGAACCAGAAAGAACCAGTAAAGGGCACAAGAAAGACAGTTATGAGAATACCAACACGTGTACACACAGAATCTGTAACGATTTACACAAGATTTTCTTCATATGGCGAGCACGTGGGCAAAAGCTTCTGAAATCCTTATTCCGGCTTGACTGGTTCGAAAACCTAAAACGGACAAATGCCAAAATTAGGCGGAAACAATTCAAATCAGAAAAATAACTGAGGATACGATATTTAACTTGAAAAGATATGACCTTTTAAAAGTCGGATTTGCAGAGAGGCCTTCACGGTAATAGCAATTGAGAGAATCACACTCTTAATGACTCGTATCGATCCTTTGGATTGAGGTAGCCTTCAAAAAGCACAATAGCACAAAGTCAAGGCAGAGATTCGGCTCAAATCAACATTAATATCATTGATATTAACATAAATAGAAGAAAGATACAACCTTTAATACTGCAGATTGAGATACGCCTTCACAGAGTTAACGTCCGTGTTGCCAAGCATCGAATCAGCATCAAATCTTCCAAGGATGGAAGCTTTCAAAATCGGACCCTCCTTAGAGTGAAATTAATCACGTGGTTGCCCGATTTAAGGAGCCTTCACAGAGAAAGTCTTATGTGTTTCTTCAAGGAGATATTAGTACGAGGGATAAACCGATTAGGAAGATAAGAGGGTGGAGAAGAATAGCAGATATTCTGGGATTTGAAACGAGAAGGCGGTGAACCGGTAACTGAACCACCGGCATAGCAATTAAGGAGAGGATATTGAGAATCGGCTTCTCATTGATACGGAGGAGAGAAGAAAGTTTCTTAGAAACTAAATGAGGGACGGCTGAGGGCTGAGAGGATATTAGGGTTAGGTTTGGGGTCGAAATTTTTTGTTAAAAAAAAGAGGCCAGATAGTTTTAGAAGGAGTATTGGGCCGGATTAAAGCAGGGGTAGGGCTAGGTAAAAAGTTTCTAGTAGAATGAAGAGAAGCCCTGCCCAAAGAAAATGTGAATTAAATTATTTTAATTAAAATTTTACTTATAAAATTAATGGTATTAATTTATTAATTTTATAACGTAAATTAATAATTAAAGGAATTTAACACATAATTTAATAAATCCTGCAAAAAGAAGATTAAACACAAGAGTTTGCCATATGATGTAAGTTTTATCTTCATGGCGGTTAGTGACAAGGGTATTTTAGTAAAAACCACATTTAGGGACATTTTTGGAAATTAATCAAACTTACTTGCAACTGGGGCTCATAACTCAACAATCTCCCCCTTTTGATTAATTTTCAAAATACCTCATACGCTCCCCTTGATCTGAGCCCCCTACATACGTACTTCTCCCCTTAGTTTGAAAACTAAGCAAAAGGAATCACAACGGTACCATATATGTAGAGTCACTACGCAACTTTTCGAACGAGGCCTGGGGTAAAGGCTTCGTGAAAATGTCAGCTACCTGATCTGATGCGCAATTGGCACAAACTCAATAGATATCGTACCATTTTGCACGTGATCACGTATAAAATGATAACGGATGTCTATGTGTTTGGCTCGGGAGAGTCTGAGACATGATTGTGTGCAAGGTCTATTGCCTTTGGTACTATCGCAATAGACCGAACACAATCTCTGAGACATGCCGAAGTCTCGCTAATCGTTGTTTGATCCAGAGGAGTTGAGCACGAAGAATTGCTCAAGGCTACGTGACTCGGCCGGTGAGTACTAAGGGCAACACTAGGTTGCTTCTTAGAAAACCAAGAGATGAGACGGTCCCCAAGTAATTGGCAAGTACCACTAGTACTCTTCCGTTCAATACGACAGCCACCATAGTCGGCATCGCTGTAAGCGATAAGTGTAAGTGATGAATCGCGAGAGTACCAGAGACTCAATGTAGGTGTGTGCACGAGATATCGGAAAACTTGCTTGATGACTTTTGTAATGCGATATCTTAGGATTAGATTGAAAACGTGCACATAGTCCTACCGCAAAGCGTATGTCGGGTCTCGATGCGGTTAGATATAGCGAGAGAACCGATCATAGATCGATATAAGTGAGAGTCAAACGGCTCACCATCTTCATCAAGTGTAAGTTGATCGACGAGCTCATAGGAGTCGTAGCGAGTTTCAACGTGTCAAACTTAAACTTGGTGAACATATCTACGATATACTTAGTTTGACTTATGTGTGTGCCGGATTGTGTTTGCTTGATCTGTAAGCCGAGGAAGAAACTTAGCTCTCCCATGGTCGACATTTCAAATTGAGAGGACATCGAGTCTCAAACTCATTGCATAAAGCCGGGTCGGTAGAACCGAAGATAATGTCATCGACATAGACCTGGGCAACCAGGATGTCAGAGCCGAACTTCTTTATGAATAAGGTGTTATCCACCCTACCCCTAACGAAGCCATTAGCTAAAAGTACTGATGACAACTTATCGTACCATGCTCTAGGCGCTTGTTTGAGTCCGTAAAGTGCTTTCTTGAGACGGAAGACATAATCGGTATGGAGTGTATCCTCAAAGCCCGGGGGCTGTCGAACATACACTTCTTTATCGATAAGTCCGTTTAATAAGGCACTTTTGACGTCCATTTGATGGAGCTTTATTCCTAAGCCAGATGCAAACGCAATTAAAAGTCGAATGGCTTCCAGCCGAGCAACTGGGGTGAAGGTCTCATCGTAATCGATGCCTTCCTGTTGGGTATAACCCTGGGCCACCAGCCGAGCCTTATTCCGAACGACTTTACCGTTTTCATCTAACTTGTTCCTAAAGACCCATCGTGTGCCTGCCGAGGTTTTACCCTTAGGCAGGGGAACAAGTTCCCAAACATCTTGCCTTTCAAATTGATGAAGCTCTTCTTGCATAGCTATAACCCACTCATTATCTAAGAGGGCTTCATCAACTTTCTTAGGTTCGATGTTAGAAACAAATGCATGCAAAGATGAGGGATAGAAAGTAGACCTTCGGGTGCTGACACCAGCAGATGGATCACCAATGATTAAGTCTGGGGTGTGATAACTTTCCCATCTGTGTTGTGGAGCATATTTTCCTCTTGAATGTTTTCTTCGTTGGGAGCATCATTTGCTAAGATGTCATCCACAACGGGTGTTGTTGGTTCAACAGCTACTTCTTGTGCTACTTCTGTTCCAAAGGTTGTTTCATTTTGTGTGGGTGGAAGTAGTTCGAGCTCATCCTCCAAGTCCAACTGCTCTACACTTATTTGCTTATCTTTCATACTAGAGCACATGTTAGTCAAGGAAACAGACTCATGAAATGAAACGTGTATGGACTAGAGAATGCGTCGAGAAACTGGATTGTAGCATCTATAAGCCCGAGAGGTTTCGGAATAACCAACGAATATGCATTCGATGGACTTAGATGCAAACTTATCCAAATTTCCCTTATCATTCAACACGAAACACTTGCATCCAAAAACGTGAAAGTAGTTAACTTTCGGAGGCCGATTTCTTAGGACTTCGTAGGGTGTCTTGTGCAATCTGTGTCTAATAGACACTCGATTAACAATGTAACATGCACAAGCAAACAACGACCTCATTACGTAAATTGAGGCACTTTGAACTCATTTAGCATGGTTCGAGCGATTCTTGCGGTGTTCGGTTCTTATGCTCAACAACGCCATTTTGTTGTGGAGTTCGAGAGAGAGAATTCATGGCGAATACCAAGGTACTCACTGAATTCTATGAGACTAGTATCCATGAATTCACCACCTCTGTCACTCGACGACAACTACAATGAGATATATCAAAGGTATTCTGTAGTTGCTTCACGAGAGTGGAAAATGCCGGAGCACTATCACTCTTGTGAGTCAAAAACAGTGTCCACGTATATCTGGAATAGTCATCAACGACGACGAGCACATAAGACTTTCCACTGAGACTTACTACTCTACTAGGACCAAACAAGTCAATGTGCAACAATTCTAGGATGCGAGTGGAAGACACTTCGTGTTTGGATCTGAATGAAGTTCTAGCTTGCTTACCATGTATACACGGCTCACAAGTGTCAAATTCATCTAGATCTAATGTTGGTATACCTCGTATGAGATTCTGTTTGCACAGTTTCTCAATAGTGGTAATACCAACATGACCTAAGCGACGGTGCCATAGATTTGTGTCATCATGTTTAGATACGAGGCACGTTATCGGGCAATTAGTGAGGTTGTCCAGTTTGATCGTGTAGAGATTATGCTCACGAAGACCAGTTAGGACAACGTTCCTTAATTTATCAGATATCGTGCAACTATCTTCATCAAACACAATTTTAAGGCCTGAGTCACTTAACTATGATATGCTTAGTAGATTATACTCTAAATGCTTGACTAATAAGACATTATGAATAATAAAACAATTTGGGTTACCAACTGATCCTTTTCCAAGGATCTTGCCTTTTGAGTTGTCTCCGAACGTGACCGACCCTCCATTTGAAATAGCTTTGTAATCTCGGATGATTGCGGAGTTGCCAGTCATATGTCGAGAGCACCCACTATCCAAGCACCACTTTGTATTGCTTCTGTATAGTTTAGCTTTAAGACATGCCTGCAATACAAAGATTTTGTATAGGTACCCTTAGTTCTTGGGTCCTTGGGGGTTAGAATCAGGCTTGATCGAGTCCTTTCGAACCCATACCTTCTTAACCCTTGGTTTTCTAGCAGCCTTCTTTGTCCGGGAGGACTCGGGCTGCTCGCAGTGACGTGGGTCGGGTTGGTATGTGGTCGATTGCATTCGATTTACTTGATCTTGCCAGAATAGCATCTGGGCCAAAAATGGGTCAAACTGGGGAAGTCTGTGTGTATAGGTGTGTGCTTGGTGTATGCGTGGATCGTAGTGTGTAGTTGGGTAAAAACTGGGTGCAGCATAGTTGTTATGAGTGAAGTGGTTCTGTTGAGCAGGGCTCCTTGAACCTCTTCGATCATAAGCGTATGCATGAGTATGGGGGGAAGAACGATGTGATGTGTGTGCAGATGTTGATGGAGCGTTCTTAGGTGAGGTGTATGCCTTTTTCTTTCTATTTCTTCTTTTCTTTTTGATAGGTTGTGCGGTCGTGGTGTGTGCTAAGCCAATTGGCCTAGGCTCCAAGACTTTGGTTGAGGCGGGTGAGTTTTGTGTGTCAGATGAGCCTTCCACACAAATGTCCTTACCCTTTGAAGTCTGAGAAGTTGAGGGTTGCGTTTTGAGCTGAGTAATTTCCTCTTCAAGTCTTGAGATGACTTGTTTAAACGCCGCAACCTTTCGCTTCAAAGATTCATTCTCAATTTCGGTCGTTTGGTGCTTAAGCTTCAATTTACTTAGTTCATTGGTTAAGGTGACAAAGTCGTCATCTTGTTGTACCTTAAACTTATTTAGTGTTTCGTTTTTACCTTTAAGTGTGAGGTTCTCCCTAGTTAATTGTTCATCAAGTGTATGCAGTTCTTTATTAGTTAGGGAAGTGTCGGATACCTCACTGTCACTTGAGTTTGTGGGTTGTGAAAAACCCATAAAGCACAAGTTTGCTTTTTCGGAAGTTTCAGACTTATTGTCATTGTCTGATTCGTCGCTTGCATCCCAAGTAGCTGCCATTGCCTTGCCATTTTTCTTGCCTTTACCTTTTTGAGTATTCTTGCTCTTTTGACCGGATGTAGGTTTGGGCTTTCCTCCTTTCTTATTAGGGCATTCGTTGGCAATGTGACCTTTCTGGTTGCATTTGAAACAAGTCATGTCTTGCTTCCAGCCACTTTTGTTTTGGAACTTAGCATTTCCGGATGATTTTCCTCTTCGTTCATTTTTCAAGAACCTTCTGAACTTACGAACCATCATAGCGGTTTCCTCGTCATCTTCACTTTCATCATCCGCTTGCTCATTTTCAGATTCAGGTTCTTCACGAGCTTTCAATGCCGGAACAGACATCTCACGATACTTTTGCTTGGGTGCGTTCCGATGTTGTTCATATACTAAGAGCGTACTGATAAGTTCATCTTTAGTGAGGACCGAGAGATCCTTTGTTTCCTCTATGGCCGTAGCCTTAGGTTCCCATATAGGAGGGAGGGAGTGAAGTATCTTATAGTTTTGGTCCTCCATAGAGATGTCTTTACCAAGGGCGCTAAGTGCATTGACTATGTCAGTGAATCTATTATCCATGTCAATAATAGATTCACTCGGTTTTGCTTGAAAAGATTCATATGCATGATTAAGTTGACTTATTTTAGACTTCTTAACCTTACTGGTGCCCTCATGACGTTTGATAAGAGCCTCCCAAATTTCTTTGGCAGTATCGCATGCGGCAACAGCTCGGTTCTCGGAGGGACTTAAAGAGTTGATAAGAATGGCGACGGCTTTAGCGTTGAAGGACATTTTTCTGATCCTCTTCATTAAATTCGTCCTCGTCTTATTAACCTTTACTGATGACTCGGCCGGTGATGTCTTTTGTGGGAACAAACGGACCTTTGTTTATGATAATCCATAGTTGATAGTCCGTTTGTTGCACATGAGTCATCATCGAACGTTTCCACTGAATAAATCCCGAACCGTCAAAGTAAGGAGGCCTTACCAAAGATAAGCCCTCCCTTGGGTTCATAGAGTTATTTAGGGAAGCCATTACAATGCAGTACAATGATATGCAACAAGTATGTAATGCAGAAATATGGATGAATTACAATGCAAATTTTTTTAAATATGATGTGAGTGTGTGATGAACAATACTTAAGCACACGGTTGAGAGGATTTACTCGGTAATCAAAAACTGCAAAACAATATGAGCAAAAGACCAAGGTAAATCAAAGAAATAGAAAGGCACTATAAATCACACCAAGAGATATCGTGTTATGATCACTAGGTGACCAAGCTCCGATACCAATTGTTGGATCGATATAGCGCAAACAAACACTCTAGAGGGGGGTGAATAGAGTGTTGGGTAAATTATAAACTCTTTTTCGAAAATCAACACAAGTACTAATTAACTAAGGCGGAAGCTAACTTAATTAATTATTCGCTTGTGCTATTAAAACCTTAGTGATCAAATGTGATTGTGTGATCAACCAATTATCAAATAACCAAACTGCAAGTTATTTTTAAATCAATCAAACAGATTCAATAAGATAATGTCAAGCAGATTAGGCCAAACAAGTTTGCGCTGATTTTAATAGCAACTTAATTTAGTGATGTTTATAAGAAAATTGCCACCAAAGTTTCAATTACTATTTTGTCAAAATATGAAGCGCGATCTGCATCAAATTCAAGCAGACTATCAAACAAACCAAAGGCTTATGCAAAAATCAGTGCGTGTGGAAATTACCAATGAGATATCAACGATCTGAGTCAAAAATAAAATGCCAAGAATATATTAATGATTAAAGCGATCATTGGTTTTGAGATAATAGATAAATATTACAGATGAACGGTTTGAAATAATTTAAAGAAGTTCTGATTGAGGCGATCTAAGCGAGTTCTAAGAATACAAAAGCGATGAAAAATAATTCTTAGATCGAGTCAAAGGCCTTTGCTTTCAGGCGAAAAAGTATCGAGATGTACTTTAGTGATGATAAACACAAATAACTTTGAAGTTTATCGGCACCTAGATCTGACTTGATTTCTGAGGTTTGATGAGCACAACAAGAAGGACCAGACTAGGATCGATCAATCGGGCCAAAGATCGAAATGAGGGTCGATTAGAGTTGCACCTCTGTCATTTGATCACAAGGTCGATATTGGAACCGATCACAAATGATCAGCGAGTCCAAACTGTGGCCAAGGTAAAATCTCAAAATAAAAACCTATTACAAGGTGTTCAATTGAAAGTTGATTTCTCAGCAGATTTCTGAGCAAAGACTGATTCAACAAATAAGCCTGAGAGAGGGGCAGAACCTGTGGTGTAAATCACAAGGATATACACTTGAAAATTCCCAGCAGAGATATGGGAAAAGAAAGACTAGACAGAGCCAAGTGATGCATGATTCAAACTTGCAAGGAGTCGAGTATCGATCTGTAATGCCTTATTCTCAAGGTGTGTGCACTTACACAAAGTCTGAGATCCGATATTACGATGTACAACAAGATGAGTCTTGTGACAAAACTTGTCTGCAGACTTTCTGACAAAGGACAAACACTCAATCTGAACAATAGGAATACACAAGGTCGATTGATATGAAATATGAGCTACTGGCCAAAATCCTCTCGGGGGCCTTTTGCTAGTTCAAGCTTTCAAGTATCGATTTCTGATCTCAGAAACCGACTTATTCAGGTTCAGAATTTGACAGACTCAACAGATACTACACAAGTATGGCTAATTGAGACACACAACAAGAACAGAGATACTGCAAGACTTGATATGAATTCCTGAATGACACAAGATCAGAGATGGCTTGAAGTCAATGTCTGAATCGCCAGATCCTCACTTAGGCAATCTTCAGACTTAGGTCCTTCAAAGTCAATGATCTTATCACAGGGGTGCTTCAAATCAAACAAGCAGACCACAAAACAGTTTAAACAAATGCAAAGTTTAAAGGGTGTTTTCTGAATTGATTTACCTCTTTTAAAAAGACACAATGCAGACAAACAGAGGAGTTGATCCTGTGTCCTGTGTATAGCTTTGCCAGTCCTCAAGCTATACACACTCCAGCAAGATTCCAACTGATTCACTATCACTTCAGGCAAGTGATAGGGAATCCAGACCACAAACTTCTTCTTGCAAAAATGACTTAGAGAAATTTTGAAAAGGAGAAAATGTAGTATTTGCTTAAGTTGTAAAACTGATGCTGCTAAAAAGAAATGGGTGCTGGTATTTATACTAAAGCAGTGACAGAGAAGTTACTAGCAGGAAAGAATCTAGACAAATTCTAAGGCATTATGCAGTGGAGACTAAATCTTGACATGAAGTAGGACTAAAATAGTTTTTAACATCATTGGGCCACTGCCCTCAGCAAGGATTCAAAATCATAGGGTAAATGCCCTCATTTGAACCAGAAAGAACCAGTAAAGGGCACAAGAAAGACAGTTATGAGAATACCAACACGTGTACACACAGAATCTGTAACGATTTACACAAGATTTTCTTCATATGGCGAGCACGTGGGCAAAAGCTTCTGAAATCCTTATTCCGGCTTGACTGGTTCGAAAACCTAAACGGACAAATGCCAAAATTAGCGAAACCATTCAAATCAGAAAAATAAGCGAGGATACGATATTTAACTTGAAAAGATATGACCTTTTAAAAGTCGGATTTGCAGAGAGGCCTTCACGGTAGCAATTCGAGAGAATCACGCTCTTAATGACTCGTATCAGTCACTGGATTGAGGGTAGCCTTCAAAAAGCACAATAGCACAAAGTCAAGGCAGAGATTCGGCTCAAATCAACATTAATATCATTGATATTAACATAAATAGAAGAAAGATACAACCTTTAATACTGCAGATTGAGATACGCCTTCACAGAGTTAACGTCCGTGTTGCCAAGCATCGAATCAACATCAAATCTTCCAAGGATGGAAGCTTTCAAAATCGGACCCTCTCTTAGAGTGAAATTAATCACGTGGTTGCCCGATTTAAGGAGCCTTCACAGAGAAAGTCTTACGTGTTTCTTCAAGGAGATATTAGCACGAGGATAAACCGATTAGGAAGGTAAGAGGGTGGAGAAGAATAGCGAGATATGCAGGATTTGAAGCGAAGGCGGTGAACGTAATTGAACCACCGGCATAGCAATTAAGGAGAGGATATTGAGAATCGGCTTCTCATTGATACGGAGGAGAGAAGAAAGTTTCTCAGAAACTAAATGAGGGACGGCTGAGGGCTGAGAGGATATTAGGGTTAGGTTTGGGGTCGAAATTTTTTGTTAAAAAAAAGAGGCCAGATAGTTTTAGAAGGAGTATTGGGCCGGATTAAAGTAGGGGTTGGACTAGGTAAAAGTTTCTAGTAGAATGAAGAGAAGCTCGCTTAAAGAAAATGTGAATTAAATTATTATAATTAAAATTTTACTTATAAAATTAATGGTATTAATTTATTAATTTTATAACGTAAATTAATAATTAAAGGAATTTAACACATAATTTAATAAATCCTGCAAAAAGAAGATTAAACACAAGAGTTTGCCATATGATGTAAGTTTTATCTTCATGGCGGTTAGTGACAAGGGTATTTTAGTAAAAACCACATTTAGGGACATTTTTGGAAATTAATCAAACTTACTTGCAACTGGGGCTCATAACTCAACAAAACTGTTCTTTATAAACAGCACAATACCCAACAGGAGGGGCGGCAGCACTTTTACCAGGCGCTGGTCGGATGGGGGCATAAACGTTCTTGTTTATCCCATATCTATCACAAATGTCTGTGATATCAGAATCCTTCAACTTAGAGTCGATCGCATTGCAAGCCATCATTTTCTTGGTCTCGTAGGTCCTCCTCAACACTCTTATGGGCGCAGACAACCCATAAATATTACACTCAGTCGGAGGTGATTCGACAAGGGAAGGAACAATAGAGGCAATCAAATGAGGGGGAAGAATAGGGAAAAGGGGATTTTCACCAGGATTGGATACTCCAGGCTGATCTGGATTCATAAGGAGTCAAAAAGAAAAAAATTATTATCACATAGAAAGGAGAGAGACTTACTTGTTAATTGAGAGAGCAAATCCACAAAATCGGACGTCTATGGCTATAAATAATGATGGGCGTTTGCAGAGTTGAATAGATTTGATAGCCCTTAGCCAAAAGACGGTACGTTTGGACTACGCCTCGATTGAAAAGACAAAGCGTGTGTAATTATGATGGCGTTTGAGTTAACCAAGGCAAAGGCTGATAGGCCATCTGGATGGTACACGTGGAACAACCTTGAACTTCAAATCTTAATCTATTATAAAGGCTAGACCTTATCGATTAAGATCTTCGGGGCTTTGATTGGGGGTGACCCGAATCAGTCAACGTGTCAAGCGTGTATGGAGTGAAACAATGATGACCAGGCGAGCGAGTCCCGACGGAAAAGCGATAGCGAGCCCAGGGCGTTCTCGACCAAGAAAGCGGGTCGACCAGGCCGAGGCGAGTCCACGACCTAAGGAAGCAGATCATACTCATCTAGAATAAAGAGCAGTTATGACTAAACGTGAGACGTGAGGGCTTACATAACCGCCCATTAACTCCATTATCACCGATAACCGCCTGAACTACGGTTGGACTTGATTCCCAAATATACATATTTGGATATGTAGGCAACTTATTCGCTAAGTTCAGTCCATTCAGAAACAACAACTACTCTCTGTTCAATCATAGAGCAAGAACGACCCAGTAATTTTACCTGTTTCATTCCGAGTTCGATCACTCGCCAATGCGTGCGCACAATCAACACTGTATCATTTTTCCCACTTTCTGAACACGCAATGTGCGTGCATTACCCCTATGCGTGCGCATTGGCCCTCAAAACAACCCTAACAGTAGTTTTCTACACTTTTACGAATCTACAACATTCCCAAACATGTTTAACATTTATATACTCAGAAAACGGCAGCAACACATGTTCTAAACATACCATAGCATAACATAGCACGGAAACAACACATAAACATTAATTCTTACTACAATTCAACATTAGCATTGTAAAACCGTCATTACTCATTAGGAGGAGCCTCTTACCTTAATTTCGAGCAAAACCAAAGTAAAACTCAAGAACACTACAACACTTCTGAATTTCTCCAAGAAAACCTAATTGATCAACAATCAATCAAGATTTAATTGTGATCAAGGGTTTATGAACGATTAAAACTACGAATTGAAGGATCAAACTCGACGATTACCAAAACTATGGCTAAACTGAAAACTTATAAAATTGAGAATAGTTGTTGTTGAAACGTTTGTCTCGATGAGACGATGATTTCCGTCTTCTGCGGTCTGTCCAAATTCCTGACAGGTTGGCCGAGTGATTGAAGATTCTTCTTCTTCCTTCTTTTTCTCCAGGCGTCGTTCCTCCTCTTTTTTTCCTCAAACAAAGCGTGAAAATGAATATAGGGAAAATATTAGGGATTATTTTCCATAAATAGTTATTAGTTAAATCCATTGATTAAATAATTAAATCCTTGTATAATAATTAAAACATTTTTAATTATTAAGTCTTAGGTTAACATAAGATAGGAAAATAAATAAATTAAATTCTCATTTTACATTTTTACCCTTTTTAAAAATTCGGGATGTTACATTAATGCAGGTGTATGTAATATTATTTTTCATTAAAGGCAAAATGGTCTTTTATAAAATTAGAGTATTATTTTTATTTAATTAGAGGATTTTATTGGATTAAGCCAAAAGGGAAAAAGAAAATCCGGGCTGTTGGAAGTTTATTTCTTTTGCAAATAAAACTCAATATTTCATCGGAAGTTGTCATAAAGAAAATAAACTGAAACTTCGAACTTTGAAAAGTCACCAAGAAAAAAAAAGAAGAATCTTCACCGTATCTCACCGACCGTTGCTTGAATTTTAGATTTCAAGTAAGGTTTCAAAATCAGTGTGACGAGATGATCGTTTTTATACCAGGGAATTGGAGTTTCAGAAATGTATGGTTTTTGCCGTAATTCAAGAATCTTCATGTTTTGATCAAGTTCTTGGATTATAAGTTGTTCAATCCATACTTGTTTGTAAACCTTAATCATAAGTTAGTTCAAGATTAGGTTGCGTTCTTATAGGTTTTTGGTCCATGTTATGAGAGTTTATTGTTGTGCTTCAGAGTTTTATTTTCTTTGGCTCGGAATTAAGATAAGAGAGTTTTCATTTTGAACAATTATTGTTTTATGATGTTTACAATAAGTAATTGTGGCTCTAATTGTTGAGGAATTCATGTTTATGATTGCTAATTGTTTTGTAGAATGATATAGCATGTTTTGTTGATGGCTTTCAGCTATTTTGGGGTGTAAAAGCCTGGAAAATTGGTTGAGAAAGGCTGGAAATCGCACATGAGTGAAAAATTGCTCAGGAAGGCATTCTTCCTTGATAGGCATGTACCTATGGTGTAGATAGGTGTGGGACTATAAGTTTAGACCGTTCTAGAAACTCCCAGTACTCATAGGTGTGGGCCTAAGATTTATTGGGAGCGGGCCTCTGGTCCTAGAATGTTGTTTTGCATGTTTGTGTGTATTATTAAGTTTAGGAAGTTGGGATTAGTTCCTAACCTTTTTATAATGATAAAAACAACTTAAATGAACTTAACATAGCCATGAATAAGCTTCTGATGCGTTTAGTTACGGCACCGGATGAAATCTTGAAAAAGATGTAGTTCATGACCGTTGGATGATTAGAATTGGCCTTGTTATTTGAAGAATTAGTATTCATCAATGTCTGTGTATGTGTTGTGTGGTCATTCTTGGGCAACATTGTTACTCGTTTATATCTTGGCATGTTTACCCGAGTCTATTTATTTTCGACGTCGCATACTTTTGATACAATTACATATGGCTTGCATATAATATGAAGATGCATTTAATGTTATTCGTGCCGGATATTTTTTTCCGGATAAGGACTCGGTATCTGGGAATGTGACATCATAGTGTTCTTCTTTGATGGCTAAATTAGTCTGAGGTAATCATTAGGGGAGTGATATAGTTACCAGTTCAAGTCAACACCATTTTTACACCATCATCATCTCACCACACATTTTTCATTTGTAAAAAAAATTGAAACAATCATAACCCCAAGATTATGTTTGAAGTAAAAATAGTGTAGACTTGATGGAGTAACTCTATAGTTAACCTAATCATTATTGCTTTTAGACTTGATGGATTTATATTTAATAGGCTTTTAGCCTATTGTTTTAAAATGCACCATTAAGATCACTTATGATAAACTATATATTCAGCCTATTGTTTCGATTATTTTTATTTGAACTTCACAAGAGTTTTTTGTATTCTACATTATAGTGATATTGTTCCATTTAACCAGTTGATGTAGGTCAGCTGACTGAAGCACGTTAAGTGTGGTGTTGTGTGTTAAGATAAAGCGCTTACCATTTTATTAAGATTAATTGGTGCCAGTAAAGACGCTACTTTATTTCTTATACATTAAGAGTGTGGGCAATCTGTCCCAACATCCCCCCCCCCCCTCCTCAATTGTTGGTAATCTGTCCAACACTTGCACAATTATCATCCAAGAGTGTGGGCAATCTGTTCCAACACCGCCTCAAGTGTGAGTAATCTGTCTCTACACTTTAACAATTTTTTTTTAAAATAATGTTCCAACCAGGGTTCTATCTCGTGACATCTGACTCTGATACCATATTAAGATCAAGCGCTTACCATGTTACTAAGACTAATTGGTGCCAGTAAAGGCGCTACTTTATTTCTTATACATTAAGCGTGTGGGCAATCTGTTCCAACATTGTATATTTTTCCTTCCATCTATTATTTTGTATTATCGTCTCTTCCGTTTGTTATTTTGTTTAGTCATCGTTAAGCGCCTCAGTTTATTTTTCTTAAGAGCTGCACTAAGAAATTGCACATTTAATTACCATAATGTCTCAAATGGAAGGTAAAAAGGTTTAGGCTCATTCCAAGAAATCATGAAAAAAGTTATTGTACAATAGTTATTATCGAGTTATACCAAGTGTATGGATGTGATATACCCACCTACACATACACACCTCTATTGTGTTAAAGTAGATGAGCTTGATGCATCTCATCCCTCCACTTGATGTCACCCTCCAAATTACTGATACACCATAATTATTCTCTGAAATCATCGGAAACTCTAACATTTTCTTAGCTAGAACTTTATTGTAAAGTAGCCAATCATTTTCAATAAGGCATTAGCCCAGTGGTAATCACTGAGGTTGTTAACTCGAATATTTCGGGTTTGAGTCACAATAGAAAGAAAAAAAGGAAAAAAGAAAAAAAAAAAAAAGAAGCCAATTATTAAGTTTCTTTGTTGAATAAATAATGCAAGATAAAATTTGTTCTATCCAGCTAGCTCACCTTTCATAGTCTACAATATTAAAACATTTGGTAGGAGTTTTTACGTGAAAAAGAGTCTTCCTTTAAATTTTAAATTAACATGAATTGCTTTATGAGACGTAAAAGTTGTGATTACTGTTTGAATAGTTATGGTCTTACTGTTTTACCCCCGTAGGTGTGTAGTCTTATGATAGATTTGGTGTATCTTGTCTAGCCAATAATGAAAGTCCAGGTGTCCATGTTCTGTTACTAATGTTGGGATATATCACTTGAGTCTGATGTAATACAAAAAGCTTTTGGTGAACGAATACAATCAGTTAATTCCATCTTGGTATCAGAGACACTATGGCCACCGCCGGACCACTGTCTGAGAGCGTTGCTCCGGCAACGAATACAACAGATAACGATTGTTAGCAGTGGTAGCTCAGCAGCTTAATCATCTGCTTCAGTAGAAGCTAGCACGATCATTAGCGGTGCTTCAATTCCTTTGTCCACCATCGCATCCAGCTCTCTTCCGTTTCCACCGCTCACTGGCCCGTATGCTTACAGTCCGTCTGTTGGAATATCTATCCCATCTGTGTTTCCTACTGCTTCAGGTTTTGGTACCATGCCCACTGCTCCTGTGTTTTCTAGCTTAAGTCCAATTCAAGGTATGACTCCTTCGTTACTCCGACCTGTGCTACGTCTTGCTCCGTTTGGTAATAATATCAGTCAAAGTTTCAAAATCAAGCTAGATCGGAATAATTATTTACTATGGGCTATGGCGCTCCCTGTGATTAAGGGTCACAAACTTGAAGGTCATCTATTAGGGAATGTGCCAAAGCCTCCAGAATTTGTGTTTACTACACCTTCTAGTATGATGAACCCCCAAAGAAACCCCTTATATGAATGGAACACTGTGGATCAACTTCTGTTGGGTTGGCTTCTTGGTTCAATGACTGAACAAACATTGATTGAAGTCGTGGGTTGTGCAACAGCTTTTAAAGTATAGCATACTCTTGAGACTTTGTTCAATAGCCAATATGAGGAAAGAATTTTGGAGTATAAGGATGCTCTGACTAAAACACAGAAGGGGTCCAAGAGTATGGCAGATTACATATCTCAGATAAAGTGTTTTTCAGACGAATTGGCTGCTGCTGGGTACCTAGTGTCTAATTCTAAATTTGTCCTGGCCACTCTAAGAGGTCTCCCCAGAGAGTATGAGTCTATTGTGGTCAATATTACCTCCAGGATAAGGTCACTCTCTTGGCCAGAAGTACAAGCTCAACTCACTACCCATGAGAGATTACTGAGTAGATACAACCCCCATGCTGTAGTGCACTTATCTGGTGCTACAGCAAATGCTGCTGTCAAAACTGATGGCTCAAAGTCAAATGGATAGGGAAGCTCTTACCAGTCCTAGAATAACTATAAGGGCAGAGGTAATGGTTAGTATAGAGGTGGTAGAAATAGGGGCAGAGGTGGAAGAGGAGGAGGCAGAAACAATAGCAACACTTATGGCAATTACAGGGCCCTAACTTGCCAAATCTGCAGCAAGGTTGGACATATAGCTTCAGCATGCTATTTCAGATATGAAGGCACCCCGAATAAGGTACAAGATTAACAACAACAACAGAAGCAATTCTCTTCCTATCTAGCTGCTCCTGACATGTCCTCTGATGGTGGTTGGTATGTTGACAGTGGAGCCTCAAACCACATCACCTCTGACCCTGGCAATCTGCACATGAAGTCTGAGTATGATGGTAAGGATGCTTTAGTGGTTGGTAGTAGTGAAAACCTTAAAATAGGACACATTGGACATTCAACCCTCACCTCTGGCACTTCACACCTCACTCTTTACAATGTTCTACATGTACCTCAAATTAAAAAGAATTTGCTTAGTGTTTCTAATTTGACTGCTGACAATTTTATTTTTGTTGAATTCTCTGCCACAAAATGTCTTGTAAAGGACACAGTAACAGGGGGAATGCTTAGGGTAGGAACTCTTCAAGATGGTCTCTACAAGATGGTGGCAGTCCAGCACCCAAAATCTTCCTCCAACAACAAGGGCTCCCTTCACTTCAACTCCTTTACTAGCTATGTCCGCACTTCCAACAATAAACCTTTGTATTGTGATGCCAATTTGGCATAGAAAGCTAGGAAACCCTTCCCCTAAAGTCTCTGAACATGTTTCTCAAGTTTGTAATTTGAAATTTAATGGTAAACCTTTGTTTTGTGATGCCTGCCAATATGGAAAAATGCATGCTCTGCCTTTTCTGATTCTGTTAGTCATGCTAAATGTGTTCTTGACCTTGTGCATACAGATGTCTGGGGTCCTTCTGTTAGGAAATCTACACGTGAACGCAGTGGAATTCAAAAAGTTGATTTCCTTTTAACCCATCATCGACTTCGTTTAAGTAATAAACAAATAAGTAGTAGACGGTGAATACCTTGCTTGATCTAAAAGATCAATGCTTTGACCGTCTAAGGAGAGTAGTGGTGCACGGAGCCGCCCAAGTGTTCGGCCTCTACCGGTGATCCACACGAACAGCCCACCGGAATTCCATCATGGATTGCTACCAGAAAAACTCGGTTCCTAGACCGACCTTTTTTCTCTCCCTCAAAACTCTCTCTAAGAAGCTCTCTTATTTTTCACAAGAACTATTAGTCTCTTTGAATTGTGATGTAAAAAACAGCTAGTCAATCCCTCCCTTTTATAGATTGATGTGGCACCCTTAAGCCTAATAAACAGATTGGGAGAAGCTTCATAGTAGATTGGGGAGAAAGAAAATATTTTCCTAATAAAATAAGGAAAATACTTTTGATTGATTTATCTCATTTAAATTAATATCTCACATTAAATATTTTCAAGATATTGTCAATATCTAATTTTGACTATCTTTATCTTATTACCATAAATCTATTTTCCGAAAATCAATTAATGTCTAACATTAATATATGATAATATTATTAATTAAATTGCACAATCCAAGTGTATCATATACACTCAAAACGTGCGCCCCCTTTAGCCAATAAATTGGCTTTCGGAATATTCTTTAATTAATACAATACTATGATTAATTAATTTGAAAATTACATGTGTATCAATATAAACAATATATATTTCGACATATACATATACATTATACGTGTATTTAATTAATCAACATAACTAATATCTTGTATTTAATTTACTCATAATAAATAAATACCACCATATTAATTTATGGGGGAAGGGGCCAGAAGGACAAAAAAAAATTAAATGGGTCCAGAAGGACGTTACTACATGTTATGTGATTAAAAATGGCAAAATCATAATAAATGGACAAAAATACCCTTTTACACATTAAACATGTAGTAACGCTAGATAACAAATAGTAACAGTCATGAAAGAAGTAGTAACAGCCCATAAAATATCGTAACATCCAATGAAAAGTAGTAACAGCCAATAAACAAGTAGTAACAGCCTAAAAAATGCCGTAACAGCCAAGAAACAAGTGGAAACAGCCCATAAAATGTCGTAACATCCAATGAAAAGCAATAACAACCAATAAACAAGTAGTGACAGCCTAAAAACAAGTAGTAATCACCTAAAAAGAAGTAGTAACAGCCCGTAAAATGTAGTAACGGCCAATAAACAAGTAGTAACATCCCATAAAATAGATAAAATACATCAAAATATGTAGTTGAAGGATGCAGGTTCTTAGATCTAAACGAATTAGATCTACGCGCAGCGGATGGATCACGATTTATATGACACAATCCATAATTAAAGGACTTAAGTACTACAAGGGGGTTTAGATCATATTACCAATAGTAGGAAGAGAAGCCAAGATCTTCCAATGTGTTCTCCAAACGGTGGTTGGTGGACACCGATCCTTGGATTTGAAACCTCCTTGATATGCTTTCAAGAAAAACTCTAAGTTTTTCTTCAACCAAAAAACCCAAGACAAGAAACAAAATTTTCTCTCTTTATTCTAGTGTGGGGGGCGAAATTTTGCACACCCTTTTTGTCTTGGAAGAACTCTCTTTATATAGGAGAGTAAATCCTTGGCCTCCAAGTTTCTAATTAATTAAATAAATAATTAAAAAGAAATCACAATAAAGGATAATTCCATTTATAAAAGATTGTGATTAATCAATCAATCAATTACAAATCAATTATCTTTTATTAATTAATTATTTAACAAGTAAATAATTAATCACACAAGAAAATCAATTCTTGCCCTTTTAATAGCCAGGAGGCGCCACACACTAGGGTTTAGGCCCACAGAAAATGTCTTTTCTGTGTATTATATTATTCAGCCCAACTAAATAATATTTTGCATATCAATTAATTAGTGACCAATTAATTATCACTGAGGCCCAAAAGCAGGAAAAACATCCGAATTACGGGGAGCCACATCGGGGACCATGGACTATAACCGGTAGCTCCAATAATTAATTATTCATCGAGCGAGAATAAGTACATTAATTATTAATTCGGGATTACGCCACCATAAACCCGGCCCGAACTCTACCGATTATAGATGTATACTTATACTCAACCCATAGAGTGAATAAGCGTCCATTGATATAATCACTACATACGGATTAACCCTCCATAGATTTGTCCATTACGAGTGGGAAGTCTCCGTGAACCCGACTCGAGAATATCTTATCCTTATTTACCATCAACCCACGATGATCAATTAGCACACATATCGACTAGTAGCTAATTAGTCAAATGTGAACTCCGGGATCGATCACTTTCTTAGGGCTAACAAATAAGGGATTTGTCTCTCTACTTCCCGAGGAAGGAATGGATTCGTGTCTGTGAAAATCGAACTACTCACTCATCTGGAGATAGTGCCAATGAGAAGTGGCTTGGAACACATATTTAAGTGAACCGTAACTAACACATCAAACACTACCCCGGGACAAGCAGCACCCTGTGATCACCTCAGGATTAAGGTTGATCCATATATGATCATCTAATGATTTAATAAGATTTCTCGATTACGGAATTATATCGAGAAATTGATTAAATCGGTCCGATCTATATGAATGCCATCATATATAAATGCCCCACGTAGTACCCTCTACCGACAGATCGGATAAGACTATCACACCCTAAGGTGTTAGGCGCATTATTGGTGTTTTAATCAAGAGACCCTAAACTCGATTAAGTTCACCACGGACTAACTTGATTTAAGCATATCTCCACTAACTCAATCCTCACGTGTAATCCATACACCGAGTTAAGTGGTTACATCTGAGATATACTTAGGGTTTTGCAAGGTGTATTACTTTACAAGCACAAAGCAAGTAATAAGGTGAGATAAATTCTGTCATTCATTGTTAAAAACAATTACACAAATTGTCTTTCGGGCACTACACCTAACAATCTCCCACTTGCACGAAATGACAAGCAACGGTTGTTTTTAGAGCACACCCTTTCTCATCTTATTCACAACACTCTCCCACTTGCTCTAAAAGCAGATGAGACATATCCATCAATGCCCTACCCTCCAAGCACTCGACTTGGTACACCGATCAGTTTGGTTGTCGGCCCGAGACGATCTTTAGGATCGAAAGCGAGCCGGTCCTTCCAATCAGCGGTACTACATCTCAATATGCTTATGACTTCTTATGGATCGAGAAGATCCTACTAAGCTATCTCTTCTTTATTTTTCACGATGAAGTGATATCGGCTTATCGGACACGGAATTACTCCCGGACCAAAAAAGGAAATTCTAAGCACTATGAGTAAACACTGAGCCCGAGATCAATGTAATGATCATCCTTAATCTGACTACAAGTCAGAATCAGTGTAGTCAACCATATTCAAGTTTGCACCTGAATATACAAGCATTTGTTTCCTCGTTCTCTAACGATACTTGAGGACGTACTAAACCGCTATTTTATGCTCGAATCCGAGATTCGACTACTATTGACTTGTGACAACCTGACTTGCCGTTATCCAAGAGAGACTCTATCCCATTTTCTCTTTAATCCGGAGATTTAGAGAATCATTCCTGAGAGGTAAGGTAGGACTACTCTCGTTGAATCTTCGCAAACCGTATATGCATAATCATCTTATTCAATAAGATCGGTGGGATATCCAATGACTCATTCTCGTGAATTTGACCGAATCAGATTCTTAGAACATAGTCCAATTCTCTCATCCAGAGAATTTTGGCGTGTCAGTTTCTGACTTCAGATAGCACACACATGTTGTTTCCAACTGTTTCAGTGTTATCATTCATGAACACTAATACTACTATTTTACCAATATTGATATCCAGTCTACTAAAGACTTATCAATATTCTGGTCAATTCCACATATTTTAAAACATGTGACTTTAAATGACCGAGAGGTTCTCTTAAATCCACAGAGGATATAAGCCATGGCAGGCCTCCTACCAAAGGTTCTTACGAATGAATTAAGATATCGTTAGTCTCGCAAAAGGTCTTAGGAATCACCCCTATCTTACGCTTTGTAACGAATCCGTTATTCATTCTTAGCTAAAACCCTTCATTACGAATGAATTCAGATTCCGTTGTTCGGCAAGAAAGTCTCAGGGAATCACCCCTATTTTCTGCTTTCTAACAAAATCTAGCAAGACTGAGTGGTGAGAGAGTTCAAGTTCTGGTTAACTCTCTACTTGTCAGAGAATCACCCCTATACCACTCAACTTTGCGCTGAAAGTTTAAACTTTCCTATTCATTCGACTCTTTTCCGTGTAGATCCAATTGCTCCCACTGGGCCTGAGACACTCAGGTGGTTCTACAAGAGGCTGAACAGAACTGGAGTACCAAAACTCCATTCACAGGGTTAAGGTTTTCAAACCAACCTCTATAATCGTAATCTATACTGACCCACCAAGACCCATATGGTTATCAATCACCCCAGCAGATTATAAAGTCCACAAAATCACAATGGGTCAACGGTTAAACCATACTCCCACTGTGTCTTGGGTGGATTGACATTCTGATCTAGTAGTATTTATCAGTGTAATCACCAACAACTAATGTTGGACGTGGTCTGATTAAATCAGATAGTAACTACCTTTGGGTAACCGTACTCCAAGGTTTAAGGCTGTTTCTTATAGATTCTATCAGAAGGCTTGTGACAGTTCAACCGTCACTATCTGATCTCAAGAATCTTTTAATCAACCTTCACTCGTCTCATTAAGATATTTCACTTAACAGTCACAATCTGAGCGTATGCGCAAAATCTCGATCCTACCTTCAAGCATTAAATGCTAAATGCCTACATTTATGGAAGTGGTGTGAACCGAATTCACTCATTATCCATAAATTCACTGGCATCTTCTAGGTAGACTTCTCGGTTTACATAATAATGTTAACCGTTATTTTGCAACCAATTATCTTAATCGAGTTTAGCAGTGTATTGTAGCACATCAATAACTATATAGGGCAAGTCTATGGTTTCTTCCTCAGTGAGAAACATTCCACTAGGAGGCAGGCCGAGCATCAGTCCCAAGACTATGCGATAGCCTATTTCTGAGCATGGAATACTCTATTCTCTGCTAAAATCAGAGACACCTCCTCGTATTCTTTTGATAAACCAACCAGTGTTTTGAGTAGTTATCAGAATGAGAATCACCACTCAAAATCTCCCACTAGCTTGTATCTCTCACTAGACCCGAAGGTCATGGTGAACAAGCTATGTTACCCTTCAAAACTATTACCCTTTCCGATTGAAAGGAAACTTAGTCATTGTTCCTTTGAGATAGTGTTCCAAGACTAGGAGATAGGAATCACCCTTAGCCGGTCAGTGAGGTCTTGTCTCTAGGATATATGCACTAATTAATAGATATTGAAGGGTCGTTTATCTTAATACTGAAACCTTTTACCTTTAATAGTTTTAGATGTGTTACACATACTTATTCAATTTATTCTAAGTGGTTTCGACTTTATCAAACAAAGTCACGAGTCTCGGATTAAATTACTACAAATGTCATATTCACTTTCTATGAGGCAACAATATATCGAGTTGAAAGTGAATCCAATTGTTTCAACGAATCAGTAAGCGAGAAAAATAAATTTTTTCGTGATATTCAGGATAGAATCGAAATTCATTTCCTTATATCACTCCCACTATTCTATTTGAAATTACGCCCGTTGTTACTTTATTAATGCACGACTTCATTGTTCTTCCAAAGAACTAAGCCATCGAGTCAAGTTACTCGGTTAAGAAAGTCGCTAAGGATTCATTGGTTAGTGATCCGAAATCACTTTCCTTATCCTATACTTTCTTTAATTAATGTTTCGGTTTAGCCTCAAAACTTTAGTTAAGATGATTAACACTTATAGACATTCTTTCCCATTCTCAACTTTCATTAAAAGGAAATAGTCTTGAACTAGCAGTTCAATTGAGTAGACACTACTCGTGAACTGTGGGATGTCTAATAAAAGCGTTACCATGTGGGACTAATTTTTTAATAAATTAGAAAAACATAAGATAAAAGCTCCCACTAGTTTATCGGTTTCAAATACCGTCTAACTAGCGACACTTAAATTTATGATTCTCCAATTTTTCTATTAGAAAATTTCTCGTGTAGACACTACACAATTAAAATTCACTAGAAGAATTTTGTCGTCCCAATCATCTTTCAAACTAACTACGGTTGTCTCTCGCTCGCGACGAGTGTGGCAAGATGACATGCCTATTTACGTCACTTAAGTTTTGAAGGCTTCAAGAGAAATATCTCTTCCGAAAAATTAATCGCATGTGAGATTAATAAATACAACGTTCTAGTTACTTACCACTTTTAACGAAGTCATTACTAGTCAATTTTACACTAGTGATCTAGCACCTTAGAAATATATATAATGATTGTAAATAAAATTGTGTAAAATAAATCCAAATCATACACTACTAAAATTTTAGGAACATAAACTAAGTACTTATAGTCTATCCTACTGTTCCAAGGATTTAATCTAATGCCTCTGCCGCCTTAGGGTAGGTCAAAGAGGTTTCGATTAATATTGAAGATCGATTGAGAATCGAACATCTCATTTGTGATCGTCAATCACCTTTCCTTTTTCAGCCAAGGTACTACCAAAAATACCCTTTATGAGTGTGACCTCACATCTCGCATTTTTAGGTAGACCCCGAGTGTGCCGCGCCTTAGGGTCGGTCGGTGACCCGACAGTACCCAAAATCCTATCCTTTCGGAGACCAAGCCTTGAATTTTGATAGCGGCGAAGGCCTTCCTTAGGGGGCGAAATCAAAGCCGCACGCAGGCGTCACCATTCTCTCACGTTGCTTGTGTCAACAGTAGAGGCCGTGGGGTCGGTTGTCGCCTCTCCGCTCCCACTCAATATTTTGAAAAAGTGGTGGGTTTTCTTGATCACGTTTTTGGACTTGATGTTTCATTAAGGAACAATAAATCATAGGCCCGAATGTTGTCGGTTATGTGGGCTAGCCCACCCGACCTATTCGTTAGAACATATGTGGCCGCCGGACGGGTCAAGGCTAGGAGAGCTCCGTTGAGCCGTAGTGGCTCTTCGGATGACTCAAGTATTGCCGGACCCGTGCAAACGCCACACGTGGAGGTGAAGTCGTTTGAGCCGTAGCTCTCGTTGACCACCCAACCGTGGTTAAACCACTTTCGAACCTGTTTGCCCGTGATTATCAATCCTTAAACATCAAACATTCACGTAGACACTACGGAACAAAAACGTAATCTCGTCTTAGGTAAGGTGGAATTCACCAAGAATCCAACACCTTAACCACGAGGTTTCGGATTTTACTCCTTATGCTTTCGCAGAGTGGGATTCACCGAGAATCCATCACCCAACCTCGACGATTGAAAAACCCGTGTTCCTCGGTTTTACCCTAATTAGTTTCTAATTAATATCAAACAATTAATTAAAACTAATCGTGTGTGTTTTATACATGCCTAACTAATTCCTCGAATTAATTTCTACATGTATGCATATGGAGTGGAATTCATGATATGATGCATGTCATGGCAATTTTCGGTTCTACTCATACAATCTACACATGTATACTAGTGCGGAAAATAAACACCGAGATGGACCGTTGGTTGGCCCGTGAACTAATCTACTCGAAAATAAATTAAAACCCTAATCTGCAGCTGTTAAGAATCTTCGACGATCGGAATATCAAACGAACTCGGATCGGGACGAAACTTTCCAGATCTGATCTTCATTCTTCGGACTTGAAGATGGACGGTCGGATTGGAGCTTTGACTTGTCAATATTCCTCAGTGAGCCGCCCAACTTGCTGCTGAAACAGACTCTTACAGCAGCGCATCATTTACTTCCCGAGATCGATCGGGGATGAAGATGAATCCCGATCGTCCTGAAAATTTTATCACACGTCCAAAACTCCATGATTATCGATCTGACCGGTCGGATTTTAATTTGAACGGTCCAATTGTTCCCAGAAAATCGAAGACGTCACAGTTAGGGTTTCTGTGAATCCTGCGTTTTTCTGTTACAGCAGCCACTTCGCAGCAACGAACGGAAACCCAAACGGACTCTGATCGACACCAAAATTTGTGGGATTGTTCATCAACTTCTAACATTAATTCTGACCGGAGGGATCTTCGTTTTAACGGCTCAAACAACGGGAAAAACGAAAACACTATACAGCTGCTAAACAGATCTATTTACAGGAAATTAAACTTGCAATAATAAATAAATTACACAATTTCCTATACTCATATGAACGAATTTTCATCGTTTATATGAGTTTACAATAGATCTAACGGGAAAACGGTGCCAACCCCAATCCATCTCTTCAACCATAGCAATTTAAAATTATTAATGCATAATAATAAGTAAAATATCAACTACATGCAATTCCACTCCTTTAAATCGTTTAATTACGATTATGACTATACAAATCGTGGAACCTGTCTCTGATACCACATGAAGGATGCATGTTCTTAGATCTAAACGAATTAGATCTACGCGCAGCGGATGGATCACGATTTATATGACACAATCCATAATTAAAGGACTTAAGTACTACAAGGGGGTTTAGATCATATTACCAATAGTAGGAAGAGAAGCCAAGATCTTCCAATGTGTTCTCCAAACGGTGGTTGGTGGACACCGATCCTTGGATTTGAAACCTCCT
The DNA here is from genome assembly GCA_026214975.1 of Gentiana macrophylla. Taxonomy (NCBI): domain Eukaryota; kingdom Viridiplantae; phylum Streptophyta; class Magnoliopsida; order Gentianales; family Gentianaceae; genus Gentiana; species Gentiana macrophylla. The sequence goes on along the minus strand of CM047809.1, from coordinate 109,961,054 downwards.
TGATATGCTTTCAAGAAAAACTCTAAGTTTTTCTTCAACCAAAAAACCCAAGACAAGAAACAAATTTTTCTCTCTTTATTCTAGTGTGGGGGGCGAAATTTTGCACACCCTTTTTTGTCTTGGAAGAACTCTCTTTATATAGGAGAGTAAATCCTTGGCCTCCAAGTTTCTAATTAATTAAATAAATAATTAAAAAGAAATCACAATAAAGGATAATTCCATTTATAAAAGATTGTGATTAATCAATCAATCAATTACAAATCAATTATCTTTTATTAATTAATTATTTAACAAGTAAATAATTAATCACACAAGAAAATCAATTCTTGCCCTTTTAATAGCCAGGAGGCGCCACACACTACTAGAGTTTAGGCCACGTAAAATGTCTTTTTCATGTATTATATTATTCAAATTTCAACTAAATAATATTTTGCATATCAATTAATTAGCCCACCAATTAATTATCACCTGAGGCCCAAAAGCAGGAAAAACATCCGAATTACAGAGCCACATCGGGGACCATGGACTATAATGAGTAGCTCCAATAATTAATTATTCATCGAACAGAATAAGTACATTAATTATTAATTCCGGGATTACGCCACCATAAACCCAAAACTGAACTCTACCGATTATAGATGTATACTTATACTCAACCCATAGAGTGAATAAGCGTCCATTGATATAATCACTACATACGGATTAACCCTCCATAGACTGTCCATTCTGAGTGGGAAGTCTCCGTGAACCCGACTCAAAATATCTTATCCTTATTTACCATTAACCCCCTGGATGATCAATTAGCACACATATCGACTAGTAGCTAATTAGTCAAATGTGAACTCCCGGGATCGATCACTTTCTTAGGGCTAACAAATAAGGGGACTGTCTCTCTACTTCCCGCAGGAAGGAATGGATTCCGTGTCTGTGAAAATCGAACTACTCACTCATCCGGAGATAGTGCCAATGAGAAGTGGCTTGGAACACATATTTAAGTGAACCGTAACTAACACATCAAACACTACCCGGGACAAGCAAAGACCACGTGATCACCTCGGGATTAAGGTTGATCCATATATGATCATCTAATGATTTAATAAGATTTATCGATTCACGGAATTATATCGAGAAATTCAGATTAAATCGGTCGATCTATATGAATGCCATCATATATAAATGCCCCACGTGAAAGGTACCCTCTACCGACAGTCCGGATAAGACTATCACACCCTAAGGTGTTAGGCGCATTATTGGTGTTTTAATCAAGAGACCCTAAACTCGATTAAGTTCACCACGGACTAACAGCTTTAAGCATATCTCCACTAACTCAATCCTCACGTGTAATCCATACACCTGAGTTAAGTGGTTACATCTGATATACTTAGGGTTTGCAAAGAGATGTATTACTTTACAAGCACAAAGCAAGTAATAAGGTGAGATAAATTCTGTCATTCATTGTTAAAAACAATTACACAAATTGTCTTTCGGGCACTACACCTAACAGTAGTAACGTCACAAAATTAAAAGTACCAACCCTAAACTTTTTAAAAATAAAAAAAACAGCCTGCTTCTCCAAAGTAGCCCCTTCTTGGCCGGAAATTGGAGCACTTGGCGAGCAAAGAGGGGCGAGCACCGCTTCAAGCCGAAACAAGAAATTGCCGAAATAGCGATGAGTTTCTGTAATCCCTTCCGTTTCCATCCTCAATCAAATCCTTGATTTGATTTTCATGGCCATTCTTCAATGGCCCCAATCACCACGCCGCCGCTGCCGCACTCTCCTCTCTCCTGCTCCAGGCCTCCACTCTCTCTGGTCTTTTCCCGTTTCTCCTAATCTTCCGGCAAGCCCCCTGCTTCTCTCCCTCTCTTTCCACGTCCTCTCTCCCGTTTTTGAACGCTGATGCGATTGAATTCGTCTTTGATAGAACGCTGATGCATTTGGCGTCTGGTTTTCAGAAATATTAATTAGATTAATTAGGATTAATTAGAAAAAGGGTATTTTGGTAAGTTTAATTAAGTTGTGCCCTAATTAATAATCCATTTCCTTGTAGCCTAATATATACATTAGTTTGTCCTTCTAGACAAAAACCTATTAAGTTATCACTATAACACTTTATACTTGAAATAAAACTTTCCTTATATGCTATCACTACAACCGCATTTTTATCCGGCTAGATGTTCTAATGTGTATGACCCGATAGGCTTCCGAATATGTTGTCTGTAGGCACAAAGTGCAAATTACGAAAATGCCCTTCATACCTAACGATCATGGATAGCGTCTAGCAACACGTCCACGACCCTCAATCATCGGAAGAGCCTTTTTGAGATAGTAGAAGATACTAGATAAGGGTGGCTCCAATTCAATGACTACTACCTTTCATGTGAAAACGGTTACCGTGTAAATAGAATCCTATCGCTGTAATAATTTCTATACGGTTGTACGTCGAGTTCAAGCATCAACAATCGTATCTTATAATCTGGAGATCATGCTCTCAAAGTAACTCATTTACTTCCACTTTGCAAAGATTCACGAGAGTAAGACAATCCTTATAAGAAGGCCCTTTCGGATATTTACTCCTAATAATAGGATACGCAATTTCCGGACGAGCAACATGAATCATATAAATGCTTCAGTTTCACACCAATCACAACCGCATGATCGCACCATGGCTAGGGGAAACCTCAATAGTGTCAAAGTATGAAAATCCACACCATGATGCCATGAAGACTCCGGTCTCAGGATAATTACACAACCGCCACATAGTGCGACATTTAATAAAGTAAGTGGGTCAGTCTAACGTACGTATTCGCTAATACACGTCCACATACAGTCCAAGTGTCTCTACAATTCGATAGACGAGATCTGTCCCTATCTTCAATAAGATAGAAGACATCTAATACGTGCTAGTCTAATCGTACTAATAATTTCGTGTTTAATAATAAATACGACTAGAGACATTTAAGTATCAAACCATTAAAGTGATTCGAGATCTCATCAACCATAATCAGTATCATGGTTTCTTTATCAAATTTTAGTACTAAGGACGTTATCATGTATTACAAATTGGTTCATATGGATAAACAGAATATATAATAACATGAACGTCATTTATCATATGTATAAACATAAAGAAATAGTAGAAATGATACGACCCGGTTGGATCTGGTCCAACCCGATTGGGTTTAGGACACTATTTCAACAATCTCCCATTTGGCCTAAAACCAATCACTCGTACACACAAGACCAAGTTGAAACACAAGAATCTCATGCAATACTCGCAACCAACCTTAAGCATAAACGGATCGCTGTTTAGGGTGATTTTCTATGATTTATATCGTCCTATTTCGTAAAAATTTTCCTCTGTACTCTGATGTTTTGCATAGAAAGTGAACGTTTACTTGGTTTATTAAGCAAGTGATGTTTGGAATGGTTTAATCGCAAAGTTGGTTGAATTATGAGGTTTTATTGTTGATTTTCTATCGATTTGAATGATTTTACACTTTGCAATGTTTTTGATATCTTGTAGATACGCGAATTTGGCTTAAAAGAGGTCTAAAAGATGTTCAAGTGAGGGTTTACATGGAAGAAAAAGGATAAAGATGAAGTCGGATAAAGATATAGATGAAAACCGGATTTGAAGTAAACTGAACGAGCGTCTGAAGCTCCGTCCAGATGGACGGGCGTTTGAGGAATCGAACGGGCGTCCAGGAAGAAATAGTGGATTCAGAGTATTGAGATTTTTGCTAAACGAGCGTCCAAATTTACATAGGACGGGCGTCTGACATGACTCGGCCCGACTCGAAGATTTTATACAAGCTGGACGGGCGTCCATACGCCGACCTAGCAGAAACCGACTTAAAACTCTATAAATAGGTGCGTTTTTTTCAACCATAAAGAGAACCTAATTACATTAGGCGGCCACAAAACCCTTAGGGGCGATTTTTCTGTGTTCTCCACCCTTTATATACAACTTTTATGCTTTTGATTTCCGAGATAAATTTCTCCAATTATATGTACTTTCTAGTAGCAAATTCAAGTAATCAAACGATGAATAGAGGCTAGAGCTCATTGGAACAAGCTTTGTGAAGCCAATTCTAGCAACATCCTGATTTCTCTTTGGATTATCTTGTGAGTTTTTAATAAAAGTTGTATATTTTCTATGTTTAATTCATTGTTATTATGCAATTTTATCGATGGATGATTTGCATGCTTGATTTTAATAGTTGATGAGAGTTCATTGTTAAACCTAGATCACCATAGTCAAGATTAGATCTTTAATCTAAGTAACGATAGTTGTTAGATTGAAATCTAGGTTAAGAGATTGAGAAATTTCACACCTTTGTTATTAAAGAGTTAATCTTTTTGTATCGATAGACGAAAGAGATTAATAAACGAATTATCTAAGAGATTAGAAATTCATACCTACGACAGGTGAATCACAACTTTTATTAAAAATCACTAGATAATCTAGAGGAGAAATTGAATGTTAAAGAATTGGTGGATCAATTGCTTGTTCGTTCGTTAAATTATTGATTAAAATCGCTTGAACTTGAATTGCTTAGCTAAGTTAGAACTTTTTACTGCATGTTTAGGTTTTAGAATAGATTATTTTAGATAATTTGGTTCTTAATCACGTTTCCTGGCTTTAGATTTCTAATCTTTTGTCCAGTTTACTTCTGTTATTTTCGTTTTTAGTTTGTTACATGTTAATCGTCTTTATTTTCTTATATTTTTAGTAATAGTAGTTATGACATCTTTAGGTTAGTTAGATAAAACTAGGTAAACAACCTCGATTCCCTGTGGACTCGACTCCGGTATTAACCTCTATACTACGATCCCTGCACTTGGGGTAAACCGGATTTATTTTTATTACTTGTTTATATGTGCTGGATGAGCCCAGGTTTGAGTTCGAAGGTTGGTGCATTTATGGCGGTAGAACGATGGCCGGGTTGACTTTGACTTCACCAGGCATGGCATAGTCAGCTGTTAAGGGCGATTTTGTACGTTTTATAAGGATATATTTTATATCAATTCTCTCCATATTCGTATGTTTCTCATAGAAATCGAGCTTTATATTGAAATATTGAGCAAATGGTGTTTTTAATAGTTGAATTGCAAAACGTAACGAATTATGTGCTTAAATTGTGATTTTATATTATTTTGGAGTTATGTTACGCTTTGGTATGTTTTACTATCTCTTAGATACATGTTTTCGAGCTAAAAGAGGATTAGAAGAGGTTGCATTCGGATTTTTCGATGAAGAGAAGAGATAGGGATGAGAAGAAAAGGATAAAGATGAAGAAATCGGCTTTCTAGGCATGTCGGATCAAGCGCCCAAGTCCCGTCCACTATGGACGGGCGTCCATTGCCGCATCATGGCGCCCAAGAGGGGTTTACATACACAGAGAGTTTGGACGTGGTATGAACGAGCGCCTCCGCTCTAGCGTTGTAATGTTGGACGAGCGCCCAGAGAAGAGACGAGCGCCCGGCGCCGACTTCAAAGACTGACCGACTTAAAACTCTATAAATACAACGCGATTTCAACCCTAGTACATACATTATTCGATCTCATTGATACACCATCATAAGAGGCAAACCTTAAGGGCCCTGACCCAGCTTTGGGGAGGGTGGGGTGGCAAGATAGATTAGGTTTTTATTTTGCTTTTCTGTTTTTGTCTTTGCGATGTACTCCATGCTTGAAAATGCAATTGTTCGAACAGATTTGAATCCTTTTTCATTCAGGTTTTATCTACTTTTATTTAAGTTTGTTTTATGATTTTATCTCAAAGTTGTATCTTTCCTATGCGATTATTTGTTATGCAACGTATATCGGAAGATGGTTGCTTATCGATGTTTGATTTTGATGGAAGTCATGTTAGACTTAGATCACCATAGGAAAGATTGGATTTTTAACCTTGACATAACGGAAGTTGATAGGTTGATTATCTAGGTTGCTAGATTTGAATAAATCTTACACCTTGTTTTGATTGATAGACGAATTATCTACGGAAGTAGGATTCATAGTTTTGATTAGGTGAACCACATCTTTAGTTAATCATCACAAGATAACCTTAGATAGAGATAGAGGGTTTGAAGGATTGGATGATTTTGTTTGTTCATTGTTAATCTCCATGTTCATCTTCTTGTTTATTTCCTTTTGTAGTTAGTAGTTGAGATTTAGTTTTTATCGCTTTTATCCTTCATGGCTTTGGGTTAACAATCCTCCGTCCAGTTATTTTTCCGTTCTAGTTTAGGTTTAGGTTTAGTTAATAAAGAAGAATTAATTAGATTAGATTCATCAGCCAACGTACGTCTATCTTCTGCAGCCATAATGACTATGTCTTCGATCTCCTCAGCTAAACGTTCCTCAAGGTCTTGATCAGCCTTATCAGAAAGAACCGCAGGACGGATTCTCTGCCTGTTTGGTCGGACTATGGTCCGCTCGAGGTCGGGGGTATAGAGTAGTGGCCCCTTTTGACTTCGAGTTTTCATAAACCGAAACCAAAATCAAGTTGTCTAAACTAAAAAAAACTAAAAGTTAAAACCTATGCAAAGAAAATAAAAGCAGGAGGATGACGGGCGCCCAATTAATCCGACGGACGGGCGCCACTGAAGAACTAGACGGCCGTTTGGGGCAAGCGACGCCTTTCTCGATTTCTCCAAACGGTACCGAAGTTGGCTCTTTTTAGATGGACGGGCGTCCACTTACTCCGACGCCCGCTTGGAAACCAAAGACCAAAAGCAAAAGTAAAACTTAGCAAAAACTAGACAACCGTACCGAGTCCCCGGCAATGGCGCCAAAAACTTGTCTTGGATTTTATCTATTGAAAAATAAACAAGTAATAAAAATAAATCCGGTTTACCCCAAGTGCAGGGATCGTAGTATAGAGGTTAATACCAGAGTCGAGTCCACAGGTAAGCGGTCAACTCAACACATCCGTCCTCGCTTTAATCACCTGTCCAAAGGGTCCTCACCCGCATCCTGCTTCGCTTTAATTGCTTCCTTATAATCCAACCCCTCAAATGGTTGGCCAGTGTCAATTTATTTCCCCTTGGACCTATCAAGTCAATGCTGTCCAGAATCAGGGATAGTACAATTCAGTCACATTCCAGGCATGTGATAATGTGGGGCACACCTCTCGCTTCTGTCCTATGAATTAATGGACAGAATGCTGAAGTTAATGCTTTCCTTGGCCAGCAAAACCAGAGATTTAACAATCAGTTCTCTGGCCAAAGCTATCTTCAAAACCAGGGTTTCCATCAGAATCAAAATCTCAATCAAAATTCGAATTTTAACCAGAATCAGAATTTCAATTGAAACCCAAGCTTCAATCAGAACCTGAACATGAATTTTTCCAATACAAATCAGAGGTTCAATCAAGATTGGCCAAACAATTCAAATCCTGTGTTTCAGAATCATTCTAGCCAATCCTTCCCGCAGAACTTTCAGAACTCTCAAGGCCCCTCTCCCTCTAATGATCTTGAAGCTAAACTGGAGGAGCAGAATAATAATATCCAATCCCTTCAGAGCACAATAAAGAGTCTTGAGAGGCAGATCGGGCAAATGGCTGGCCAACTAGCTTCCAGACCCTCAGGGCAGTTGCCTAGCTTTACGGAGAAATATCCTAAGGGTGGCCAGGTAGCTCAGACCGATTTGAATCATGGCCAGTGCACTGACCTAGTTCCTTTAATTCCCTATGGTAAAGAAGTTGCCAGTGCCTTGAATCTCATATCTGGTACTCAACTTAGTGGTCCCCCGAACCAGGGAAACCACTAACCCCTCCTGCCAGTGATGAGGCAGGAGGGGAAATCGAGCACCCATGTTCCCCTTTTCTGCAAGAGAGTACTCAGGTGGCTGGTCCCTTGAGAAATGAAGAATCAAGTGAGAGTCAGGTGGCGGATCCCCTGACTAGTAAAAGAAGTGAGAAAGTGGTGAGGTGGAAAGATTTGGAAGATAAAGCTGCCAGTTCATCCTCGAAGAAAGTCTTTTCTGAGAGTGATTTAAAGAAACTACCATTTCCACCTAGAAAAAGCAACATCTCCTTGCATGAGGACAAGAAATATGAAAAAGTGCTTAATCTTCTGAAAAATACTCAAGTTAATCTTCCATTATCTGATGTTTTGGTTGAGATGCCTAAATACACTAAGTTCATCAAGGATGTTGTTTCTTCTAAGAAGAAGTTAGAAGACATGGATCGGTTGATTGGTGAGGATTGATCTATGATAAGTTATGAAGATCTACCAATCAAGTGGGGTGACCCTGGGTAATTTGTGCTCACATTGCTGATGGGAGGCCTAGTCTTCCCAAACTCTTTATGTGACCTGGGTGCATCCATAAGTCTCGATGCCATTGTCTCAGTATGTAAACAAACTTGGATTGAATGATCTTTAGAACCCACGACCATGAACCTACAATTATTGATAGATCTTCCAAGAAAGTGGGGATACTAAAGGACGTATTAGTTCAAATTGATAGATTTACTTTTCCGGTTGACTGGTACGTCCTAGACATAGAAAAGGATGAGAATGTCCCCTTGATACTTGGAAGACCTTTTCTTTCCACAGCCAGAGCCCTCATTGACTGTGAAGGTGGGCAAGTGACCATACGAGTCGGTGATCAGGAGGTGAGCTACAGTGTCTCCAAAGCTATTCAGAGACCCTCTGATTATCCAACCGGCTTTTCCATTGAGGATATGTCAGATGACTTTAATGATTACATGGAAAAGCAAGTCATGGCTGTTGAGACTGAATATGAGCGATTAGTTGAAAATTTGAATAATCATGGTTAGGTGAATCTAGAACAATTAGGAGCTGAAATTGATGAAGGTTCGTTGAAAGGAGAAGCTTTGGCAGTGGGACCACTAAGTAAACTCAGTGATGTTGAGTTGAAAAGTGGAGATCTTAAATCGAGTTTAGAAGAACCCCCGCAGGATCCGTGCATCAAGCCGTTACCTAAGCATCTGAAATATGTTTCCTTGAGAGAAGGTGACAAGCTTCCGTTGATTATTTCTGCCAAGCTATCCCGGTTGGAAGAGATGAAAATGTTAAACATTTTGAGAAAGAATGAGAAAGCTTTTGGTTGGCAAGTGGGAGACATCAGAGGGATATCTCCTGACTTATGCATGCACAAGATTAAAACTGAAGAGGGTGCCAAGTGTGTTAGACAGCTGATATACTACTTTTATATGATTAAATATACGTTATATTATTATGTTTTATCAACGAATTCTATATAAAATATATGAAATTATGATATAAATAGTACGAAATGTTAATCTTTATAATTTAGAGTAGTTAGTAGTAAAACTTAGTAATAATAGTAAAAAGTTATCATTTTGTACCGATTTTAGTAAATCGGAGTGTCGTGTCAGATTTACGTGGGTATTTGTGATATTTTATTGCAGATTTATAAACAGAGACCCCGAGAATCGACATATTGAAGTATAATCATATCTCTGGAAGGATTTAGAGAATGTCACGAGCTTAAATGGTCAATCGAATTGCTTAAGTGGTCAAGTGGCTAATCGATTCGATTAAGTGGTAATCGAGAAATATCTTCGACAAATGAATGGCTCATTAAAACGACATCATCTGAAGAAGAGTCCTTCACGAAAGTTGTAGATTTTCCATAGAGCTTTCTGATGCCTCTTGAATCATGATTTTTGGAGATCTAGATTTCGAGATATGAATTTTATAAGTTATATATAATTATAATTATAATTATATATAACGCTGCACATGCTGAGTAATAAGGGGGGATGGAAGTAATCATTAGGCCGGACCAGTCCGGCCTCATCAAGGACCGGTCCGGCCAAGGAAGTTTCATCTATATAAGAAGCTCAGTTGTAAACAGATCGAGGGTACCAATATATATATATCTAATCTATATATATATATATCTTCTTCTCTTTATTTTCTTTTTAGTTAGTAGTTTGTAAATAGGCCTTATGCCAAAAATAATAATCTCGTAGTACTGTTGTAATGCTCGGGAAATTATCGGAAGTTCGGTGTTGTTGAAGTCGTTGTAATGTCCGGAAGAATACGACTCTGATTCAGCATTTGTAATCGGGTAAATTTCTAAAGTATTTATGTTTGTTTTTATCTTTTTAGTCGTTATAATGTTATTAGGCTAACTCTAAATAACTAGCCAAAGTTATGTAATCGTTTTATTTCGATCTTTTCGGTAAAGGAATGCTGTCTAATTAAAATTGACTAAAATTGAGTTAATTGAATCTTTTTCTATTTTGTAACGTATTGATAATATTCGGATTGACGTAATTAACCAAGATGAATCGCAACATATAACCTAACGATGAACTGACCAGAGAAGTTAGGATATGAGATAAAAGATAGAAAAACCGGAGGGTAAAATTGGCCGTGCGTAAAGTGTGACAACGGAATCCTATTTCCTACCCGGGGGCAGATTTGTCTTGGGAAAGATTAATCTTATTAAATTTGTGCTCAAGATCATAATAATGTTAAAATCAACGGTTTAATTGAAACTAACACCGGAAAGTTAAATCGATCCGCCTGACAACCGGAGCCTTTTGAATAACATCGGCCGTCTGACAAACGGAATAACCTCTTTTATCCGGGGTAGATTTGTACTGCACTGCTCGGACTAACTAAGATTAGCATGGGGCGATTGTGGAGATTGAATCGATGACAATGACATATGACAATTTCATACGCTCGTGTGAGGAGGAATTGTTAACCTCAGGAGTACACCGTTTCATTTACTCAATTGGACCTAATATAAAAGGAAAGATCGAGCACATTCCGTTTACTAAAAAGATCGTATAAATCAATTATATAAACTTTGGCTAGTTCTATAAAATTATCTGTCTAGTTCTATAAATATATTGGTATCTATATATTTATATATATATATATATATATATTTTGCAATCTATGTACATCTATATATATTTTTATATCTATATATATTATATTAGAATAAATTTTAAATTACGCATTTATTTTATGTTAAGTAGAATAGTAGTCATCTGTGTTATAAAATTGCGGTTTAGATCGAGTTAATAACAGCTCTTTGGTGTTTAACCACACTTAGAAGAATTACCAAGTTTCGAGGATTCGACACTCGACTCACTACACTAGCACTACTGATTTGACCCGATATAATCGCCGGTTAAGGACCCGGTATAGCACTAGGTAAGGCCACGTCAGATTTCTGGCGCCGTTGCCGGGGAACGTCGCTAATTTCTTTCTTTGTGTCTATGGTTACTACTTGTATTAGCTCAAAATTCTCGAGAATAAGTCAACACTTTTTCTTATCTCATTTCTATTTTTATTTTTCGTTGGTACTAACCTAATAGGTAAGTTACCAATTTTTTTTTACTACTTTCAAAATCGAGTATTTTCTATTTTCGTTAGTTGATGACCAGAAGTGGTAAGGCCCCGCTCACTCCTTATAAGCCTGACATAAACACTTACGAAAGGCAGTTAAGAGTAGAGAGTAAACGTGTAACGCCCCGTTCCCGGACACCGAGTCCTTATCCGGAAAGAGCGCTCGGCACATATATTATCAAATAAATTCAATAATATATGTAAGCCTTACGTCATACATCGTAACTAAAACGACACGGAAGATAAAACGACTCGGGAAAAACAAAAGACAAAAGATCGAACACACGGTTTTCAATCTTTGTGAAACTAAATCCAATAAAGAAAACTAATCATCCAACATTCAAATCCCAAAAGATCTCAAAAGAACTCAACCGTAACTAATCCAAAAGAAAGACAACATTGTTTGAAACTAAGTCAACAACATTATTGAAAGAGTCAAAAGTAAAAGAACTAAGTCTTCACGAGCTCCATCTCACACGTCCTCGTCAAAGAACTCATCAAGATTAGCAACCTGTTTCATCTTCTTTGGGAAAGGGAAAGACAAACACAACGTAACGGGTAAGTACAAAAGTACTTAGTAACGCCGTAGAAGATCGTATAACTATGATCTCATAAGGAAATAAAAGCAACGCCGTCTTTTATTAGTTTGTTCCGTTATTAACCCTAGCTAACTATCATATTATGTTCATAGCATAACATGAGGTTCCAAAAGGTATCTAACTTAGCTCAAGTTTGTTACATCATGAATAACAAGGGCACTACGCCTAGTAATAGGATGTACTAGGACAATCGGGTGCAACCTACTTAGAGACACGCTCACAGTAGCCCGGGAATATCTCGAGTCCCGATAGTGTGATAACCGGCGAGAATGTACCAGACGCTTTATCTAGCCAATCGATTGACCGGCGTGGTACAGATCTACTTTGTCCGGGTCGAGAACACATCGCGATATTGTACTATGCCTTACCAAGCATTGCATGATGTTTAAGATTATTAATCTAGCACATACGCTTGATTAGATGTTTATCTAGCCACCTAAGTGTTTTCAAGTAAGCTCCTCACATCTCCTACTGCATTTCTTAGACCACTAGACACGGACAAGCCACAGCAATTATACGAGACATCGATAAACTCTAGCTTATCGAAGCACAAGGCAAATCAAAGCTTTCGACGGTCCCACACTTCCGTCTTTTAGGAATCCATGTGGTGCCGGAACTAAACGCATCAAAAGCTAATTTGAGCTTTGTCACATAAGGTTAAGCAAAGAAATATGCTACTATAAAGCTTGAAACACATCGAAGAAAATAAAGATCGAACAAATTCCTGTCCAAACGATTAAACTTCTTTGACGATACGAGAGAAATAGCCGTACGGAAACAAAACTCATCCGTACGGAGGAAACCAACACTCGGTCGACCGAATAGATAGGCTCGGTCGACCGAGCCTCCCGCTTGCACAGATACACGTTTTCTTGCACCACAGAGGACAGTTTTCTGCACTCTGCGTTTTCTACTCAAATTCAACCCAAACTCGACTTAAACGAATTAAAACCATGAAAAACAATCATACAAATTGCTCTACCACTTTACGAAACCTTAATCATACGATAAGAAAACCACGTTACCTTAATTTGCGTGGTACAACGAACCAAAGCTTCAACCCGTCAAAAGTTTAACCTTTAAATCCAAACGTTAATGGATTTAAGGATTGTTGATATCAAAACGATCCTTGTCTCGCGGTGATCCTTTCTCTCTTGATGAGTCTGATGAAAAGAACAACGGATTAGCCTCGAAAATCGAAAGCCTCTTCTCCCTTTTTTTCAAAACTTGCGGCCCTATCTGCGTCCCTCTCCTTTTTTTTGTCAAAAACAACTAGGTTAAAATTAGGATTAGTTTTCCTTTTATAATCCCAATTACCTAATTATTTAATTATTTTCCTAAAAGAAGATAAATCCTTGTTTATCCTTTTTTTTTTTTTTTCTTTTTCTTCGAAAATCCTTTAATTAAAAATAACATAATATTCTGATTTTTGCTAAAAGACCGAATTGCCCTTTTTCAAAAATCGGGATATTACATTCCTCCCCCCTTAAGAGGAGTTTCGTCCTCGAAACTAGATCGTACCTGGTAGATGAGGGAACTCTGGAAACTCGTCGAACATGTCCGCTTCCACTTCCCAAGTGGCTTCCGTCGGTGCATGATTGCTCCATTGCACTAACACTAACGGGATCACTCGTCTCTTTATCACCTTCTCTTTCCTATCCAGAATCTTTATCGGCTTCTCCACGTATGAGAGATTATCTTGCAACACTTCCCGATCAATCTCAGATTCCACATCCACTTTAGATAAACACTTCTTAAGCATCGATACGTGGAAGACATTGTGGACTCTAGACATCGACTCTGGTAACCGTAGTCTATAAGCCAACTTCCCAACTCTTTCGATGACATCAAAAGGTCCTACATACCTTGGACTTAGCTTTCTTTTCGTCCGAACCTCTTGATACCCTTCATTGGAGACGCTCGAAGGTAAACTCTATCCCCGACCTCAAACTCTAGCGGTCTTCTTCTAACATCGGCCCAACTCTTCCGACGATCTTGAGCAAACTTTTCGATTTTTCCTTATCAACTCAATTTTCTCCTTGGCTTGTCGAACCATCTCTCGGCCCTGTGATATGTTTCTCCCCACTTCATCCCAAAGAAAGTGGAGTTCTACACTTCCTACCGTACAAGGCCTCAAAAGGTGGCATTCCCAAACTTGCATGATAACTATTGTTGTAAGCAAACTCATCCAAATTGAGGTAATCTATCCATGATCCTCCAGCGTCCAAAACACAAGCTCTAAGCATGTCCTCGAGAGTCCGAATTGTTCTCTCTCGACCGCCCATCCGTCTCATGGATGAAACGTCATACTCAAATCGTCTTCGTCCCAAAAGCTTTCGTAAGCCCTTCCGAAGCGATCGATAAATCTACTATCCCTGTCGGATACAATAGATAGAGGCACACCATGAAGCTTCACTATATTGTCGATATACATAGTAGCGAACTTCTTTATAGGCATGTCCACTTTACACGGCAAGAAATGGGCTGATTTTGTGAGTCTATCCACAATCACCCAAATCATGTCATGACCGCCTTAGTCTTAGGCAAACCGGTGATGAAATCCATCATGATATTCTCCCATTTCCATTCCGGTACCTCTAAGGGTTTCAACAAACCTCCTGGTCTTCTATGTTCTCGCTTTCACTCTCTCGGGCATGTATCACATCTTGCCACAAACTCTGCGATCCCTAACTTCATACCAGGCCACCAATACCTTTCCTTGAGATCTCTATACATCTTAGTGGCTCTCTGGATGTACCGCAAAAGCAATCTTATGAGCTTCATCCATAACCTTCTCTCTTAGGCCATCCACATCGGGCACACACAAATGGTCTCCGTACTCAAAGATGACCCACTTGTCCAACTGATAACCCATCGTAGGCTTCTCTCGAGCTACTCGCTTCAAATTAACCAACACAGGGTCTCTATCCTGCTTAGCCCGAATCTCATCTAGCAATCTGACCTTGCCATCAATGGCGCCAAATTCTGATCTTCACCCTTCTTTTCAATCACTTGAATCTGCATCCTATCCAACTGATCTACGACTTCTTGCAAGGTAGTGATAGCATTAACCGCTCTCCGGCTAAGTGCATCTGCTACAACATTCGCTTTACCCGGGTGGTATTGAATGTCCAAGTCGTAATCTTTCACGAACTCCAACCATCTTCTTTGTCTCATGTTCAGATTCTCCTGAGTAAAGAAGAACTTAAGACTCTTATGATCCGTGAAGATCCTTGCCTTGACACCATACTGAGATAGTGTCTCCAAAGCTTCAGAGCAAAACCATCCGCCAACTCCAAGTCGTGTGTAGGGTAATTCTTCTCATGCACCTTTAATCGCCTAGATGCATAAGCAATCACCTTTCGATTGCATCAAACACAACCCAAACCTTGACCCGATGCGTCAGATATACATCATAGTTATCAAAACTTCCGGTAATGCTAACACGGGTCTTTGTGGTCAACTTTTCTTTCAAAGTCTCGAAAAGCTTCCTCACATTCTTTGGTCCACTCATACTTAACGTTCTTTTGAGTAAGCCTCGTGAGAGGTGTGGCTATCTTAGAGAAATCCTTTACAAACTTCCGGTAGTACCCACTAAACCCAAGAAACTTCTTATCTCATTATCGATGTCGGTCTAGGCCACTTAGAAAGCGGCTTCTATCTTCGCTGGATCCACCTTAATGCCTTCTCCGTAAATTATATGCCCAAGAAAACTAACTGGTCCAACCAAAACTCGCACTTAGAAAACTTGGCATACAATTTGTTCTCCTTTAGGTCTCAGTAGAACTATCCTTAGGTGTTCTTCATGCTCTTCCTCATCCTTAGAGTACACCAAGATATCGTCTATGAAAACTATCACAAACTTATCGAGATAAGGCATGAAAACTCTTTGCATCAAGTCCATGAATTTCGATGGAGCATTAGTGAGTCCAAACGGCATGACCAAAAACTCATAATGTCCATATCTCGTGATCAAGGTGTCTTAGGTATATCTCGACACCTTGATCTTCAATCGATGATAACCGGACCTAAGATCAATCTTAGAGAACACCTTCTTACCTTGCAAATCGATCGAACAGATCATCAATCCTTGGTAAAGGATACTTATTCTTGATTGTCGGTTTATTCACTCTCTGTAGTCGATGCACAAACGCATACTCCCATCTTTCTTCTTCACAAACAAGACCGGTGCTCCCACGGTGATGTACTTGGTTGGATGATGTTTTCTCTAGCATCTCCTTGGTGAAGTTTTCAACTCTTTCAACTCCACTGGTGCCATCCTATAAGGTGCTTTAGCCACTTGGTGACGCTCCGGCAATCAATTCGATCTCGAACTCTATGGCCCTATCAGGCATATGTCTCCTGGCAAATCTTCCGGGAAAACTTCGGGAAAGTCCTTAGCTACACGAGTCTCTCCTAAATCGGGCCTATGCTTTTCCTTATCTAATGCATACACAACGAACCCCTGGCAACTCCTCTTCAAAGCTTTTAGGGCTTTTTAATCTTTGAGATAATCGGATAACGACCCTTGCTAGGCTTGCATACGTTACCTCAAACGTCTTAGCTGATTTTCCTGGGGCCTTAAAGATCACCCTCTTACCCCTACAATCCAAGTAGACATAATTCTTGGACAACCAGTCCATACCCAGGATAACATCGAAATCCGAGAAATCCAACACCGTCAAAGCATACTTGGCACTTGTAAGTCCCAACTCTAATGTCAACTTGGGGTGTGACTTGAGCACATCTAGTGACTCGCCCAAAGGTGTGGTTATACTCAAAGGTCTCTCCAATTCCTTAAGGGGTAGGTTCAACTTCTTAGCTATCTTAGAGGAAACAAAAGTCCCCGATGCTCCAAAGATCAAACAGAATTGAAACCGCTTAGATTATCTATGATTATGGTACCTAACAAGTGAATCTATTTAAGTACAAATATGTAATATCATATGCGCGCTATATCATATTAAATATCTATAATAAACACAAACACTGAAAAGTACCTGTCACCACAAGGTCATCTAACTCTTCCGGTTTCTGATCTCTGCGCGTAAGACACGAATCGGCTGACGCTACTACGTGGTACGATTACCCTGGCTGGTTACCTCGCCCTCCTACTGATTACCTTGAGAGAGCTTCTTAGGACACGCCTCGAGTAATGTCCCACTTCCCCACAAGTGGAAACAACTCACGCTACCCGCCATGCACTCTCTCGTGTGTGTCTTGTTACACTTAGCACAAACATTTGGGGCGTTCCACTTGCTGAACTCTTCGTAGGCGGATTTCCGCGCCTCTTAACATTCTGCATTGCGGTGCTCCTCTGTTGCTTCCTTGAAAATTTGAGAACGACCTCTTATCTCCAACTACAACCGTCTGTCTACTGGCAAATCTCTCCGCAGTCAATGCTCTATCCATGACGCTTGCCATGCTCGTAGGTCTATCTCCTAGCATGCCCTTCGCCACCTCGTGTGACAATCCTTCCATGAATTTATCAATCTTTTTCTCTTCACTTTTCATGATCTCAGGGTAGAATCTGCCCAACTCATGGAATTTCTGAGAGTACTGAGTCACTGTAGTGTATCTTCCTTGTTTCAAACTCAGGAACTCATTGGCCTTCGCATTCCGTGTTGTCCTAGGAAAGTATTCCTTGTAGAACAGATCCTTGAACACCGCCCAATCCGTGATCCTTGGATTAACTTGCTCATATGCTTCCATCCAACTTTCTGCATTCCCTGCCAACAAGGATATGGCTAAATGAGCCCACTCAGATTCTGGAGCTTTCATATTTCTACACGCCTTCTCGAACCCACGAATCCATAAGTCTGCTGCTGTTGGTTCGACATTGCCAAAGAACTCTGGCACCCTATGTTTCTTCATCTTCTCATACCAATCCACTGGTCTCGCATAACCCCTAAATCGATGATGTTGTATCGGGGCCGTGACTTTGGTGAGGCATTCTCGACATCGATAGTTCTGTTGGGGATGAGTGTAGCCAGGTGCTACAAAAGAATCCAACCTAGGTGGCGGTGGAGGTAGAACCGTCGGTTGCGGTGTAAAACTCAGCGGTGCAGAAGGAAATGTCGATACCTGTGGATAACTGAAAAACTGACTAGCCGGTGGATGAGAAAGTCCCAACCCGGTCCAACTCGTGGTCCTTGAGCTGAAGTAGTAACCGCGGTACGCGGGTGTTTAACCGTGAAGGACCCTTGTTCCACTCTCTACCTCCTGGTGACAATGTACGGTCCCCGATTCACCCCACGCATGATGCTGCTCACAGACGGGGTGTTCACTTGAGACACTGTAGGGCCCTGAGTAGCGGGTCCACTTCTTCTCCTTCTCGGAATCACAACCTCGGTAAATCCTGCCTCAGCGTTACCCGTCTGGGTGTTAGCTGCCTCGGTGTTACTCGTATTAGTTCCACCTCTAGTAAGCACCATTCTGTAACTATGAAAAGAGAAGGGGTTACTAAAGCTCTAAAACTTATCTTAAGGAAGAAATCAAATCCTACACAGCAAGGAAAACCTTTCTCTCGATACCAATCAGTAACGCCTGCGTTCCCGGACACCGAGTCCTTATCCGAAAGAAGCGCCGGCACATATATTATCAAATAAATTCAATAATATATGTAAGCCTTACGCCATACATCGAGAACTAAAAGCGACACTTAAAGATAAAACGACTCGGGAAAAACAAAAGACAAAAGATCGAACACACGGTTTTCAATGCTGGTGAAACTAAATCCAATAAAGAAAACTAATCATCCAACATTCAAATCCCAAAAGATCTCAAAAGAACTCAACCAGAACTAATCCAAAAGAAAGACAACATTGTTTGAAACTAAGTCAACAACATTATTGAAAGAGTCAAAAGTAAAAGAACTAAGTCTTCACGAGCTCCATCTCACACGTCCTCGTCAAAGAACTCATCAGCATTAGCAACCTGTTCATCTTCTTTGGGGAAAGGGAAAGACAAACACAACGTAACGGGGTAAGTACAAAAGTACTTAGTAACGCGTAGAAGATCGTATAACTATGATCTCATAAGGAAATAAAAGCAACGCCGTCTTTTATTAGTTTGTTCCGTTATTATCCCTAGCTAACTATCATATTATGTTCATAGCATAACATGAGGTTCCAAAAGGTATCTAACTTAGCTCAAGTTTGTTACATCATGAATAACAAGGGCACTACGCCTAGTAATAGGATGTACTAGGACAACTGGGTGCAACCTACTTAGAGACACGCCTAGTAGCCCGGGAATATCCGAGTCCCGATAGTGTGATAACCGGCCGAATGTACCAGACGCTTTATCTAGCCAATCGATTGACCGGCGTGGGTACAGTCTACTTTGTCTGGTCAGAGAACACATCGCGATATTGTACTATGCCTTACCAAGCATTGCATGATGTTTAAGATTATTAATCTAGCACATACGTTTGATTAGATGTTTATCTAGCCACCTAAGTGTTTTCAAGTAAGCTCCTCACATCTCCTACTACTGCACTTAGACCACTAGACACGGACAAGCCCTAGCAATTACACGGACATCGATAAACTCTAGCTTATCGAAGCACAAGGCAAATCCAAAGCTTTCGACGGTCCCACACTTCGCCTTTTAGGGAATCCATGTGGTGCGGAACTAAACGCATCAAAAGCTAATTTGAGCTTTGTCACATAAGGTTAAGCGATAAATATGCTACTATAAAGCTTGAAACACATCGAAGAAAAAAAGATCGAACAGTCCCCTGCCCAAACGATTAAACTTGTCAGACGACGACAGAGAAATAGCCGTACGGAAACAAAACTCATCCGTACGGAGGAAACCAACACTCGGTCGACCAAATAGATAGGCTCGGTCGACCGAGCCTCCCGCTTGCACAGATACACGTTTTCTTGCACCACAGAGGACAGTTTTCTGCACTCTGCGTTTTCTACTCAAATTCAACCCAAACTCGACTTAAACGAATTAAAACCATGAAAAACAATCATACAAATTGCTCTACCACTTTACGAAACCTTAATCATACGATAAGAAAACCACGTTACCTTAATTTGCGTGGTACAACGAACCAAAGCTTCAACCCGTCAAAGTTTAACCTTTAAATCCAAACGTTAATGGATTTAAGGATTGTTGATATCAAAACGATCCTCGCCTCGCGGTGATCCTTTCTCTCTTGATGAGTCGATGAAAAGAACAACGGATTAGCCTCGAAAATCGAAAGCCTCTTCTCCTTCTTTTCAAAACTTGCATGCCCTATCTCGTCCCTCTCCTTTTTTGTCAAAAACAACTAGGTTAAAATTAGGATTAGTTTTCCTTTATAATCCCAATTACCTAATTATTTAATTATTTTCCTAAAAGAAGATAAATCCTTGTTTATCCCTTTTTTTTTTCTTTTTTCTTCGAAAATCCTTTAATTAAAAATAACATAATATTCTGATTTTTGCTAAAAGACCGAATTGCCCTTTTTCAAAAATCGGGATATTACAAAACGTAGTCATACTAGTCAGGGAAATCCTGACCAAGAATCATCTTCAAACAGAAATAAAGAAATGGCTGAAACTAGTGATGAAACAAATGAACAGAGACTAGATCATGCTCTAGGGCATGGACAAAACCCTATTAACCCTAATAATAATAATAATAATAGAAATAATCAGAATCGGAACCAGAATAATCGTAATAACCCACCAAACCCGAGACCTATCTGTGATCAAACCATAAGAAGAAACCAGACTAATAATCCCATTCTTTTACCCAATGAAGGAGCAAATAATTTCGAAATTAAATCTCATCTTTTTGGTTTAATTGACGCAAGAGCCCAATTCCTAGGAGAGGATGATAAAGATCCACATCATCATCTCTATCTTTTTGAAAAACTGTGCAATACAGCCAAAAGTCAAGGTGCTCATAAGGAATTAACGAGGATAACTATGTTTCGTTTTTCTTTAAAAGGACGAGCACAAGATTGGTTTATGTCTCTTCCACATCACTCACTGACTAGTTGGGAAGATATTCAAACAGAATTTCTAAAACAATATTTCACTCCAGGACGAAATTTGGAATTAAAAGTCGAGGTTGCTACTTTAGACAAGGATCTGAAGAAACACTTGGGAATGCCTGGGAAAGATTTAAAAAATTATTAAGAGCTTGTCCCGATCATGGTTATTCTTTAGATATGCAAATTCAACTTTTATGTCGTAAATTAAGAAAAGATTCACGTGCGGATGTAGATCATGCATGTGGTGGTTCTCTAATGATGAGTGAAGCTCAAATAGTTTACGATGCTATAGAAAAGATTTCCAAAAATAACAGAATGTGGGAAACCGGTTCTAGCACCAAAAAAAGTAGCTTTTACAGGAGAATGTACATCTAATACGGAAGTTCTAGCACATTTAGAAAATTTGAGTAGGAAATTTGATGGCTTACAGTCAAAGAAAAACCAAAGTTCAGAGAATAGTACACCAACTGAATACTCAAATCAGGATAATATGTCAATAGGGATTGAAGAACCAACAGGATATTCAAGAGAGGAGGTGAGTTTTCTTCAGCAGCATAGGAATTTGAACAATGCATATTCAAACTCGTTTAATGCGATTAGAAGAGATCACCCTACTTTTCGATGGTCTGAAAACCCTAGTAAGCAAGGACAACCGCCATATCCAATCCCATATAGGAATATGAATAATAATCAAGTTTATCAAGAAAACACATCTAATCAGAATTTACAATCATTACCTAGATCCTATCCTCAACATACCACTCAAAGTATACCAGTAACTCAAAGTTCAACTCAACCTGCAGAAGGGGTTGAAAAATGGGAAAAACTAATGGAAAATATGATGGGTGTAGTATCTACTCAAGCTAAGAATATGGAAACAATGATGACTTCTATTGGTAAAGTCACTAAAGATATGAGTACAATGAAAACATCTATGAATGGACACGATACCAGAATGAGAACTATAGAAGCCTCATTAAGGAATATGGAAGATCATTTGAGTAGGGAAGGTGAACGTAATAGCAGAGACTTCCGGAGGATTACCAAGCAACATGAAAGAAATCCGAGAGAGGTAAATGTTGTAGTTACGAGAAGTAGAAAACTCGTGGTAGTAATGGGCGTAAAACTTGGAAATAATGAAGTAGAAAATGATTTAGATGGAAAAAATGATGAAACTAAAGATGAAATTGAATTCATTGATGAGGAAGAAGAAATTATAGAGAATTTCTTAAAAGGAATAGAAGTTGGAAACTGAAAGTGAAGGTGAAAAATGGGTAAAAATCCTAGGATTTTGAAGGATCCCATGGATAAAGATTTAAGGACTTTATTCAAGGAACATGTTAGAATGGAAGATAATGAAAACAAGGATAAGAAACAAGAAGAACTGAAGGAATCTGAAGTAGAGATTGATTCAGGGAATGTTTTAAAAGAAAAAACTCAAGATCATGATACTTGGCGATCAAGTAATACTCAAAAGTTTAAGGAGAAAGGAAAAGAGAAAATGACTTTGGGATCGAAGGTTATAGATTTAGAATATTTACCTTACCCACCTAAGGAGCAAATTAAAAAGATTAAAACTGATCAAAAGTATGCTCGTTTCCTTGATACTTTTCGTCATATTCATGTTAATATCCCTGTTATCGAAGCTCTAATTAGTATGCACCTTATGGAAAGTTTTCGAAAGATATTCACAAACAAGAAAAATTAGAGGAATATGAGAATATATGCCTAAATGAAGAATGTTCTGCAGTTTTGCAGCATAAGTTACCACCTAAACTGAAAGATCCTGGAAGTTTCACCATCCCATGTGAAATTGGAGGATTTCTATTTAAGAAGGTCTTATGTGCTCTTGGAGCTAGTATAAATCTCATGTCTTATGAGGATTATAAGAAGCTAGGCATAGGAAATCTTACAAAAACTGAAATGACTCTACAGATGGCAGATAGATCGATTAAATACCCTAAAGGAATTATTGAAGATGTATTGGTTAAAGTAGACAAGTTCTATTTTCTAGTAGACTTTGTAGTTATGGAAATGGAAGAAGGATATTCAGCGCCACTTATCTTAGGTCGACCATTTCTAGCTACAGGAAGAACCTTAATAGATGTCCAGAAAGGAGAGTTAATTCTGAGAGTAAATAAAGATGAAGTTTCTTTCAATATTTTCAAAGCTATGAACCATCCATACAAATCACCAGAATCATGTTCTTTTATAGAAGATATTCATTCTGTCTATGATAATCAGTTACCAACTTTTGAAGACAGATTAGAAGAATGCTTAACTCTGTCTATCTATAAGGAAGATGAGAAAGACACTGAATTGAAAGAGATAATCCTTTCTCTAGATAAAGGAAGTTTTACTTTTAAACCATCATGGCATAAGTATTTGGAATTAGAACTAGAAGGACCGGTTCTTAAACCATCTTTGGAAGATCCACCTAAGAGAACGGAATTGAAACCGTTACCTTTAAATCGAAATATGCTTTTCTTGAAACTAATAATCTATTACCGGTTATTATTTCATCATCTTTAATCGAGCAACAAGAAGATCAATTACTTAGAATGTTGAAAAAGCATAAGAAAGCTTTTGGATGGATGATTGCCGATATTCGAGGTATTAGCCCTGAGATTTGCGTTCATAAGATAATTCTGAAGGAAGATGCTAAACCTTGTATTCAACCGCAACGCCGCCTCAACCCAAATTTGCAGTTAATTGTTAAGAAAGAGGTCATTAAGCTATTAGAAATGGGGATAATTTTTCCCATATCAGATAGTGAATGGGTAAGTCCAACTCAAGTGGTACCAAAGAAAGGAGGTTTCACAGTGAAAGAGAATGAAAATAATGAATGGATTCCGACAAGAGAAATTACCGGTTATCGAATGTGCATTGATTTTAGAAAACTAAATGATCATACTAAGAAAGATCATCATCCACTTCCATCCATAGTTCAGATGTTGGAACGTTTAAGTGGACATAAGTATTACTGTTTCTTAGATGGTTATTCGGGATATTTGAGATATTCATTGCGCAGGAGATAGAGAAAAAACTACTATCACTTGTCCTTATGGAACTTTTGCTTATAAAAGAATGCCGTTTGGTTTATGTAATGCACCAGCTACGTTTCAAAGGTGTATGATGGCTATATTTGCTGATATGGTTGAGAAATTCTTAGAAATTTTTATTGATGACTTTAGTGTTTACGGAGATTCATTTGATAAATGTTTGTTACACTTAGAACGAGTGTTACAACGCTGTGAAGATACCAATCTAGTACTAAACTGGGAAAAATGTCATTTAATGGTATCAGAAGGAATTGTTTTAGGTCATAGAATCTCTGAAGAAGGTATTGAAGTTGATAAAGCTAAAGTCGGAGTAATTGAAAAATTACCTCCACCAGTTAATTTAAGAACCCTAAGAGGATTTCTCGGACATGCAGGATTTTATAGAAGATTCATTGCAGATTTTTCAAAAATAGCAAAGCCTCTAAGTCATTTACTTGAAAAGGAAGTACCTTTTAACTTTGATAATAAATGCATGGAAGCCTTTCAGACCTTAAAAGCGAGATTGACTACTGCACCAGTGTTAGTAGCACCAGATTGGAGTTTGCCATTTGAGATTATGTGTGATGCGAGTGATTTAGCTGTAGGAGCTGTTTTAGGTCAAAGATATAACAAAATTCTCAAAGCTATTTACTATGCATCTCACACATTAAACGCATCTCAACTAAATTATGCAACTACAGAAAAAGAACTGTTGGCTGTAATTTTTGCCTTAGATAAGTTTCGATCGTATATTGTTGGTTCTAAGGTAATAATTTATCTGAGACCATTGAAAGATCAAGTATTTACTATGTAAGAAAGATGCTAAACCTCGTCTTCTTAGATGGATTCTCTTACTTCAAGAATTTGATATTGAAATTAAAGATAAAAAAGAAGTGAGAATGTAGTAGCAGATCATCTAAGTAGAATGGAAAATGATGAAGAAAAAGGAATTGAAATTAAAGAATCATTTCCTGATGAACAACTATTTAGAATAGATACTCCTTCAACCATGAAGTTATTAAAGAATATAATTCCTTCTAAGGAAATGTCACCTTGGTTTGGAGATATCATTAATTACTTAACTTTGTGATTATATTCCGTCTCATTGGACTTGGCAAATGAAAAAAAGTTCTTTTATGACTTAAAATTTTATTCTTGGGAGGAACCAGACCTTTTCGTAAATGTTCGGATGGGATAATCGGAAAATGTGTGCCTGATAATGAAATTTTAAGTGTTTTATCATTTTGCCATGATCGTGAGGCAGGAGGTCATCATGGAGGTTGGAAAACTGCTTTTAAAGTTTTACAATGTGGTTTTTATTGGCCTACACTATATAGAGATGCTTATAAGTATGTTAAATCTTGTGAATCTTGTCAAAAATGGGGAAATGTATCTAAAAACATGAAATGCCTATGCAACCTATTTTAGAATGTGAGTTATTTGATGTTTGGGGTATAGATTTCATGGGACCTTTCCCTATATCTTTTGGAAAAAGATTTATTCTTGTAATGGTAGATTATGTTTCAAAATGGGTAGAAGCTGAAGCTCTTCCAACTAATGATACCAAAGTTGTCATACGATTCCTTAAAAAGAATATATTTACCAAGAAATGGCTTTCCAGGGCTATCATTAGTGATAGAGGGTCACACTTTTGTAATAAACCATTTACTAAGATAGTTGAAAAATATGGTGTAACGATAAGTTAAGTTAGGAGCGCCTATCATCCATAAAACGGTGGTGGAGTAGAGGTGTCTAATAGAGAAATCAAAAGAATCGTGGAGAAAGCAGTTGATTCAAATCGTAAAAACTGGGCAGTTAAATTTGATGATGCATTATGGGCGTACAAAACAGCTTTTAAAACACCAATTGGTTGTTCTCCCTATAAGCTAGTCTTTGGTAAATCTTGTCATCTCAGGTTGAGTTAGAACACCGAGCCTTACAGGCTATTAGATTTCCGAATTTTGATCCTAAGGTCAAGCCGGTGATCATAGATTGCTTGATTAATCGAACTAGAAGAATTTCGTCTCGATTCTTATGAAAACGCTTTCGAATCTACAAAGAACGCATGCGAAATCTTTCCATGATAAGAGAATCTTTAAACGTGAGTTCCATGTAGGTGATCGAGTGCTCTTGTACAATTCACGTTTAAAGTTGTTTCCAGGTAAGCTTAAGTCAAGATGGACAGGTCCATTTAAAGTAACACGGGTTTACAAATCCTGAGTCGTTGAACTAAGCGATGGAAATCGACTTTTATAGCCAATGGCCACAGAGTAAAGTTATTTGTGGAGGGAGAAGGAATCACACTGAAAGAAGAAGTAATGCTATTGATTGATCCCCCGACAAATTGAAAAAGCAGAGAAACACTGAAAAAACTGAAAAGCAGAGAAACTAAAATTAGCCGAATACCAGGTGCTATCTATCTTTACTCTACTTTTCTGTGTTTTTATTTATGTTTAAACTCTTTTCGTCTTTTACCGGATAGACGTAAAAGAACTGGATGCTTTTTTTAGATAGAATAGGAGTTTTTATTTTACTTTTGAAATTAGGCCTTGATAAAGATGTCGCGTTTTCTATAGAAGGTTTAGTTTTTGAACAAAACAAGAAATTGTTGAGAGAGATAAGATTGGAAGAAGTTTGTAATGGAACATCAAGAAGTGCAATAAAAAGAATGGCAAAGTTTCTGATGAGATGCAGAATCTGTGGAAAAAGTGAACATGTTGGACGCTGTGGGAAAACACAACCAAATCCCAGGATGAGTGTTTGAATATTGTTAAGAAGGGAACGATTATGTGGTTATCGGAAAATCCCGATGGAATTCCGAGAGATAATTCAAATGCCTCGTTTTTAGGAGTTAGGTTGATTGAACGTTACATCAGAACCCTGGAAGATTTAGAAATCGAAGAATCAGGAACCCCTTAAGTATCGAGTCTTTTCTTATGTTTTATTTTATAAAATTTTCGCATAACTTCTGAAAATTTTATAAAATTGGATCTTTATGAAATTTGAGGAGTTTTATAAAATTTTTATAAAAGTTTTTTTTAGTTTTTATTTAGATGTTTTATAAGAGTTAATATAAATTTATTAAATTTTTATAAGCTTTTTATTAAAGTGTTATAAAGATTTTATTAAATTTTTAGAAATTGTTATAAAATTATAAGATTTCCTTCAAATTTTATTTTTAAAGATTTTATTAAGTTTTAAAAATTATTATAAACTTGTCTTTAAGATTTTAATTAAGTTGTATTAGAATTTTTGTAAGTCATAAAAAGTACAAAAAATCGAAAAAAGTGAAAAAATGAACACGGACCGATCCGGCCTTAACCCGGACCGATCCGGGGTCTAAAAACATAAAAAAAAAACGGGGAATCCCTTTTCTTCTTCTTCTTCCCTAATTTTCTAAAGAAACAGCCGCACCCCACACCCAAAACCCCACCACTCGAAATTTTTTCAATTCTTCCACAAAAATTCACCTCTCACACTACCACTACTTGATTTCTTCCTCTTTCCATCTCTTCTCTTATACATAAAATTTGAAAAAATAAAAAAGGATCAAAAACGAGCTACATTCTTTTCCGGCGACTTAACAACTTTTCCGGCCTACTTTTCAACGTTTTCTTCATATTAAGGTATTATTTAGTTTATTTAGTTATCAATTTCAGTATTTTTCATAATTTTTAGATTAATTTCAATTGTTTTGATTTTTGAGTGTGTTGTGACATTTTTATTTTTTGTTGTTTTTGTTGTTGTTTTTGTTGTTGATTGGCTTTACCAATATCGTAGAATGGCTGAGTCGAGTAGGAAAGCCTCTAAAAAGCGTAAATCAAACATTCCTATATCAACTCCGGTAGTAGGCACAATAATTTTATCACCCGAAGAAGAAGCCGTAAGCTTCGATAAAACAGCATCACAAGAGGCTAAGAAGGCGTATGAAAGAATTTATAGTAAATGTGATGTTTTGGTTGAAAAAGGATTAGATTTGGATGACTTAGGTGATGAAGTTAAGGACATTTTTACGAGAAGTCAGTGGTTAGAACTAGCAGCTAGAAGAGAAGGGGAGATTAACACGACTTTAGTAGCTGAGTTTTATTCGGTTTTGTCTACTATATCGCAAGATGAGCTTAATCAGTCGCAAACCGTACCCCTTAGAACAAGAAATGTTCCTTTTAACCTTGACGTCATAAATGCAATTCTTGGAGTTGAAGTTTTTTCTGATGATGAGGATTACAGGGTAGTTTGGAATTTAGATGATCCTGCAAGTTTTGAGCAGATCGCCTACGAGAGCTCAAAGACGCTTTTGACCTAACATTTGTGTGGGTTGAGAATCGGTTTAACTACGGGAAGTGTATTAGAGGTTTAAGGGCAATTAAAAGATTTATTAGCCATACTCTCTACCCTTCTAGTAAACATACTGCGTATGGAAAGGAAGATGTTTGTATCGCTTGGGCGATGGTGAATGATGTTAAGGTGGATGTTGGAAAGGTCATGTTTAAAAGAATTTTTGAAAGTATTGTCATCGCTGGATCAGAGGAGTCATCTGTACTTCCCTTGTTTTATCTCGATTTATGTCGTAGGGTGGGAGTACCAGTCCGCTAATGACAAGTTATCTCTGGCGGATGCAAATCTGATTGGACCAAGTTTGACTAGGCTTCCGGATGGTAGTATACGCTCTTTGATTAGAAGTCGTCAAACTCAAACCGGCCCACCACGTTTTTCACATCTTCCTCTTTTCCATCTTTTTCTAGTCAGCCTCAACAAACTCCTTTCTCTAACACTATCACCTATGATATGTTTCAATCTTTAGTATCAGACGTTGCACGTGGTCAAGCCAACATGGCTTTATATGCTGAAAGTAATATGCGGTGGTGTGACGATATTCGTAGAGGTTTAAGGAGAGGAACGAGCGGTTGCTTCGTAATCCTACCTTTGATGATCCACCGCCTATCCACCTTGTCGATCGAGATCCATATACCTTACCAGATTGGGTAACACCTATTCCACCACCTTCGAGCTTTCATCCATCGTCATATCCTTTTGGGAGCCAATCTAGTGGAACAGGTGTATTTTCGACAGGTGTTCAGAGACCAGCGATGTCTAGTTGGGGAGGATTCACTGAGTTTGCACATATCACGACGGGCATGAGTTCGATGGGTCTTGATAGTTCAGTCAGGACCACGACTACAGTTCAGCCACCAGCTTCTCAGTCGTTTCCGAGTTCAAGCTTTCATGTCGATCCTGAGGAAGACTATGAAGAAGATTGAATTTCATAACTATGTTTGATTAAACATTTTTACTGCACGTTTTATTCGACATTTTCATTTAGATATTGGTTTGTTTTCGTTTTCGATTATTTTGATTTTATAATCATAATATGGTTTGCATTCTAAATCGTTTTAATTTTTATAAACTATAATAAAAAAACCCAAAAATAATTTCGTATCGTTACTAAGTCGTTTTACAAAAATATAATGTGTCGTTTTATCAGTTCTTACCAAGTTAAATGTATTCAAGACAAGCTTTATAAATATCTTCACAAAGGTATGGATTATTACCGGTTGATACACCGGGTTGTTCGTCTACAATTTAGTTGGTTTGTTAGTTTATGATTGTTTAAGTTTTTAATAAGTTAAGTTTGTAGTTTTCAGTTTAGTTAAGTTTTTCTTTAATTGTAATCGTTTGTCTTGTTTAGTATATATGTTTCAGTTTTTAAGTTTGTTTGTTATATAATTAGTATACGCTAAAAATGAACTCAGAATAATAACGATAATAGATAATTTTAATTTTATTTTCCAACCTACTTATTTAATACTCATTGAACATCGGGACGATGCCACTTCGTAAGTGGGGAGTAGAGTTAGGTCAGAAAATTCATTAAAATTTTCGAAAAATAGTTATAAATTATAAAAATTATCAAATTTTTATTAGAAATTAAGTAGTTAATATAAATATGAATAAAAAATGATATAATTTGGAAGAATAAGTTTTTAATTAAGTAAAGTATATTAGATATATTATAATTATATTTTATGCCTAATTTAGATTTTAATGAGATTTTAAGTTTATATAATTAAGTAATTAATATTAAATATTGTTTTTATGAAATTATATAAGTATGTTGATAATTATAAGTAAAATTGTTAGAATCAATTTCTTTTCAAAAATGAATTATGAGTTT
This sequence comes from Gentiana macrophylla, assembly GCA_026214975.1. Taxonomy (NCBI): domain Eukaryota; kingdom Viridiplantae; phylum Streptophyta; class Magnoliopsida; order Gentianales; family Gentianaceae; genus Gentiana; species Gentiana macrophylla. The sequence goes on along the minus strand of CM047809.1, from coordinate 109,930,882 downwards.
GGAATTGGACTAGGAATGACGATTTTTGGCACCATAAAAATATAACTATAGCCAAATAGCCTACCTAAATAAATTTCCAATTTTTGTTCCTACCTCAGCCTTGATTAGAGTGATCAAGACCTCACTCGAAATGGCTATTGTGATTAACTAGAAATAACCAACCTTTAGCTAATTTTGGTCTACATTTCCTTGAAATTCCGTAAGTTTGTACGTACTTATGAAAAGAGATGAAGACATAAAAGCTAAGTTTTGGTATATGCTGAGATTGGAAAAATTAGATAAGTATTAGTATATTCGATCTTACCTCATGACACTTGCAAGATAGTCGATTTTGGTAATAAGTTCGGATATGTTAATATTCTATAAAAGAATTAAGAACGAAGCACCATATTTTATTGTAATTAATCAAATATCAGGTATCTTCCTTATCTTTGATCGACAACTTAAAAATAATAAAAAAGAACATATCGGTTGTAGCTACCAATGATTTGAGTGCAGTAGGGTATTATCTCGAAATGTCCTATATCACTATGAGGTTAGAAGCTCCCGATTGCCTGATGATAGTGGTCCAGCTAGGGTATTATCTCGAAATGTCCTATTGCTGAGAATGAAGGCATATAATGAAATAGAAAAAGTCGAATCATAAGATCTCAAGAATGATTACAAGTATAAGGAAACCGGACTTGTAATTTTCGATCGAAAGAGTAGTACTCCGATCAATCTTGATGAAGCAATGCTTGTAAGTTTGATTTTCTACACACACTCACGCTTTCAGTTCTTGATTGAAAAAAAAAAAAAAAAAAAAAAAAAAAAGATGCTATTAATCGATGATTATTTTTTGATCAAGAATATGAAGATGTAGGTACGTACGACTTGCCTCTTTCTCTTTTTGATTTCCTTTTTTCCGATTAACCAACATCTTGAGCCTAAACTTTATAAGCCATTTTTGTCGACTACCTAACCAAGTTTACAATTCCAGGATTTCATAATAGTTGCGATTAAAAATAATTCTAATATTTTATTTATACTTATTAAGTATTACATGTACAATTTCATCTAAATAATATTTGATGTTTAAGATATTTAAGTTATATACACTTTCTGTCTTCTTACGATTTTAAATTAGAATAAGTAATATATTTATAATATTGACAATATAAATTACATTAAAAATTATAATCTGATCAATTATATTATCTTTTATTACCGCTTATTTTTGCTCGAGGACGATCAAAAGCTAAGTGGGGAGTAGTTGATATACTACTTTTATATGATTAAATATACGTTATATTATTATGTTTTATCAACGAATTCTATATAAAATATATGAAATTATGATATAAATAGTATGAAATGTTAATCTTTATAATTTAGAGTAGTTAGTAGTAAAAGTTAGTAATAATAGTAAAAAGTTATCATTTTGTACCGATTTTAGTAAATCGGAGTGTCGTGTCAGATTTACGTGGGTATTTGTGATATTTTATTGCAGATTTATAAATAGAGACCCCGAGAATCGACATATTGAAGTATAATCATATCTCTGGAAGGATTTAGAGAATGTCACGAGCTTAAATGGTCAATCGAATTGCTTAAGTGGTCAAGTGGCTAATCGATTCGATTAAGTGGTAATCGAGAAATATCTTCGACAAACGAATGGCTCATTAAAACGACATCATCTGAAGAAGAGTCCTTCATGAAAGTTGTAGATTTTCCCGAGAGCTTTCTGATGCCTCTTGAATCATGATTTTTGGAGATCCAGAATTCGAGATATGAATTTTATAAGTTATATATATTTATAATTATAATTATATATAACGTTGCACATCTTGAGTAATAAGGGGATGGAAGTAATCATTAGGCGGACCAATCCGGCCTCATCAGGACCGGTCCGCCAAGGAAGTTTCATCTATATAAGAAGCTCAGTTTAAAAGCAGATCGAGGGTACCAATAGGGTAATCTATATATATATATATATATATATATATATATATATATATATTCTTCTCTTTATTTTCTTTTTTAGTTAGTAGTTTGTAAATAGGCCTTATGCCAAAAATAATAATCTCGTAGTACTGTTGTAATGCTCGGGAAATTATCGGAAGTTTGGTGTTGTTGAAGTCGTTGTAATGTCCGGAAGAATACGACTCTGATTCAGCATTTGTAATCGGGTAAATTTCTAAAGTATTTATGTTTGTTTTTATCTTTTTAGTCGTTATAATGTTATTAGGCTAACTCTAAATAACTAGCCAAAGTTATGTAATCGTTTTATTTCGATCTTTTCGGTAAAGGAATGCTTAATTAAAATTGACTAAAATTGAGTTAATTGAATCTTTTTCTATTTTATAACGTATTGATAATATTCGGATTGACGTAATTAACCAAGATGAATCGCAACATATAACCTAACGATGAACTGACCAGAGAAGTTAGGATATGATATAAAAGATAGAAAAACCGGAGGGTAAAATTGGCCGTGCGTAAAGCGTGACAACGGAATTCTATTTCCTACCCGGGGGCAGATTTGTCTTGGGAAAGATTAATCTTATTAAATTTGTGCTCAAGATCATAATAATGTTAAAATCAACGGTTTAATTGAAACTAACACCGGAAGTTAAATCGATCCGCCTGACAACCGGAGCCTTTTGAATAACATCGGCCGTCTGACAAACGGAATAACCTCTTTTATCCGGGGTAGATTTGTACTCGGTACCTGTTCAGACTAACTAAGATTAGCATGGGGCAGTTGTGGAGATTGAACTGATGACAATGACATATGACAATTTCATACGCTCGTGTGAGGAGGAATTGTTAACCTCAGGAGTACACCGTTTCATTTACTCAATTGGACCTAATATAAAAGGAAAGATCGAGCACATTCCGTTTACTGAAAAGATCGTATAAATCAATTATATAAACTTTGGCTAGTTCTATAAAATTATCTGTCTAGTTCTATAAATATATTGGTATCTATATATATATTTTGCAATCTATGTACATCTATATATATTTTTATATCTATATATATTATATTAGAATAAATTTTAAATTACGCATTTATTTTATGTTAAGTAGAATAGTAGTCATCTGTGTTATAAAATTGCGGTTTAGATCGAGTTGATAACAGCTCTTTGGTGTTTAACCACACTTAGAAGAATTACCAAGTTTCCCTGAGGATTCGACACTCTGACTCACTACACTAGCACTACAGTTTGACCCGATACACTGTCGGTTAAGGACTGGTATAGCACTAGGTAAGGCCACGTCAACAGCCCCAGAGGAGGCTCAACCCTCACATGCAAGAAGTAGTTAAGAAGGAGATTATCAAGCTTTTGGACATGGGTATTATTTATGCAATTCTTTGACGGTGAATGGGTGTCCCATACTCAAGTAGTTCTAAGAAATGAGGAATTACTATCGAGAAGAATGAAAAGGGTGAAGAAATAGCATTGAGGCTAGTAACGGGTTATAGAGTCAGATCGACTACGTAAAACTCAATGAAGTTACAATGAAAGATCATTTCTCCTTCCTTTCATTGACCGGATGCTGAGCGTCTGGCAGGACATGCATTCTACTGTTTCCTTGATGGATATTCGGGATATTTCCAGATACCCATAGATCCATTCGACCAAGAAAAGACAACTTTCACCTGCCCCTATGGTACATTCGCTTACAGGTGAATGCCATTTGGTCTCTGCAATGCCCCAGCTACATTCCAAAGATTTATCTTTGGCAATCTTTGATAAATTTGGTTGAAAAGTGTATGGAGATATTCATGGATGATTTCTCAGTCTTTGGTCAATCCTTCGATGATTGTCTTGATAATCTTGACCAGGTTTTATCCCGCTGTGTGGAAAAGAACTTAGTCATAAACTGGGAAAAGTGCCATTTTATGGTAGATGAAGGAATAGATCTTGGCCACAAGATCTCAGCCAAAGGTATGGAAGTAGATAGGGCAAAAGTGGAGGCTATAGAGAAGATGAGTTTGCCTAGAAATGTGTGCGAAGTGAGAGGTTTTCTTGGACACATCGGTTTTTATAGGAGATTCATTAAAGACTTTTCCAAGATAGCCAAGCCCCTATCTACCCTACTCAAAGAAGATGTTGTTTTTAATTTTGATGATAGTTGCAAGCAAGCGTTTGAGGAGCTTAAAAGTCGGTTGATTTACAGACCGATTCTTATCTCTCCGATTGGAATCTACCCCTTCGAGCTTATGTGTGATGCATCCAACTACATTTGTTAGTGCGATCTTAGGACAACGAATAAAGGGAAAGTTCCAGCCCATATCTTACGCTTGATCCACACACTAAACCCTACTCAAGTAAACTAACCACAACTGAAAAGGAATTATTGGCCGTAGTCTTCGCTATGGACAAATTTCATAGTTACTTGATGGGTGCTGCAGTTACTGTGTGGACTGATCACGCTGCTTTGCGATATCTAATGACAAAGAAAGATGCTAAACCACGCTTACTACATTGGATACTGATCCTGCAAGAGTTTGACGTTCAGATTAAGGACAAAAAGGGCAGTGAAAATGTAGTAGCTGATCATGTTTCAAGGATGTTGAATGAGGAAGAGCAAGAACCTAACGATATAGACCTTTACTTTCCTCTTGAAAATGTTATGCTTATAGACGATTGTGCCCCAGATGTTCCATGGCATTCTTCCATCGTCAACTACCTGCATTCCCAATATCTAAATCCGGAATTTTCATATCAGGAGAAGAAGAAATTCTTCTCTAACTTGAAAACATTTGTATGGGATGAACCTTACCTCTTCAAAATTTGTAAAGACGGATTGTTAAGGAGATGTGTTCCTGAATCTGAGCAACGTGATATCATTGAACAATGCCACAGTGGGCCTACTGGCGGTCACTTTGGTCTTTGGAAAACCGTTGCCAAGATCTTTCAGTCTGGTTTCTATTGGCTCACGATCTTCAAGGATTTAGAAGCTCTCTGCAAAGCTTGTGATAGGTGCCAACGAACCGGAGCTTTAACAAGGCGTTTTTACATGCCGTTGAAACCCATTCTAGAATGTGAAGTCTTCGATGTATGGGGGATTGATTTTATGGGCCCGTTCCCATCTTCCTGTGGAAATAAATACATCTTAGTCTATGTCGATTATGTATCGAAATGGGTGGAGGCCCAAGCCACTTCTCGCAATGATCATAAAACAGTCATGAATTTTCTAAAGAAAAACATCTTTGTAAGATTTGGGTGCCCACGTGCCTTGATAAGCGATGAGGGAACACACTTCTGCAACCGACCACTAGAGAAAGTACTTGAGAAATATGGTGTTCGGCATAAAATCGGCACACCATATCACCCTATGACTAGTGGTCAGGTTGAACGAAGCAATCAGAGCTTGAAGAAGATCCTGGAGAAAGTAGTAAACAGTCACAGAAAGGACTGGAGTCTTAAGTTGGATGATGTACTATGGGCATATCGAACTGCCTACAAAACCCCCATGGGTACATCACCCTATCAGATGGTATATGGAAAACCATGCCACCTTCCAGTTGAGTTGGAGCATAGAGCGTATTGGGCCACTAAGTTCTTAAACTTCGATACCCAATCATGTGGTGAACACCGACTGCAGCAGTTGCATGAGTTAGATGAGTTTAGACCCCAAGCCTACGAGAGTGCCAGGATAAGTAAAGATAAGATGAAACTCCGTCATGATGCCAAAATCAAGAAGCGAGAATTTCAAGTTGGGGAGCAAGTTCTATTGTACAATTCCAGGTTACATCTGTTTCTTGGAAAGTTGAGGACACGTTGGTCCGGCCCCTTTGAAATTCTGCAAATCATTCCTGGAGGTGTTTTAGAACTAAGAGGTCGTGGTGACCAGCCGTTCAGAGTGAATGGTCAAAGGTGTAAGCATTATATCGGTCAAACCAAAGAAAAACCTTTGATTGTTCATTTCCTCGACATCCTCGGGTGTGGTATACCTGAAGTCAATAAGTTTGATGAATTTTCACCCGACTTGTTTTCTGAGGATGACGGCAGTGGTCCATTAGAGGAAGTCATGGATGGTAGTTGGTGTATGGAAGAGTTTAAAAGGGAGCAACAGCTTAAGAGACGTTTGAAGAAGAAGAAGTCTACAATGGGGAGGATTAAAAGTGTTTGGAAAGCTATCAAAAGCTTGACCCCATGTGTTAGATGCTGTTTTTGCAGCCACACTACTGATCAGAGCTTACACGATGTATTGGCTGGAAGCAAGGTTAAATGGCCTGATCCAGGCTTAATTGAGAGATTGTCGAGCTAACGACACAAACCAAAAGCGCCACTAAGGGGCATCCTAGATATCCTTATTTGTATTAGTTACTTTTGTTTTACTCTTTTCTTTGATTTATTTGTTTAGTTTAAATCTAATTAGGGTAATTGTTGACTCTGCTTCAGTTCAGCTTTGTGTTTTTTTTAAAGATGGATTACGGAGTTCTGCCGCATGAGTTCCCTTTCATTAGTAGGATCCACCTTATCACCTTAGATGACGGACCTGGAGGGACGATCATTCTGGACGTAGATTATGATATTATCACTCGCCTCAGGACTGTTACCTACGTTATCATTGTACCCCAAGCTTTGGGAGGTGGAGAGTTTAGTACCGAGGACCTGCAGAGTGCTTTAGGACGACCGTATACAATCCTCAATAATCCGATGCTGACCGATTTGTTGCTAGTGCTGCGTGCTGAACATTTCCGATGAGTGGATGTTGCTGGAGAGGACTGGGCCCTACAGAATGAATACGATTTTCCTCCCGCGATTGACATGCTCCGTCGTCTGATCCGGATTGTGGATTGGGCTGATATTTATGATGACTAGCTTCGTTAGGTGTTTTGTCGAGCAAACGACGTTAAACAAAAGCGCTCGGTGGGAGGCAACCCACTATCTTCTAGTTTTTTTTATGTATTTGAAGTTTTTTTTTTTATTTATATGAGGCAATAAGGGTTTGAATAAAAATGTATGAAAATTCTATGTTTTTGCTTAATTTTGATCTAGGACGCCCGTCCATCATATGAGACGCCCGTCTGCCTGTGTTTTCATTGGACGTGCGCCCATTTTTTTGGACGCCCGTCTAGAAATTTCCCTCCAACTCTGTATTCTTTTGAAAAGTGGGACGGGCGTCTGTTTCACTGAACGTCCGTCCAGTTCATAAGATTTCCAGCCGAACGCTCGTCCGTTTTCTTGGACGCCCGTCCGCCTTGCTTCTATATATATCCCCTGCTCCCAAAAATTTCATTGGCACTAGAAATTTCAAAGTGAAAAACCCGACTCTTGCGCCCCCTTTGCTCTCAAATCTTTGTTTCTAAACCATTTTTGGCGATTTAAGGCTCTGCAAACACCTCTCAAACCCCTTTCGTCGATTATTCAAACCAAATCCAACAACAAACGGCCATTAATCTGATTCAGTGACCTAGCTTGTGCGACTTTTTTTGGAGAAAAATACGAACTTTGAGGTCGATTTTGCATTGTTAGGGCTCCCAGTTATCATTTTCATCACCCTCTCATTACACCTGGTAAGAATTTATAACTTTTTCTTAGATTAATTCATGTTTTTTTTTAGTTCGATCTCCGAATCGACTTTTTTTTCACATGAATACTATCTTATTAGTTTTTTTCTTCTTCTTGTTTTGTTGGTGATCTGGGGTGGTTGATGGTGGATGGTTGCATGATGGTTTTGGTGTGGTTTGGTGTTGGTTGTTGAATTATTGGGAAATCCCGTTTGGAAGATAAATGGGTGGTTTTGTTTGCATTGTGGTTTGGGGTTGTTGTTTGTCTAGGTTGTATAGCAATGGTACGTAAAGAGGTTCAAAAATGACATGGTAAGGGGATAGCAACGGAACCGAGTAAGAATAAAAAGGTTGTAGATCCAACCTTAGTACTTCCCACACGGGGTATTGAGATTAGAGAACATCTTCCTAGGGCTGCTCAAGGTCAATCTAGGGTGCCGTTAAGAGATGAATCTGAGTCAGACACTGATGACGAGGTACCCTTAATGAGATTACCTACGGTTGAAAGGACTGAAGAAACACCTAGGCCTAGGACTGAGGAAGCAACTGAGAGAATGGAGCCTGTAGACAGAATGTTCGACCCCCTGTCCCTATTCCATTTGCTCGGAGGTTCATTAACCCAAAGGCCCTAGACGTATACAATAAGCATTATCTGACGAGAACTATGTTGATTGAAAGAGCCGTTCTTGAGACTAAAGTAGATCCATCTTTTGTTAAGATGTTAACGGATAGAAAGTGGGGTGCACTGATGAGAACCCCTAGAACCCCTGTCAATGCTACCCTAGTTCGTGAGTTTTATGCGAACTGTTCTGAAACGAATCTGGATACGGGGGTAGTTATGGTTCGAGGAGTTAAGGTGCCGTTTACACCGAAGGTTATCAATGAGAAATACAAGTTAGCACCATCTTGAGGGGTTGGATTATAAGGAAGCAATTAAAGCGAAGCAGGATGCGGGTGAGGACCATTTGGAAGAGCTTAGACTGAAAGTGTGCCCGGAGGTGCCGTGGACACTTAGACCGGGAGGTGATAGGAAAGAATTGGTTACTACTTCTTGGACGGAGGATTGGAAAGTCCGGTGTAGATTTATCTGAAAGCAAGTTGTTGCCTAAGAACAACCTGACACATTTTCACATTGGCGATCTTGGGATGCTCTACGCCTTGAACTTTAAGTTAAATGTTGATGTTGGACAGGCGATTTTTGATGAGATAGCATTGAATCAGAAAGTCTATTCTCGATGTCTGATTTGCCCCCATTTGATCCATAGTCTCTGTCTAGATGCTGAGGTTCCCGAGTACAAAACTGATCACAAACCTAAAAATCCGAGGTACTTGCAGCGAGAGAAAGTGAAATCTTCAGGCCAGACTGAGTCTGAGGCAGCACATGAGCCCGGATCATCTTAAGTACCGCCTCCAGTATCTTTCCTTCCTTCTTTATCTCCATCAGTTCAGATGCGTTTGAGTATGGCAAATAGTCTAAGGAACTGGATGGAGGACATCAGAACGTCACAGAACAATATCTTGACTATCCTACAGTGTATGCGTGAGGACCATTCTCCGAGGGACCAGAGATGCTACAACACAAGCACTATGGATTACGTTTTTTCTGACGAAATCGAGCAGGCCATTGCAGATGTTCTTCATGATGAGTCGTCTTCTGATGAGGAGCAGGTTGACACAGCAGGGAGGACTAATACACCACAGACTGGACCTTCTACTGATACTCCTATGGATGGAGCGCCTCCTGCTGGTGATTCTTCGGCACCAGGGCAGACTTGACTTTCTGATGCTGATTCTATTTTGTATTTTTATCCCTGGAATTTGACTGTATTTTGCTACTATATTTTTTTTTATTTCCCTTACTTGATTCATATGTATTTTTCTTGGAGCTACTGTCGGTTTCCGTTGCTCATCTTTATTGATGAATCTTGTAAGCCATAAGGCGTATCGTTGACATTCCTATGGTTTCTATTATTCCTTGTCGTGCATGAATTCTCGTTTGATTCGATTTCACTTTATCCTTATCTTTATCTTTATTCTGCGATGTGATATAATCCCCGTTTTTCCCCGAGATTTTCCCGTGTTTAACGGGTAGTGCAGGCATATTTTTAGCTGTTTTGTCGAGCTAGTATTGGAATCATGTTGAAACGGATAATCTTTGAGTTTACGAACGTTGGTTTATTCATGCTCCTGCCTGACCAACGGTTCGAGTATCTATTCAAATCAGCTAAGTACTTTGTTTCTTTTTAATTCTGCACAACCTGAGGACATGTTGTCGTTTAAGTGTGGGGGAGTAGGGGAATGGTTATGTGTATCTTTTTGCTTATATTGTTATTCTATGCTGAAAAGAGCTAAATTTTTCAAAGCTAAATTTTTCAAATTTTTGTTTTGTCCCGGTTGAGCGAATGCATATTTTTGTTCGGTTTTTATAGACATTTATGCTGTATATTGTATGTTTTGTAGGTTAGATGTTTCACCCGACATACATTTCACGAGCCATATTAAATGATGAGCTAAAATATAAAGCTATACCCATTTGGATTAGTAATTTTTGATTATCTTATAAGTATCTTGTGCTTAGTGCTAATGTACGTATCGTGAGAATTATAATAGTTTGTGTTTAGAGCCGGAGTATGACATACTGTGAATATCTTAGGTTTGAATGTGATAAGCGAAACATGACTATTGTGCTTTAAAAAGTTGTTTTTTAAAAAAAAATGAATTAATTGGGTGTGTCGGAAGCTGGTCGATGATTTGAGTGAGGTAGGTCATATCTCGAATGTCCTATACCACTATGATGACCAAAAGCTCACGATAGTCAAAAGAAGCTGCTTGATGATTTGAGTACGGCAGGTCATATCTCGAATGTCCTATTCTACTATGACGGGCAATAGCTCATTCTGATGTGCGTATAAATGTGAATGTTAATTAAATCAACTTACGAAAGGTATTGGTATGAATTGATATAAGACTTAGTTATCGCCTACCTTATCCCAATATAAACCGACAGATATGTTGTAGGTATTACCCTCTGAGTATGTCAGAAAGGTCCTAAATGTATTCTATCATCCTTTTCGGGATATGTTACGTTTTGTAGGGTGCATGTTATAAGTGTCATTTATTTCTAGTTTAAATGGGGTATTTGCTAGTTGCTTTGAATAGATTTCAAGTTTGGACTTAGTGGAAGTTTGCTATGGCTTTGCACACACACAGGGGTGAACCTCTAATTTATTAAATATGCTTTATTCTTCTTTGAAATGTCTATCTTTTTCCGAGCCTTGATCTTGTTTTGTTTCGCTAGGGACGAGCAAAAGCTAAGTGTGGAGGAGTTGTTTAGGGTGATTTTCTATGATTTATATCGTCCTATTTCGTAACAATTTTCCTCTATACTCTGATGTTTTGCATAGAAAGTGAACGTTTATTTGGTTTATTAAGCAAGTGATGTTTGGAATGGTTTAATCGCAAAATTGGTTGAATTATGAGGTTTTATTGTTGATTTTCTATCGATTTGAATGATTTTACACTTTGCAATGTTTTTGATATCTTGTAGATACGCGAATTTGGCTTAAAAGAGGTCTAAAAGATGTTCAAGTGAGGGTTTACATGGAAGAAAAAGGATAAAGATGAAGTCGGATAAAGATAGAGATGAAAACCGGATTTGAAGTAAACTGAACGAGCGTCTGAAGCTCCGTCCAGATGGACGGGAGTTTGAGGAATCGAACGGGCGTCCAGGAAGAAATAGTGGATTCAAAGTATTGAGATATTTGCTGAACGAGCATCCAAATTTACATAGGACGGGCGTCTGACATGACTCGGCCCGACTCGAAGATTTTATACAAGCTGGATGGGCGTCCAGTACCTCAGACGGGCGTCCATACGCCGACCTAGCAGAAACCGACTTAAAACTCTATAAATAGGCGTGCTTTTTTTCAACCATAAACAGAACCTAATTACATTAGGCGGCCACAAAACCCTTAGGGGCGATTTTTCTGTGTTCTCCACCCTTTATATACAACTTTTATGCTTTTGATTTCCGAGATAAATTTCTCCAATTATATGTACTTTCCAGTAGCAAATTCAAGTAATCAAACGATGAATAGAGGCTAGAGCTCATTGGAACAAGCTTTGTGAAGCCAATTCTAGCAACATCCTGATTTCTCTTTGGATTATCTTGTGAGTATTTTAATAAAAGTTGTATCTTTTCTATATTTAATTCATTGTTATTATGCAATTTTATCGATGGATGTTTTGCATGCTTGATTTTAATAGTTGATGAGAGTTCATTGTTAAACCTATATCACCATAGTCAAGATTAGATCTTTAATCTAAGTAACGATAGTTGTTAGATTGAAATCTAGGTTAAGAGATTGAGAAATTTCACACCTTTGTTATTAAAGAGTTAATCTTTTTGTATCGATAGATGAAAGAGATTAATAAACGAATTATCTAAGAGATTAGAAATTTATACCTACGATAGGTGAATCACAACTTTTATTAAAAATCACTAGATAATCTAGAGGATAAATTGAATGTTATAGAATTGGTGGATCAATTGCTTGTTCGTTCGTTAAATTATTGATTAAAATCGCTTGAACTTGAATTGCTTAGCTAAGTTAGTACTTTTTACTGCATGTTTAGGTTTTAGAAAAGATTACTTTAGATAATTTGGTTTGTAATCACGTTTCCTGGCTTTAGATTTCTAATCTTCTGTCCAGTTTACTTTTGTTATTTTCGTTTTTAGTTTATTACGTGTTAATCGTCTTTATTTTCTTATATTTTTAGTAATAGTAGTTGTGACTTCTTTAGGTTAGTTAGATAAAAACTAGGTAAACAACCTCGATTCCCTGTGGACTCGACTCTGGTATTAACCTCTATACTACGATCCCTGCACTTTGGGTAAACCAGATTTATTTTTATTACTTGTTTATTTTTCATTAGATAAAATCCGAGACAATCGTTATCCGTTGGGACTCAGACTACCTTCATATCATGGTCCAAATGATCAAGTCAAAGGAACTGATAACGTTCTAAGTTGTACCATTAATTATACCTTTATTCACCCCGAATTATGCTCAAAAAAGGATGGATAGGCTCGTTATTTATGGAATATGTGTTAAATGCTATGTGCATGTTCCTAAGTTCATAATTTTGTATCTGTGTTATTATCCCGAAGATTTGGTACTGTTTTGCCTCGTTTTATGTATTATTACAGGATGTGTCAAAGCTGGAGCACCTAAGGATGGATCTGGATCAAGGGAAGAATGTTGGACCAAGTAAATGAAGTCCAAAAAGGGATCTGCCAAAGAAAAAGAGGGAAAGTGAGCCCGGTTTACCATGGGCTAGGCCCGATAAACCGAGGGTCTTAGGGAGCAAGAAATTGAATCTGCTGAATCTACTAGGTCGGTTAGGGTTTAATTGAGTCATAAGTCGGCTATTATATCTATATAAAGCCGCATAACTGATATTATTAGTGTGTTCCATCTTTTATTATATACATTATACAATTTCAATGCAATAAAGTTCTTTTAAGCTTTTGGAGTTTAATTTCTTGTTTCCTTCCCTTCCTTGCCATCTCTAGCTTGAGTGGATCAATGTAGATCTTCATTGTTGAAGGTATGAAGCTTTGAACGTTCCTTTATGTCTTTAATATGGTAGATCCGCTTGTATTTGCATGTTTTAGTTAATCTGCATGTTTAGCGATCCCATAATTTACTTAGATTAATCAACACTAAGCAATGTTGATCCAAAAATATGAAAAGCCGCCCCCTGCAAACCGGCGGTCTATACCCGTTTATACTTGAGTTGTATTGTCTCTGTGGGATCGACCTTGATTCGCCCTTGCTATACTGTGATTGACCTAGTACTCTTGCTAGTAATATCGACGTTAGTGACTTACATGCGATCAAGTTTTTGGCGCCGTCTCCGGGGATAATGGCCAATTTCAAAAATAAACATTTTAATGCTAATTAAGAAGTCATTTTATTTTTAAAATTATTTTCCTTTTTGAGTATTGAGTCATCCTGGATTAAAACCTGCACTGTTTAACTGTCTGAATAAGAAATTTTATGTCCGGTTTACCGTGGGTTACTCCCGATTTACCGAGGTCCAGAAAATCGAATTTCGACAACCCTTGTTATTCTGTGTATATCCCAGTTGATTTTATTTAGTCGATCTGCAACAGTTGGGTTCACCCCCAACTGAAGCGGGAGTTGCTAACCTTTTATTTGTTTTATTTTGTCTCTTTTGTAGGAAGTTCAGGACACTTCAAAAATTCGGTCAAGCAGGAGTTGAAAAGGCAAACAAGTCAACCAACATGCCTCGAACAGTGTTGAATATCAAGCCTATTTCCATATACCCAGGATCAGCAATCAGAGAGCAATACGAAGCTGACAAGAAGAGGGTGGAAAAGGAAAAAGAAGCGCTTAAGCAGGAGCCTGAAGAGAGCTTAACGGAGTACAGCATGTATGATCCAGTTGAGTTTCCCTTAGAGTTAATTGAAATATCTTCTTCTGATTATGATTCTGATGATCCTAAAGTGGATCAGGACACTATGTTTTCTGAGCCTGAGGATTACCCATACTCAGATACCGTAGTGAAGTTGGGAGACCCTGGAACGTTCCGATTCCCGATCTTTATAAACAATATATCAGTAGGTTTAGGTCTCTATGACTCCGGCTCGAGTTGCAACATCCTTCCTTTTTCCCTCAGCCTTAAGATTCCGGTTACCATGAATCAATCTCGAACTATGACCTTTGTTGATAGAACTAGAGATATGCCTGCCGGTCTGCTAAGGAATTGCACGATTAAGGCAGGAGGATTCACCTTTCCAATAGATTTCACGGTTATAGACGTATCGGAGGATCCAAGTGCCCCAGTTCTGTTGGGTAGACCTTTCTTAGCGACCAGCCGGGCGATCATGGACTTTGATAATGGGGAAATAAATCTGAGGACTAATAACGATGTTGTATCTATCAAGATCCTAGAGCCCCTAGATAATAGGCCGGAATGTTGCAAGATGACTTATGGTTCCGGGGAAGTGAAAATCATAGAGATAGAAGAGAAAAGGCATAGGCACCGAGAGGTTTTGGTAGAAACCGTTGAGCATGAATTTATAAGAGTACTCTTAAGAGAGCAAGTGGACAAGGGCCATGACCAGACGTTCATAGAAGTGAGTGCTTCTGAGAGACGTAGTGAAATGGAACTTCTGGTGAAAAGTGTGGAATCCCTGAGCATAAAAGTTAAATCTCGACGCAAAGGCACGCCTAGTCTACAAGATAAGAGAGAGAGAGAGAGGCGTGCTAGGAAAAGAGCCCAAAAGGGTTCTACGAAGGTAAAAACCTCTAGAGTAAAAGTTTGGCGAATTAAAGCCCCAACCCCTGAGTGAGCGAAGATCTGAAGAAAGTCGAGTTGGCGACTATAAACTCGGAACTATTTATCTTGAACCCTTAAATTGGATAGGAGTTAATAAAAGTATCCAGATGAAATAACGAGCATTTTTCATCCAAATGCACCTTTAGGCTTGAAACCGATGGTTGTTGGGAAGGTTTTTTTACTCGTTATGGTTTTTAGTGAAGTAGGTTAGGACTGAGTCGGAAGTATCAACAAAAGGAGTAAGAAACTAGTCATTTTAAGGCCAGGATTGACCAGTGAGTGAAAGTAAAGTGTGCAGAGCAGGAGGGCAGAAACATCTGGGGAAAATAAGCCCCGCTAAACCAGTATTAACCTCAGGGTTACCGAGCTAGATTGTTTCAGTTTCTGAGTGTCAGATTAAAAAAGCAGACTTTTCGGTGACACATGAAGGACACACGTTGCATCGGCAAACCCACTAGTCAGCAAAACTGCCCCATTTTCCATTTTTCCTATCATTTCATCCTTTCCTACACTCCACCATAACTCCACCTCAATCCCATCAATCAAACCCCTCAAATCCCTCACCATTACTCATCTACCCACTATCCCACCAAATCCTTCCACGTTCTACCCATTTCTCCTATATAAACACCCTTCCACCACCATTATTCATCATCCTCAACAATTATCTTCTTCTTCTTCACCACAATTTCTCCATTTCTTCTCCTTCAAAAAATCTCCACCACTATCACCACCAAAAGCATCCATTTTTCTTCAATTTCACCACCCAAACACCATTATTTCCATCTCCCTTTGCTGAATAGTGCTACTGTAACACATTGTTGCTACAGTTCTTTCTCTTCCATTTTAAGAAGCAAAGTCCCAATAGAAATCTGAAAAATCAGCTCTGGTAAATCGGGAGTACCTACCGATTTACCGCAGGTCCTTTTTCTGTTTCAACGTCATATTCAGTCCCAATTTCCATCAGAATGGCCCCCGAGCGTAGCAGAACCGCCCATCGTCCTAGTGGTCACCAGTATGTATACGGAGACGCTAACCCCTTGATAGACGGGGGTTGAGCAGTTTCATTCTTTAGAGATTTATGAGTCATTTCGAGGACATTGGAACGGACGACCGGTTGCCCGAGAACGTGGCGTAGAGTTGGACGACTGTGGTACTATCTTGCCGAGAGCCCTGAAGGTACAAGATATTCTGGATATGGCTAAGGCACCGACACAGTTCAATGCTACGGTGGTGTGAGAATTTTATGCGTATCTGGTGCACAACCCAAGAGCTACATTTTCCATGGTCCGTGGGGTAAAGGTTGACTTCACGATCGAGCGGATCAACGAATATTACGGGGTTTGCAATCCACCAGTGGGCCCAAATGAGTATACATCCTCTACCAATGTTGAATATTTAGAGAGGATGCAGATGATTGCTGATTATTTCGGGGTGCAATGGAAGCGCAATCCTATGGGAGCCCACACCGTCTTCCTGGAAAATGATTTATCCTGGGATAGGAAGGTGGTCAACAGATTTGTGTGTGCCCGCCTTCTGCCGACCAAGCATACGGTCTCTGTCACACCAAAGAGGGTATAGTTGATGTTTTATTGGGAGCATGGATCTGCAGTCAACATCAGCCTACTGATGCACAGCTACATTCATGAGATTGCCGCTACGTCCGAGCGAGAGCAACTGCCTTACGGGCCTATGATAGACATGTTCGCTCTAGAGGACGAGGTCAAAGTTCTGGTCAGTGACGAGTGGGAAGAGCCTGAACCAATGATCAGTTCACCGTCAGCCTCGAGAGTACCGAGACGGGTCGGTACAAGGGCTGAGAGAGAGCATACTCTGGTCCTCGGAGTGCCTCGATCTCAGAGAGCCTTGTTAGAGGAGCACTAACGGGAAATTGAGAGTCTGCATCGCAAAATGGACAGAATTATAGACTTTTTAGGCATTCCTCCTGCGACACCACCACCTAGGACTGCCCCACGTCACGGAGCATCTTCTTCCGCCGATGCTGCCTCAAGTTCTAGACCACCCCCCGGTTTTGAGCCTAGAGATGACTGGGAGGACTATTACGATGATGACTAGTTTAATTTCTTTTTATTTGTTGTTATTTTCCATGTCTTGTTTTTTTTTCTTTTATTTTATTTCCAATTTAGTAATGTAGCAGATTTTATGATCACAATATGTCTGCTTAAATTGTTTGGAGTTATTTATTTTCTCTTTTACTGCCGCGATTTTATTATACGGTTTCTTGTCACCACCATTCTTCTTGGATTGTTTGAGATACTTAGCACAGATTATTCGAGGCCTACTTGCATACGCCCATTGCATTATAAGACGATCCAGTTTGTTCCATTGGCTCCACCCTTAACGAAGCTAAGTTCCTTTTCGTTTTACCTTTTTCATCTTACACATTGAGGACAATGTTTCGATTAAGTGGGGGTAAGGGACGTCACTTAGCTTTTTAACATTATATTCCACATTATTAGATTATCTTGATTCTCTTTGATGCATTTTTTCACCACTTAGACTTTGATTCGTTTCGACAGAATTTTGAAAAATATGACATCTTTGATCTTTTGGAGTTGATTAATTGCACTTTTGTTCCACTATGTTCAAGTAGAGTTGTGCCCACTTTTGAAGTAGTGGCGTATCAAGCGCATATTATGTTGTGAGCCACCATTTTAATCACGTAAAGCTCACTTTTCTTTGATATGTAGTCGATAGCGTATTACTTTTGACTAGAGTTGACCTGGACTTTATCCTTAATAATGTTCCACCAACGATTATAAGGGCAAAGGAATTTCAGATTCGGTAGTTTATCAAGAGTGAGACCATGAGGATAGATCAATTTATGAGTATTCACCCACCAAGAAAGAGAAGTGCATTGCACGATATATGCATTTATATTCTCTTTGGAAAAAATGAGTTGATTGAGCGTAAGACACACAACCCATGCATAGACCGATAAATGCGACCCTGAGAGTAATACTCGGTTCCCGATCTGCCTTGCCCAGCTAATTTTATTAATAAAAAATGTTCGAGACTGGTTAGTTCGACTACGGGTCGACATAATGTGAGATTGTTTGCATTACTAACCGGTAGTGGAGTTAATGCACACACTCATTGGCTCATGACATGAATATTGTTTAAAGTGTTACTGATGGATATGAGTGACATGATCTTTATCTTGACTTTGTGAGGCATTGTTGTTTTTCATTAACTCGTATACTGATCAGGATGTCATTTTCTTTTCGCCTTTTTGCTCGGGATGATCAAATGCTAAGTAGGGGGTAGTTGATAACGTTCTACTGTAGTACCATTAATTATACCTTTATTCACCTTGAATTATGCTCAAGAGAGGATAGATAGGCTCGTTATTATATGGAATATGTGTTAAATGCTATGTGCATGTTCCTAAGTTCATAATTCTGTATCTATGTTATTATCCCGAAGATTTGGTACTGTTTTGCCTCGTCTTATGTATTTTTACAGGATGTGTCAAATATGGAGCACTTAAGAAAAAGAGGGAAGAATGTTGGGCCAAGTAAATGAAGTCCAAGAAGGGATCTACCAAAGAAAAAGAGGAAAATTGAGCACGGTTTACCGTGGGCTAAACCCGATAAACCGAGGGTCTTGGGGAGCAAGAAATTGAATCTTCCGCATCTACTAGGTCGATTAGGGTTATTTGAGTCAGAAGTCGGCTATTGTATCTATATAAATCGGCAGAACTGATATTATTAGTGTGTTCCATCTTTTATTATATATATTTTACAATGTCAATGCAATAAAGTTATTTTAAGCTTTTGGAGTTTATTTTCTGATTTCTTTCCCTTCCTTGCAATCTCTAGCTTGAGTGGATCAAGCAAGATCTCCATTGTTGAAGGTATGAAGCTTTGAACATTCCTTTATGTCTTTAATATGGTAGATCTGCTTGTATTTACGTGTTTTAGTTAATCTACATGTTTAACGACCCCATAATTTACTTAGATTAATCACTACTGAGCAATGTAGATCCATAAATAGGAAAAGCCGCCCGGTAAACCGGCGGTCTATACCGGTTTACAGAGGCAAAATTTAGAAAACCTAATCTGGAGGTTCAGTCAGCTACGTTGATCGACAGGAATAATTAAAATGAGTAATAGAGCTGGTCAATCTAGTATTAGTAATTCGTAAATTAACATGAAGTACTGATAGTGAAGTGTTAATTAGGACATTATCTTGATTGACCCTAGGAACGTGCTAATCAGTGTCGATAGCTGCCTAGGCGGGTTAGCGGTATGAGTTAGAGCTCAATACATGCAATTCTAGTTCTTTGTGCGTATGAGCTATTACGGACCAATTAAGGAGGGTAGCTGGCGTATAGATTATCTACTACCATGGTGGGAGTAGATAGGGTTAGGGATTGTACCCGTAGCTTAAAATTGAATTAAAAGCTCGCGCGATTAAATTAAGTAAATTATATAGGGAAGTAAACATAAGGATTAACTAAACCAAGTTAGTAGATGGGTGGGATGAGGGGGAGGAATTCCATGTTTCTTTTATGTTTATTTTTTGTCAAAGACCATATATGTGCCTTCTTAATTAGATTAGAATCATTTATACTTGAGTTTCATTGTCTCTGTAAGATCGACCTTGATTCGCCTTTTCTATACTGCGATTGACCTAGTACTCTTGCTAGTAATATCTACATTAGTGACTTACACGCGATCAAGAACCGCCTCAACACACACATGAATCTCCGATGAGACCTTGGTCCTTGCTTCATGCAATTAATCCACTTACTATATCAGCTATATAGGAAGGTGAAAGAACCGTACAAGGTTCAGGAATAAACCTTCTAGATCCATTTACTGCTCCCGATGTGCCTCCAAGGCACTACTGTGTTTCGGCACAGTTGTAGAAGTTACAGTGATCACTTGCTAAGAACATTTCCAGCTCACTGTGTCCCTTCATTAAAGCGACTGCAAACCCAGACTGTAGCTCCCACTATCTTCATAAGACTCAGGGTATGCGTTTGTATATCTACATTTATTTAATTCCAAGTGTCAATAAACTAGGAACTCTTCCTTAACACTTTAAGGACATTCTCGACATCTACTAGAATCACTTTCATACTCGCTCATGACTCTTCATGGAGTGTGAACATCTAGCATAACTCTTATGATGGATCCTATTTCAGGTTCAAAGGGAGCCTTCCATAAGTATCATATTTCACCTTATCTTTAGGACTGACGTCCTACCATAGATAGATCCCAAGAATGCCGGCTAGTGGTATCTCTTGATGTGATCTATGCTAAACTCCTTTTAGCATCCCATCTATAAAGGTGAATTGTGATAATCAAGTAGTATCTAAATCTATCACTATAGATTCTTATTTCTAAAATAAGAACTGCCATTCCAAAAAATTTCATAATGTCATTGAACTACCAAACATTAATTTATTGTGACGGGATGTTGATTCCGAGAAGGATATCTAACACCTCACTCAAAAACTGTAACACTCCCACTAAGCCTTTTGCATATAAGACATATCGTTCCTTTTTTATCAAATCAAACTCTTTTGATTATCAAAGTAAAGAACTTATATAGAGAAACTTGTTTGAGTCCATAAATAGATCTCATGAGCTCACATATCATGTTATCGTCTATGAACATCAAGCCGCTCAACATTTTCAACACTATCATATAGCCATGATACGCAGCTGCAACAAACACTATCTGAATATCATTAAGCATAGCTGGTAGAATAAAGGTAATCACACGGTTTGGGCCTTGTAGCCCTTTAGCCATCAACTTAGCTTAACTAGTAATCTTATTACCTTTCCATGTTTGTCTTTCATAAAGACCTACCACACATTTCAGAGACATTCCATTCAGATAAGTCATACTAGGTTCATAACCCGGTTGTCATACATGGAATATTCTTCAGATATCTCTTAATCTTGCCTTTCAAGCATTTCTACATAAGTAGCGAGATCTTCATTCTTCAATATGAACATACCAGTAGCCCTTTCAGGCATGTGCTCATCTGTAGACTCATAGAATACTTGTGTGCACCGAGCAATGTCTTACACCTCATCGCTATACGGCGTCTGCTCATGTTCCAATGGTTGAATATCTCTATGTGGTTCTCAAACTCTTTTGAGATCTCAATTTACTCCCACTATTTCTTTTGGAAGAAACACTTCCTCTAGAAGACAACATGTTTGGAGACAAACATTTTTGCTCCACGGGTAAGTACATAACATTTAGCGTACTTGCTAATACATTCCACAAAATTGCACATGTCATACTAGGCTCCAAGCCTTTCAGACATTGCCTATTTACTAGAAGCATGACAACCCTAAATCATCGGTTAAGATGGATTTGATGTCATCGATTTCATATCTGATATGGAATTTATTCAACCTTCATTCTCGGGAACTCGGTTAAGTATATGTTTCGTAAGGGCACTATCCCGAAACAGGTAAGGGACACATTGCATGGCTTACGTCACACCTTTATCGTATAGAGTGTTGTTTCCATTTTAGAAGCACAGTCTGATTGCGTATCCAAAAATAGTATCCGTCCAGAGAGAATCTTATTCATTTTCATACAACTTGTGAAACACCTTTCAGATATTAATTGCTTCAATCCAATTGAAGATTAATTTCTAAGTAGTTCATCAATCTCATGTTCGTACTAGCTTGAACTTTTCGGGTTTTCTAAATTGTTACACTTCATTAAGTACATTCAACTATTACTGAAACAGTCAAAGAGATCAATAAACCATGATATCATTCGTGGCATTTATTGCATAAGCCAACAAACATCAGTATGTTTAGGCTTTAGACAATTTTCTAGAATTTTTAACCTTTTTTCATAAAATGGTATTTTAGTCATCTAAAGATAAGATACGCATTACCCATATGATTCATAATCACGCGGTTCAGACATCATCAGAATGACATTTGATTATACGATTCTCTTCCACAGAGACTATGTCTAAAACAACCACAAAATATCAAGCATAACAGCCATACAAATATTTAGTTGAGATTTAATCACCTATATCGACTATATAGTGATTGTAATCTAGTGTGTTAGATTCGTTGAACATTCAACTTTATCGGAATAACGTTTATTCCTTACAATTGAATTTATCTACTAAATCCTAACAAATAACTGAACTCGTGTTCTTCATAAGAACAGGGACACAATAACATTTATTTTGTTCCTTAATCAGTTTACTAGACTCATAATATTATATAGTAAATGCAGCAATGTTTGCTTCACTTTCAATATCTAAGAATATTATGTATTTAATCTTTCTAACTTTATCACATTCGTAAGATATCATATATCTCAGACTTGACTTAAGTTTGGATAGATTTACCTCAACTTACTTTCTTAGAATAGAGACTTCGATAAATTCTCTTATTTAAGCCCATGCCCTAACTTTCCATTTAATCCCTTAAGCACTTGTAAGTATTTCTTATTTCAATCTTGCATAAGACTTAAGAAAAATCACAAGAGATATGTCCTCAATCTTCTTTCATAAAGAAAATCCGAAGTCTATTAAAAATGGTTTGTTTAACCTTTTGAATCATATTCAAAACATGAACCATTTTAAACAACCTTCAAGCAATGATTAAAGAGTTAAATCGATACTTAAATCTTACAATTTAGAAAACAACCTTTCCAAAATTCGATTGTCATTCTTATCTAACGTTTGAATTAATTGTCACTGTTTGACAAAATGACCCATCGAACAACGTCGTATCCAATATATGATTAATTTGTAGAAACTTATTTTAAGTGATTTAATCATATCATGAGCTTCCGTTTTTCATTAATAATTAAAGTCTTGAAGCACTCCATCAAATATGTAGTCTCCCTGTCTCTAACTACTATAACGAGGTTGCTCGTGTCATTGCTTATTTTTAAAAGGATTAAAATTATTTAACCATACTTGACAACGTTTCTCAAAAGGTAACAGTCACAATTTGATTTTACTAATCGAGAATAAAAACATAAATATAAAAGTTTGCTAATAACTACAACATAAAATAAAGATAAAAGAGTGTTGTTGTTTATACATGCAAAATCAAAATTGGTCTTATGGTTTATGATTTTGTTCCCACTAGTCAACTACTCCTAATTGACTTTCAAGAATTTTCCAAAATTCTTTAGTGGCTGAGATCCAATCTAGTTACCTCGATTCCCGGCGGTGGTCGATCAACCAAGATAATAATGAAAGGTAGGTAACTCTTTACCAATCACATCTCTATGTAATTCTCAGTGGTTGACTAGTAAACTCTTTGACGATACACATCACTATGTGTTAGTCAACCCTTTGTCTCCAAATTAGACGGTCCTGACGGTGGCCAATCACCACAAAATTTTAGTCAAGTCATAACCCAATATTCATGATATCTCATACGATCATATCTCAATAACGACGATATACCTGAGGTAGGTCAACTTCCGGCGGTGGTCGATCAGCTAGATCCGAACAAGGGCTCTTCACCGTCGTTATAATATTAGGAGACAATATTTCAACTTGATTTTTGTTGTGGAAGTATTGATGTAAATAAATTCACTTAACTAATTTTAATTATGGTCTCATCAAATATATATATCTCTATAGATATACATCCTACACATTTATCTAGATCGTGCCTAGTCATGCATCTATCGTATCATATAAAATAAATACAAGCACAAAATAAATAAATGTGTAAAGTAACCAGTATAATCATGGACTTTTCCTAAAGCGGTTTCAAATACAAACTGACGAAACTGCGGGTCACAATCTAAGTGTAGCTGCAACCGCCAATAGGATCTTTAATGCGTCATTCTCCAATGAGATCTTTATTTCTCTTTGACCTCCATCTTCTGCTCCATTCTTGTTATATAATAATCTATCCAATAAATTAATACACCCGCCGCAAACGGGGGGAGCTAACGGGAATGGGATAAATACGGAAAGCAAACTAGGTCACATTCTTCATAACGGCCTAGGAGAATTTGAAAACCAACATAAAGTAAATCACACATATCTATCCTATTGGTCGAGTCCATGATCAATCGTAGTCCATATAATCACATTATATCTACAACATCTAATCCATACAATAACATCTTATGAAAAAAAATAAATTAAAATTTAACTACTTGTCTCTTAATTAATCGATTAACGTTTAATCAATTAAATATTTTATCCAATCAATTAACTAATTAACATTTAATTATTTAAATGATTTTAATCGAAACAAAATTAATGGTTAATTTTAAACGATTTCAAATTTAATTTTAACTAATTTGAACTATTCATAAAATTAGATCACTTTATCTTCTTTTCTTTTGATTCTTAATCAAAAGATATACCTTTTCCAAAATCAAAATTTTGAAAAACGGAGATATCAATGCACAATAAATATCACAAAATGAAAAACGAATCGGGATCCATCATGCAACACTGGCCGCCGGCAGCACCCTAGGGCGCTGCCGCCGATCGGCCGACCTCCCTACCCGATTACCCTTTTTTTCTCGTTTCGCGAATCTAGATCTTGCATCTATTAATTAATTACTATATAAATTAACATGCTTATTGCTTAAGCTCGAAGCTTGCTTTGATACCACTGTTAGGAATCTACGCGCGAACGCAGCGGAATTCAAAATTTTGATTTCCTTTTAACTCAAGATTGACTTCGTTTATGCAATAAACAAATAAGTAGTAGACGGTGAATACCTTGCTTGATCTAAAAGATCTACGCTTTGACCGTCTAAAGAGAGTAGTGGTGCATGGAGCCGCCCAAGTGTTCGGCTTCTACTGGTGATCCACACAAACAGCCCACCGGAATTCCATCATGGATTGCTACCAGAAAAACTCGGTTGTTAGACCGACATTTTCTCACTCTCAAAACTCTCTCTACAAAAGAGCTAGCCAATCCCTCCCTTTTATAGATGGATGTGGCGCCCCTAAGCCCAACAAACTGATTGGGAGAAGCTTTCGAGTAGAATGGGGAGAAAGAAAACATTTTTCTAATAAAATAAGGAAATACCTTTGATTGATTTATCTCATTTAATATTTAATATCTCACATTAAATATTTTCAAGATATTGTCAATATCAAATATTGACTATCTTTATCTTATTACCATAAATCTATTTTCCAAAAATCAATTAATGTCTAACATCAATATATGATAATATTATTAATTAAATTGCACAATCCAAGTGTATCATATAAACTCAAGACCTACGCCCCCTTTAACCAATAAATTGGCGCCGGAATAATCTTTAATTAATACAATACTATGATTAATTAATTTATAAAATACATGTGTATCAATATGCTTAATATATATTTCGACTTATACATATACATTATATGTATATTTAATTAATCAACATAATTAATATCGTGTATTTAATTTATTCATAATAAATAAATGCCACCATATTAATTTATCACTATAACACTTTATAGTCGAGAAACAACTTTCCTTATTTGGTTATCGCTATAACCGCATTTTAATCCGGCTAGATGTTCTAATGTGTTTGACACGATAGGCTTCCGAATATGTTGGCCGTAGGCACAAAGTGCAAATTATGAAAATACCCTTCATACCTAACGATCATGGATAGTGTCTAGCAACACGTCCATGACCCCCAATCATCGGAAGAGCCAAATGCAATGACAACTACCTTTCACATGAAAACGGTTACCGTGTAAATAGAATCCTATGTTGTAATAATATCCATACGGTCGTACGTTGAGTGTCAAGCATCAACGACCGTATCTTATAATCTGGATATCATGCTCTTTCGAAGTAACTCATTTACTTCCACTTTGAAAAGATTCACGAGAGTAAGACAATGCTTATAAAAAGGCCCTTTCGGATATTTACCTAATAATAGGATACGCGATTTCCGGACGAGCAACATGAATCCTACGCATGCTTCAGTATCACACCCAATCACTACCGAATGATCGCACCATGGCTAGGGGAAACCTCAATAGTGTCAAAGTATGACAATCCACACCGTGATGCCATGAAGACTCCGGTCTCTGGATAATTACAAAACCGCCATATAGTGCGACACATAATAAAGTAAGTGGGTTAGTCTAACGTACGCATTCTCTAATACACGTCCACATAACTCTTCAATAGACAAGATCTTGTTGAAATAGTGTCCAAAACCCAATCGGGTTGGACCGGATCCGACTGGGTCAGATCATTTCTACTATTTCTTTATAATTTTACATATATTAAATGGTTTTTCTGTTGTCATATATTTGTTCTTTTAAAGAACCAATTATGAATTGTTATATAATAAAGTCCTTAGTGTTAAACTGTGATAGAGAAACCAGGATATGCGATTATGGTTGATGAGATCTCTAATCACTTTAATAAGTTTGATGCTTAAATGTCCCTAGGCTGATGTACTATTAAACAGGGCATTGATAGTATAAACAGACTAGCATCTTCTATCTTTAAGGGCAGGGATAGATCTCGTCTATCGAAGTGTAGTGAAACTTGGACTGTATGTGGACGTATATTAGAGAATGCGTACGTTAGACTGACCCACTTACATTAAGTGTCGCACTATGTGGTGGTTGTGTAATTATCCTTAAAACCGGAGTCTTCATGGCATCACTGTGTGGATTGTCATGCTTTGACACTATTGAGGTTTTCCCTAGCCATGGGGCGATCATGCGGTAGTGATTGGGTGTGATACCGAAGCATGCGGAGTACACATGTTAGTTCGTCCCGGAATCGCGTATCCTATGTTTGGGATCGAATATCCGAAAGGGCCTTCTTATAAGGAATGCCTAGCTCTCTTGAATCTTTTCAAAGTGGGAGTAAATGTGTTATTCCGAGAGAGCATGATATCCAGATTATAAGATACAATCGTTAATGTATTGACACTCGAGATACGATCGTATGGATATTATTATTGTTGTAGGATTGTAAGTTACACGGTAACTGTTTCACATGAAAGGTAGTAGTCATTTCATTTTACTCTTCCGATGATTGGGGGTCACGGTGTGTTGCTAGACGCTATCCCGTGATCGTTACGCATGAAAGGCATTTCGTAATTTGCACTTTGTGTCTACGGCCAACATATTCGGAAGCCTATCAGGTCACACACATAAGAACATCTAGCCGGATTAAAATATGGTTATAGTTGATGACCAAATAAGGAAAGAGTTTATCTCACGACTATAAAGGTTATAGTGGTAAATTAATAAGGTGGTATTTATTTATTATGAATAAATTAAATACAAGATATTAATTATGTTGATTAATTAAATATACACACAATGTATGTGTGTCGAAATTTATTGTGTATATTGATACACACGTATTTTGCAAATTAATTAATCATGACATTGTAATAATTAAAGAATATTCCGGATGCCAAAATATTGGTAAAAGGGACGCCATATTCACGCCAGTTTAAAAGTGTATAGGATACATTTGTGTTGTGCAATTTAATTAATAAGATTACCATAATATTAATATTAGATATTAATTGATTTTGAAAAAATAGATTTATGGTAACAAGATTAATATAGTCAATATATAAGATATTGACAATTTCTTGGAAATATTTAATATAAGACATTAAATTAAATAAGATAATTCAATAAAAGTTATTTTCCTTATTTTATTGGGAAAAGGTTTTCTTTCTCCTCAATCTACTAGGAAGCTTCTCTCAATCAGATTGGGACCAGAGAGGGGCGCATGTTACTCCTATAAATAAGAGGGCTTGGCTAGCTCTTTTGCACATCACAATTCCAAAAACTAATAGTTCTTGTGAAAGTAGAGAGCTTCCTAGAGAGATTTATGAGAGAGAAAAAGTCGGTCTAGCAGCCGAGTTTCTCTGGTAGTAATCCATGATGGGATTCCGGCAAGGTTTTCATGTGGATCACCGGTAGAGGCCGAACACTTGGGCGGCTTCGTGTAGAAACTACAACCGTAGACAAAGCGTCGATCCAATTAGATCAACCAAGGTAATCTTTTGTCTACTTCTTTTATGCTTGTTGCTTAAACGAAGACGATCTTGGGTAAAAGGAAATCAAAATTTTGAATTCTGCGGCGTTTCCGCATAGATTTCCTTACAGTGGTATCGGAGCGAGTTTCGAGCTTAAGCAATAAGCATGTTAAATATGCGTAGTTAATTTTATCGTTTAAATCACTTAATTAAAAGATGAAAGATTTTTTATTCGCAAAAGTGATACAGAAAATGAAAAAAAAAATAATAATGGGAGTCGGCCATGGTGGTGCTCAGCCGATCGGCGGCGGTGGCGGCCTCCGGGCTGCCGGCGGCTGCTGGCGTGATGCGGTGGTCCTCGGTTTTTGTTTTGTTTATTTTGTGTTTCAATATGGTTCATAGTTTAATTAATATCTTCTTTGTTTAGTTGTGTCATATGACTAACTAACGGTTCAAATAGATTGGGTTATTGGGATGCCATATGGTATTAAAATAATAATGGTCTTTCCAAACTTTGTTTGGAATAGGCCTAGGCCCTTTCCAAATATTTGATTTGGGAAAATACCTACCCCTATGGCACTTTCAAAATTTTGATTTTGGAATGTGCCCATGCATATTAACCAAAATATTGGCATTTCCAAATTTTATTTAGAATAGGCCTAGGCCCTTTTTAAAATATTAGATTTTGGAAAGGGTCATGGTAGATGCCTTTTGGTTTAGGAAACCAAAGCCATCCCTTTTGATTAGGAATGAAAAGAAAAGAAACAAAAGAGACCTTTGATTTATTTTGGAATAGTTCTAATTAATTAAAATTAAAATTGAAATCTGTTTAAAAATAATCGTTAATTTTATTTCGATTAAAATCATTAACTAATTAAATGTTAATTAGTTAATTGATTGGATAAAATTATTTAATAGATTAAACGTTAATTTATTAATTAAGACGCAAGTAATAAATTTTAATTTTATCTTTTTTATAATGTGTTATTGTATGGATTAGATATAGTAGATATAATACGATTATATGGACCCCGATTGATCATGAACTCAATGAATAGGATAGATGTGAATGATTTTATTTTTTTGGTGGTTTAAAAATTGTCCTAGCCCGTTATGAAGAACGTGACCTAGTTTTATTTTCTGTATTTACCCCATTCCCGTTAGCCCCCCCTCCCGCGTATGCGGCGGGTGTATTTATTTTATTAGATAGAATTAAATGTAACAAGAATGGAGCAGAAGATGGAGACCAAAGAAAGAAGAATAAAGATCTCATTGGTGATGGCGCATTAAAGATCATATTGGCGGTTGCAACTACCCTTAGATTGTGACCCGCGGTTTCGTCAGTTTGTATTCGAAACCGCACCGAGGAAAAGTCCATGATCATACGGTTACTTTACGCATTTATTTATTTTGTGCTTGTATTTATTTTATATGATACGATAGATGCATGACTAGGCACGATCTAGATAAATGTGTAGGATGTATGTCCATAGAGATAGATATATTTGATGAGACCGTAATTAAATTAATTAAGTGAATTAATTTACGTAAATACTTCCGCAACAAAAATCAAGTCGAAATATTGTCTCTTAATATTATAGCGACGGTGAAGAGCCCTTGTTCGGATCCAACTGATCGGCCCTCATCGGGAGTTGACCTACCTCGGGTATATCATCGTTATTGAGATATGATCGTATGAAATCTCGCGAATATATATTGGGTTATGACTTGACTAGAGTATTGCGGTGATTGGCCCTCGTCGGGACCTCTTATTCTAGAGGAAAGGGGTTGACTACCACATAAAGATGTGTATTGTCAAAGAGTTGACTATTCAACCACCAAGAGTCACATAGAGATATGATTGGTAAGTATTACCTACCTTTTGAATTATTTCGGTTGATCGCCCTCGTCGGGAATCAGGGTAACCAGATGGGATCTAAGGATCTTGGCCACTAAAGAATTTTGAAAAGATTCTTGAAAGTCAATTGGGAGTAATTGACTAGTGGGAGCAAAATCATAAATCAAAAGACCATTTTTGATTTTTGCGTGTATAAAAAACAACATTCTTTTATCTTTATTTTTATGTTGTAGTTTTTGCAAACTTTATATTTATGTTTTTATTTTCGATTAGTAAAACCAAATTATGACTGTTACCTTTTGAGAAATGTTCTCAAAATATGGTTAAGTAATCTTAATCCTTTTAAAGTAAGCAAAGACACGAGCAATCCCGTTATAGTAGTTAGAGACAAGGAGACTACATATTTGATAGAGTACTACAAACCTTTAATTATTAATGAAAGTGGAAACTCATGATATGATTAAATCATTCGAAATAAGTTTCAACGAATTAATCATATATTGCATACAATTCAATATGATCATTCTGTCATACAATGGCAATTAATTCAAACGTTAGATAAGAATGATCACATCGAATTTTGGAAAGGTTGTTTTCAGGATTGTATGATTTAAGTATCAACTTAATTCGATCATCGCTTAAAGGTTAATTGAATAGTTAATGTTTTGAATATGATTCAAAAGGTTAAATAAACTATTAAATAAACTTTAGATTTTCTTTATGAAATGAAATTGAAGACATAGCACTTGTGATCTTTCTTAAGTATTATGAAGACTACACTAAAAAATATTTACAAGTGCTTAGAGGATTAAAAGGAAGTTAGGGTATATGCTTAAATAGAGAACTTATTGAAGTTTTTATTCTAGGTAAATGAGTTGAGATAAATCTGTCTAAGTTCAAAGTCGACTCTAAGCACTACTACAAATATGGTCTTTTAAGACAATGCTTTTAGGCATTTTCATAAAAAATGTCCCATCATGTGGGTAATGGGGCGTTTGAAATGTAGTGCGTTCTTTACTTTCTAAAAAATATGATTTCCTTTTTTTTAACATTAAAAATTGGTACCGGGGCGCTTCCAAATGCCCTAATTTTCATTAGGTTAAAGAAAATTTTGGCCCGGGAAAATATAGCGCTTTATTTTACCCATGTTCTTTCATTTCTCCCGCGCGCAGACTCCGTCTTCTTTCATTTCTCTGTAGCATCTAAGATCTGAAGCATAGCCACAACATCTACAGCGTACATCAACTTCATCTACTATTATCTTCCTTTCAATTTTCTTTTTGTAGTATTTTCTTCAACATCGGCAGCCTGATGTCGTCGAACAGTGCCGGCGACCATGCCCTGACCTGCATACATCAACCCTCCCTCTGGCAGAAATGTGACTTTATTATTTGCTGCTCACCCTTTAGTATGGTGCTCATCCTCTCATCTCCACTCGATGCATCAGGTGATGAGATTCTAGTGTCTCCAATTTCACTGTTAAAAACTGTGTTTTTTTTTTGTTCTTGACGATTTCTCACCTACTGATGCTTTGTTGGTGGTCAAGAAATTCCAAGACCTTTGAGAAATTTTTTGCTTTTGCTTTCCAATTAAAATAAAAATCTCGTTTTGGTGTTTCCCTTTCCCTGTTTAGATTATTTTTTGGCTGATAGTGTTATTGCATTCCCGCAGTCATGCCTTCCCTAATATTCATTACTCTGGTAATCCTTAATCTTTCAAGTTTCAAGCTTTTTTTTTTTTTATTTTTATTTTATCTTCCTGGTGTTTATTTTTGTGTAGTTAGTTTGATTATTATTGTCAACTGTGAAAAAGTTTTGTTTTGTGTTTTGTTGTTGCAAGTGATATCATTTGAATGTGTATAAGAGTTAGATAATATTGTTTCTCAAAAGAAGAGTTGGATAATATTCACATGTTAAAATTACAATTCACAACAATATGACAACTCAATTTTGCGTAGGATGCTGTTAAAATAGCTGCTATTTTTGGGTTATTTGGATAAGCAAAAACAGCTTAATGCTTGCTTTTATGTTGAAAGAAATTCAAGCTTTATATACTTGGATGGTAAGGTACCATTGCAGGTTCATATATCACGATGAGCCTAAAACAAGAGGTGTATGATGAGCAATCATTGAATCTAATTATGTCATAAACACATGTCATGCAGGAAAATTTCATCTGGCTTTGTTCAAAGAAAAGAAAGAAAGAAAATCTTTTTGACATATGGTGAAAAGCAGGAGCTGAATGAGAACCCGCAGAGCTTGGCTCAGATCATAAAAAGAGAAATCTACCCCTCTGCCAAATGATGATGAAGTCTAAGTTGACATTGACAATGTGGATACTGTAACTTTGTGGTAGTTGATTGGTTTGTAACCAACTATAAGAAGACTTTGAGCAAATTTAGAAAACTAGCTGAGGTTGCTAATCAATCAACTGTGGTGGCAGAGCATTCTATTGGAGAAAAGGTATGATACTTTGTCATCATATATAATGCTTCACTATATTTTGTTTGGTGCAATGACATAGGTCTCTGTTCTTATAGAATCCTGAGAATCTTGTCCCAGCTTCTGTATTTGCTTTAAATGGTGCAGAAAAGGGGTGAGCTATTGTTTGCTGAAATCTTCAATTTACTTGTCCTAAGTAACACAAAAAGTAATGATGGACGATGTCCTTCATATGCAGAAGATGTGTCACAATCTCCAAAAAAGCATGAAGATAATGTCACCAAATCTACGAAAAAAAACAATAGTAGCAGTAATTTGAAATCATATCAGGCGGTAAAGTTTTGCTTTATCTTCTTCGATTTTTTTTCATGCCAGCATTAAGGCATAA
Source organism: Gentiana macrophylla (assembly GCA_026214975.1). NCBI lineage: Eukaryota > Viridiplantae > Streptophyta > Magnoliopsida > Gentianales > Gentianaceae > Gentiana > Gentiana macrophylla. The sequence goes on along the minus strand of CM047809.1, from coordinate 109,898,336 downwards.
TGCATTATTTTTGGGAAATTTATTATCTTGTGCTCTGTCTTGACTACAGGTTCAGTCAAAGTTCCTCTGTTGTTGAATTGGATATATGATTGTCATCCTAAGATTGTTTCTTGTCCAGGTGGGTTGTGTTTCATTTATTGGTTTGGCACAGTCCTTAATATGAAATCAAACGTTCATTACAGTTCATGAGTAGGATGTCAAATATTTTATTGCAGATTATGTGTTTCTAAGTTGTGAGTTTGAAGTTTTCTTTTATCCGCAACGCCGTAGCTTATGCATTGTTCTGGTATAACCACCAACCTTTTGGTGATTTAGATGTGCTACCTAGGTGACTAGCTCCTATTATTTGTCCTGTTTAATGTATAGTTTTCACATAGTTTCTACTTGCTAGTTAACCATGTACAGTTTTGGTGATATATTATATATGTATGATCCCATTTCTGTGGATATATAGCCACGGAAATGTAAGGTAATTGTTGGCTAGCTATATTTGCTGTTATTAATGTTAAATGCCTTCTCGCTAAAGTCAAGCTTGTTGGCAAAGTGTAAGGATAAATTTCCATATGTACTTATTTTATTTTTGGGCTTTTGTTTTTGTACTAATGATAAAAACAGTAGCTAAAATAACGTTCATGCTGCACTTGATGCTTGCGTTATTCGATTCCTACTAGTGGTCCATTTGAACACATACCATTTTACAACTCTATTATTTATGTTTGAGGGTCTTTAGTGGGACCACAACAGACCTTCTTTGGGGGCACCACACTTCCACTCCGGCTTCAGAGTTTGAAGCTTATGAAGGTTTTTTTTCCCTTGGTTGATGTACTCTCTTATACTGCATTTGATGTTATTTTTGTTTTCGTATCGCAGACTTCTGGAAAGTTTTCTTCCTCATGGATCTGGTTAGTTTTCCATTTCATACCACCATTTCATTTAAGGGATTTATCAGTCATTTCGGATTATAGTTTTAATCTTATGAATATCATGTTATTAGTTTTTTTATTTACATGAACAGTATTGCGCGGTTATGTTGAACTACTTTGATAGTGTTATTATCACAACTTTTGGCTCTTTGCTTTTCCTTTTAACCTCAGCTTAATCTTGGTAAAAAAAAATTGGATAACCAATTGAATGGCATGATGTCAAGCGCTTGTAAACTTCCCCTCCCCTTCCCTACATACTTCTAATTTATGTTGATCCCTATGAAATGAATTGACACCCCCACACAAAGAGAACACGTCATAGAACCTTTTTTTTTTCATTAGGATGTAATATTGGATTTTAAGTTCACAACAAGAATGCTGGACGGGATTTGTGATGTTGTGCCTACTGGGGTAGAGTGCTTAAAATTTGAATACTTCTTTGACCAGGCAAATTTATTTATTTCATGATGAGAATATCTGTTGATGAGTTAAGTATTCAGGTTCTAAAAAGTTCATTTGCGTTGAGTGGAAGTGTGATTTGTAATCATGGATGTGAGACCATCTATGAGGGTTGGGCTAAATATATGGGGTCTATATATTTTCAGGTAGCAGAAGTTGCAAAAGCGCAATTTTCTCTTGCGCACAATGACCATTATGCTCTCCGTCGGGCAATTTTCTCAAGGAGATTGAAGGATTTGATGTTGGTGTCAAGGATATTGACGGATGGACTGCCAGGTTACTTCCAAAACAGGTATTTTTGGGGAAAAAGTTCTTGGCAAATGCTTGCTTCGATAAGCATCTGACCTTATTGCATGGATTAGTATAGTAGTAAATGTTTCTAGCTAACATTTGATATTATTTTCAAATTACTTTGTATTGCTGTTATTATGTCTTTCATGATCACTTTTCATGAATGGTTGGGAACCTTTTACATGTGCCATGAGAAAATTATTCAGTGGTTTTGTATTTTTTGGGTCATTCATTGTTTAAGTTTTAATATGATTAACATTGCTACACATTTTTTTGATTCTCAATGGATTTTTGTTGTTTTTGGAATCATATGGACCTTTTGAGGAATGCTTATTGTAGTCATATTGCCTGTTGTATATTCTAGAATATGACCAGATAATGTATAAAAATTTGGTAGTATATTGTTAGGAATGGCTATTATGGCTGGCCAAATGCATCAGCATATTGTGGTAGTATATTGGGGAATGGCTTTATATTTTTATTTTATTATATCGGTATTTTTTTATATTTTATTATATCGCTTTTTGAAATGTCTTGTGAAATGTCTTGTGAACGACTTCTGGGGCGTTTTCAAATGTCTATTGAACTACTTCTGGGGGCGTTTTCCCAATGCCTTGAACAAATGTTTTGGGACATTTAAGAATGTCCTAATAATTGATGTTGGGCGTTTGAATGCGCACTAACAGATGCATTATGAGACGTTTTGAGATGTCTTAACATATGCATTATGGGACGTTTGAAACTCCCTATTACTCTATTACGACTGCGGCAGAAAGGGAATTCGGTGGGAACGCCAGTATCACAAAAACGCCTTAATATGAGGGGTTTTAGGACGTTTCAAAACGCCCTTATAACCCTTTTTTTTCTAGTAGTGAAGATATATGATATCTTACGAGTGTGATTAAATTAGAAAGATTAAATACAGATAAGGTGAATCAAACGTTGTAACACTTACCATATTCTGGATCTAGTAAACTGATAAGGGAACTAAATAAATGTTATTATGTTCCGGTTCTTATGAAGATCATATTCTCAATTACTTGTTGGGATTTAGTAGAAATATTCAATTGTAAAGAATAAATGTTATTCCGATAAAGTTGAAAGGTCACTGAATCTAACATAATAGATTGATGTCACTATATAGTTGATATAGGTGTCAAATCTCAACTAAATATTTGTATGGCTGTTATCCTTGATTTATGGTTATTCTAGACATAGTCTCTATGGAAGGGAAGCTTGTAACCAAACTTCATTCTGATGATGCTGAACCATATGATTATGAATCATATGGGTTATACGTATCTTATCCAAAGAGGACTGAAATACCTTTTTATGAAAAGGTTATAAAATCTAGAAAGTTGTCCAAAGCCTAAACATACCGATGTCTGTTGGCTTGTGACAATTAATGCCACAAATAATTGTTTATTAATCTGTATGACTATTTTTAGAAATAGTCAAGCGTACTCAGTGAAGTGCATAATTTGGAAAACTCGAAAAGTTCGAGCTAGTACGAATATGAGGTTGATAAACTATATTGGAATTAATCTTCAATTTGATTGAAGAAATTAATACCTGAAGGGTGTTTCAGAAGACGTCTGAAATAGAATCAGATTCTCCCTTGAAGGATACCATCTTTAGGATACGCAATTAGATTGTGTTCCCAAAACACTTTATATTATAAAGGTGTGAGGCAAGCCATGCGAAGTACCCCTTACCTGTTTCGGGATAGTTCCCTTATACTTAACCGAGTTCCAAAGAATAAAGGTTGAATAAATTCCATATTAGTTATGGAAAAAGCGATAACGTTGAATCCATCTTAATCGATGATTTGAAGTTGTCTAAGGCAAAGTCAGAAAGGCTTGGATCCTAGTACGACATATGCAACTTTGTGGAATATCCAAGCAAGTACGCTAGATACTATCTACTTGCCCGCGGAGCAAAATGTGTTTGTCTCCAAACGTGATGTTTTCCAGAGGGAGTTTCTTCCAAAAGAAACAGTGGGAGTAATTAAGATCTCAAAAGATTTTGAGAACCACAAAGGTATATTCAACCAATAGAACATGAGCAGACGCCGCATAGCTGTTAGGAACTTTTTTATGTTTTGATGATGGCCATACTAGCTGTTATAGCAAGCCTGAAATAAGTTAGAATTCTCTGTATAAGTCTTTACTTAGAGTCTGACATATTGTATAAGTTAAGTCAGACAAGTATTATACTAGTTGGTAGAACGACAAAGTAAAACAGACATTCGGCAGAGTGAAGCCAACCAAGCACCAACAGAAAAGTAGTGAAGACTTAATGGTATGACTTATAACCAAGGAAGTCTGTGATGACCTTGGATAAGTCTAAGTATGTTTCAAGTGATAAAATTCAATGTTCTAATATGGTGTACACTGATCTCATCCAAATCAATGATCAGTGGAGTACAAAGATTCTCCTTAAACTGAAGTGATGAAGGAAACAGTGAATCGGCAGAGTAAACTGACTTTCGGCAAAGTGAAGACAAAAACAGTGAAGGGAGATCTAAACGGCAAAGTCATATGCATCACTCGAGCATTCAAAGAACGGCGAAGTAATCCTTATCAGAACAGAATTGAAATATGATGAAGATTCAGAGGATCATGCATTTAATGCACAATCAATAGAGGATCAATCAAGGACGGATTTTCTGCTATACATGTGAAGGAAAAATCCGATCACTGAAATCAAGGAGAATATAATTAAGGGAGAATGAAGAATAAAATCAAGGATTATTCCCCTCATAAATATAGCCAACAGACGAAATTTCAAATCAAGGATACTCAAGGCTATAAATAGAAGGCATTGACAGACATATAAAAAACAACGAAAAGAAAAGAAAAATCAAGCAGATATTCTGTCAATTTGAAACGCCTTCTCTCTGAACTTATAAGGATTTATCTAGAGATCAACTCAGACATCAGAACTACAACTTCATATTCAGCACTGTGATTGATCAATCAAGTTTGTGAATCTCATTCACAATAAACTGAAGCAACTGAATCAGAAGTCATCTGAGAAGGAGTTGTGCATGTGATAGCTGCTGAAGGATTTGATCTGAAGGAGCAGTGAAAGAGACTGAATCACTGAAGCTGTTGCAGTCAAGGAGTGATAGTCTTATAGATTGTGAAGCTTGGGAAGTCAAGGACAATCATACTATTGTATCTGTAAAAACAATAATGAATTCCTCCAATCATCACAGGAGAAGAGTGGATTAAGGGATTACACCACCCTGAACCACTATAAGCCTTGTGTCAATTTACTTTCTGCAATTTACTTTACTGCATTCATTTAAATTGCTTAGATTATAATCTATATCTGTGATTGTCCAAACTACTTTGAAACAACATAGTAAGAAGGGATTTATCCGTTGCCCAAAATCTTTTAAATACAAGAAATTTTTTTGAAACTCCACTATAGTCATTCACCCCCCCCGACTATAGTTTTACCCTTCTCTAGGACCAACAATTGGTAGCAGATCAGTTTTCCTAGTATCAGAACCTGTTCAGATCTAATTTCTGGTAACAATGAGATCACATATATTCAAAGTAGTTTTCAAATATGAGTTTTCTATTCATTCACATATAAATCTATTATTTGTACTTATGGATTCCTCAAACTTTATGTCAAAAGTACCTGTTTCCAATGTTAATAATTTTGATGAATATAAAATAAGAATGCTATCTCATCTTGCAGCAACTCATGAGGAGATGCTGGACGTAATTAATGATGGACCAATTATGATCATGACTGTGGTATCCACATGAGCAGATCAAGGGAAGGAAATACACAAACCCAAGAAAGATTGGACTAAGGATGACAGAAGAAGAGCAAATCTAGACTTTGTTGCAAAAGATATGATTTTGAAGACACTAGATAGCAACATGTTCATGAGAATCAAAGATTACAAAACAGCAAAGGAGATGTGGGACAAGCTAGCATTGATAAATGAAGGATCTGAAGCAGTTAAAGAAAACAAATTCTCTGTTGCAAAAAACAGAAATTTCAAAATTTCAAAATGAAGACTGGTGAATCCATTGATCAAATGGACAACAAATTCTCAAGCATCATCACTGAACTGCAACAGCTTGGACACACATATCCTAGAAAGAAGTATGCTTAAAGATCTTGAGAGACTTACTTGAAAGATGGAAGATCATAACATCAGTAATCAGAGGAACCACAAACCTTGCAAGCACTGACACTCTGACACTGATGTCCCAACTTAAAGCTCATGAATTCGAACTGAACGGTGAAGATGGTGCTCCGGCAGAGATACAAAAAGCCACTGCACTGATTGCACCCCAGCAAAGTAACTTTGCCGATTGTATCAGCAAAGAAACACATGAACTTAAAGAACATGTAGCTTTATTAGTTAAACATTTTGACAGGTTTAGCAAAAAGAAGCCATTCAAAGGAAACTCATCATCAAACAAGAGGTCAAGCTCAAACAAAGACATGAAGAAGAAAGATGATGAATACAGATGCTTCAACTGCAACAAGAAAGGACACTTCAAGGCTGATTGTCCTGAAGAAAATGATAAAGATGATGAAAAGAAGAAATACAAAACATCTGAAAAGATGAAAGGCAAGAAAGCACTCAAGGCTGAATCTAGTAGTGAAAAGAATGAAGAATCATCTGATAATAACTCAGATAACAGTGATGAAGAAGACAGCTCAGACAATGAAAAAGCATGTCTATGCCTCATGACCAAAGAATTAGATGAAGATGAAGGTGATAGCTCAAACATTGAGAAAACAAGCCTATGTCTAATGGCAAAAGAATCAGATGAAACTGAGGTAACATCTAGCTCTTACTCTTCATCAAATGCATCCACATCTAACACTGTACAATAATCTATTCTCCCATTAGATCTAGCAGACCTAGTCCAAAATCTCATGACTAAATTTGATGAAATTGAGATGAATCATGAAATTCTGGAAAAGGAATGCAAGGATCTAAGAAAAGAAAATAAAAGATTAAAAAAAGAACTGGATAAAACAAAAGCTGAACTAACTAGTAAGGAGATCTACTCAAATGATCAACAAACAGCAGAGGTTCATACATCTGTTGTTGACAGATCAGTTGAGAAAATCCCCCTACCAGTTAAGATAACAAATGAACGAGTTTACAAACCCTCAAAAGGTTTGGATCAGATCTGGTCTTGGCTACAGCGATCGAGGATGAGAGTAGAAACAATGGTCAACACAATTCTGAATCCAGGATCAACATTGAACCAAAATTCAGAAAGGAACAGACCGTGGTCTCAACCATTCATCATGTACTGGTGAAGTCAAAACCCACTACAGTAAAACAGCAGACTAAATCATCAATCAAGTCAATCAAAAGCAAGGACTTTCTGAAAGGTAAAGAAAGACTTTATTCTTCAGAGGATGATTGGAATGTTGCACCTCCAAAATACAAGAAGAAACCATTCCATAATATGCATCATGTGCTTAAGAAAAATCAAACTAGGTATACTCCTAGACACATGAAGCAAGTCAGGTTTCCCACTGCATATTGGAGAGTGAAGAAGGATGCAAATGCACCATAAAGTAGAGAAAATTATCAGAATAACCCGGTAGAAATACTAGAAGCTATTCTACGCCATGCCTATATATATGAAGTTGATGACTTTAACTATCCAAAAAGAAGATTATTTGGATATACACTTGGAGTATGAGGCATGACTGCTAACAGGTATGGACCCAAACAGTGTTGGGTACCTAAACTTAATTAATTTGTTTTGTAGGATGTCTGGTACATAGACAGTGGATGTTCCAGACACATGACAGGAAACAAGAGATGGCTCACTGATTTCAAAGCTTTTGATGGACCCAAAGTCACATTTGGTGGCAAAGAAAACCCTGGAAAGATTAAGGGGGAAGGCACAATGCTCAAGAACAATCTGAAAATTCAAAATGTGGCATATGTCAAGGGACTTAATTTCAATCTGATGAGCATTAGTCAATTTTGTGACAAAGGCTATAATGTGCACTTCAAACAAAGAAGGATGCAAAGTCCCATTCACGGCTAACCAACCAACAGAGAGTACTTGCAGGAAGAAGAAAAGATAACATGTATGTGGTGGATTGGAAAGCGACCTAAGGCAGAAACATGTTTGTTTGTCAAAAACAAGCATCCAACTATTTGTTATGGCATAGAAGACTAAATCACGAATTTCAAGACCATCAACAAATTATCAAAGAACAAGTTAGTTGAATGCCCGCCTTGAGATCACATTCAAGAAAGAAAGCCTATGTGATGCATGTCGAAGGAAACAAATCAAAAGTTCTTTCAAGTCAAAACCCTATCAATCAACAACAAGAGTTCTACATCTATTGCATATGGACCTGTTTGGACCAGTCACACCAGTAAGTGTAAGTGGTAAGAAATACACCCTGGTAGTGGTGGATGACTACTCAAAACACTGGACCATCATCATGAACAAGAAGAAAGAGACACTCAAAAGTCGCCGATTTGTTAAGAAGACTCCAAAATGAGAAAGAATCGAAAATCATCAAGATCGGATCAGATAGAGACACCGAATTTCTTAATGAAATCATCAGAACCTTGATGCACGTAGATCAAGTAATAATTAAAAGTACTTGACCACCATAAACCAATACTAGCAAGAGGACTAGGTCCATCGTAGTATATAATTATAAGCGAATCAAGGTCGATCCCACAGGAACCAAATTGTGGATCATTTTATATACAAACAATTAATTATTCATATCAAGGACACAAAGGCGGTCTACGACCAACGAAGGACAAGATAAGTAAAGGACACGACCCGACACAACACATAAACAACGTAATTAACCTCCCCAATTATCATGTTATAAATGCGGATCTAGAGATTCTATATAATTAAGCTAGACTCGACAACTATTAATCCGATCCGTATTTCTTTTATATTGGCTACGGAGTCATCCCCAGACTAGATCTAGCTCCGGTTAGGCCATCTAGATCACTATGCTACATCACGTGACTTGCTTTTGGCCTCCATCTCATATGACTTGCACGCTTACAAAACTAGGGATGCCGATATTAACCGTATTCCTCACCTAGGCAACATTCCTTTTTTCAGCGTACTTTCTAAGCGATCGCATCGGTCTGTCCCATTAACAATCACTTGGACGGTCTCATGTTAATCTACGATTTACGTATAACTAGGTGTCGACAATTCCCAAATACAGAACAGATCTAGATCTCATTGAAAGTCCCGGAAGATCAATTCATGAGCCGACCCAGAGCCCCTGTATTGGTATTTCCTAATAATACGCTAATTAAAACAGACGAGCAACGTAGCCGTAGCCATACCTACTATGATAAGAAATTCTAGGTGGACAATCACACCATAAAGACGTGGCTAGATTGACGCGGCGAAAAACTAAATCTTAGCGTTTCTACATACGTAACGGATAAAATAGAGACTCATAAAGCAATTATATAGATCTACTAAAAACACGGTTGTTGATTATACCAAAGTCATCTATAGGTCACGGATAACAGATCAGGCGTGTGGATCCTATAGACAAAGGAATCCCACCGCCTCATATCGTACCCTTAGATCTACATCGTTCGGTGAAGAACGAACCACCTCAAACGATAAACAATAATTGGGGCGTAATTACAAAGAACTAAGAACAAATAAATACAAGAACTTACATTACTGCAGAACTTGCATAAAAACTGCTCTAAGAAAAACCGAAGATTTTATTATGAATTGAGAAGTGTAAAAATGTATTGTGTAAAGAATTGTGTAAAAGGCGTGTATAACATGCCTTTATTTATAGGGTTTCAAGCTAATTAAGAGATATACATTAAAATGTCGAAACAAATAAGAGATAACTCTCGGCCGATCTCCAAAATAAGATGAAAAATGCGCCCCCCCTCTTATGCGTCCCTATGGTTGGCGCCAACTCTTCTTACTCCTCTTTTCATGCTTATCCGATCTTTATCTTGAATTTCCTTTGATTTATCTTGAGATTTAATTCTTCCATTTTGTATTTATCCTCCATAATTATCCAAATGCAAAATAGATATTTATCCCAAAATAAATCATATTTAAATAAAACGGATAAATATAATAAAAACGGATAAATACTGATTTATATAATAAAAACGGATAATCACCAAATTATATCTTATAAAATGGATAAATACCAAATTATATTTTATAAATCACAAAACATTAAATAATAAATATAAACATGTGATTTAATATAAAATACATATTATTAGTCCCGATTTAAGGTCAACGTTGATGACTTTTACGGGTATAATTTGACCGTCATCAAACCTATTGTGAAAAAAATGGAGTACTGCACCAATTATCTGCAGCAGGAACCCCACAACAAAATGGTGTAGCAGAAAGAAGAAACAAAACTCTCAAAGAAGCAGTCAGAACAATGATTGCAGAAGCATGCTTGCCAAAGAGATCTTGGGCTGAAGCAGCAAACACAGCATGTCATACACAAAATAGATCGATTATCAACAAACATCAGGGAAAGACTCCATATGAAATATGGAATGGTAGAAAACCTAATATCTCATATTTACATATGTTTGGATCAAATTTTTTTGTTTTGAACAGGAAACAGCTGCATGCCTTTGATGAAAAGGCTGATGATGCAATCTTTATGGGATACTCAGACACCAGCAAAGCATTCAGAGTACTCAACAAAAGAACATTGGTGATTGAAGAATCAATACATGTAGTCTTTGATGAACCAAATACAAATGATGAAAGTCTTCAAGAACAAGAACAAGAAGCAGCACAAAGACAAGTGTATATGAATACAACAGTACCAGCAACTATTCTGCATCAAAAATTTAGAAATCAAGATGAGTCACAAGTGAATACAACAGAAGAAGCACCAGAACTTGAAGCTCATGCACAACATGAAATTACAGAAGCATCAAGTGAAGAACAACTTCAACCAGACCTAAATTGGCTAAGAGATCATCCTGAAGAACAAATTATTGGAGATATTCACACAGGAGTAAGAACCAGAAGACAACTGGAGCATATGTTAACATGTTTTCTATCACAAGTGGAACCCAAGACAATAGATGATGCAATTCAAGATGCCGATTGGATCACAGCCATGCAAGAAGAACTAAATGAATTTGAAAGAAATGAAGTCTGGGAACTTGTTGACAGACCAGATATGGCCAACATCATTGGAACAAAATGGGTATTCAGAAACAAGATGGATGAGCAAGGAATTGTTGTCAGAAACAAGGCAAGGCTAGTTGCAAAAGGCTATTCTCAAGCAAAAGAAATAGATTATGATGAAACATTTACACCAGTAGCAAGATTGGAGGCAATCAGACTCTTTCTAGCTTTTGCTGCACACAAAGATTTCAAAGACTATCAAATGGATGTCAAGAGTGCATTTCTGAATGGACATTTGGAAGAAGAAGTGTATGTGGAACAACCCCTTGGTTTCCAACTCAAAGGAAAGGAAGACAAAGTATACAAACTAAAGAAAGCTCTTTATGGACTCAAACAGGCACCCAGAGCCTGGTATGAAACACTATCACAATTTCTGATCAAGAATGGATTCAACAAGGGAACTATAGATAAGACTCTATTCAAACTAGAGGAAGGAACAAGCACATTGCTAGTACAAATCTATGTTGATGACATCATCTTTGGATCAGAGGATGAAAAGTTATATGAGAAGTTTGCAAATCTAATGAAGAGCAAATTTCATATGAGCATGATGGGAGAATTAAATTATTTCCTTGGTCTTCAAGTAAAGCAAATGAAGGATGTCATTTTCATTAGTCAAGCCAAGTACACAAAAGACCTTATACACAAGTATGGTATGGACACAAGTGGCACAGCAGATACACCAATGTGTGCAAGAGTGTCATTCTTGGAAAAGATGAAACTGGAAAGGATGTTGATCAGAAAATGTATAGAGGAATCATTGGATCCTTACTATACTTAACTGCAAGCAGACCTGATATAGCATTTGCAGTAGGAGTGTGTGCAAGATTTCAAGCCCAACCAAAATAATCACATCTTCTAGCAGCCAAAAGAATAATCAAATACTTGAAAAACACTATCAATGTAGAAATTTGGTATCCAAAAGATGGAGGACTCAAGTTGATATCATATTCAGACTCTGACTATGCTGGATGCAAAATAGATAGAAAAAGCACATCTGGAACTTGTCAAATGCTAGGCAATTGACTAGTTTCATGGTTTAGCAAAAAGCAAAACTCTATATCTACATCAACAACAGAAGCAGAATATATAGCAGCGGGCAGTTGTTGTGCACAAGTACTTTGGATTAGACAACAGCTAAGGGACTATGGAGTGGAGGAGAAAACAATTACAATCATGTGTGATAACACAAGTGCAATATCTATTCTTGAAAATCGAAGATCGCATTCAAGAACAAAGCACATTGATGTGAGACATCACTTTATCAGAGATCATGTTGAAAAAGAAGATGTCATTCTAAAATACATACCCACTGAAGATCAATTGGCTGATATCTTCACTAAACCACTCTGTCATGAAAGATTTAGCATGTTGAGAACTGAGTTAGGAATGATTGAAATCGACTAAAAACCAAAGAGCGGCTAACTAGAGTAATCGGCTAAGTGACTTCATCTGCTGATCAAACCTTTGCCATTACAGGAGATGTAGCAGGTAAGGCACTGGTACTCGGCGAAGTTAACTTTACTGATTGTTAGGAATAGTCAAATAAAGCAGCTCAGTGAAAAAGTCACTACACCGGCTAAGTGACCAGCAAAGGCCCTTCACCGAAGTAAAGATTGGAATCATGGGTAAATTAAAGTGTGAACATAATCAACTTTTATACACGTGGAGAATAAGGGAGTTATGGAAGATTATCCTGAAGTTGATTACACACGTGGAGATCAATTTATAATTATGGAGGTAATTATATTATTCTTTTCGAATTACAAACGCCTCGATTCCCGGGCTCTATCATTACTTACCACAATCCACTTCCCCACTTCACTCGAATATCCCGATTAACATACACAAAATCATGCCATTATGTCACAAAATCCTTTCATATTCAAACCACGTTCACACTACCCAAATCATCCTATATAAACTACACTTAGAGATTTTCAGAAATTTTTACACTCTCATGCATTTCATACATTCATCTGCAAATTCGCATTTCACTCTCAAAAACCTCTTTTAACTTCCAACAATGGCGTCATCCTCCTCAACCACCGAAACTGGGTATGAAAAATCGATTGCCACTGGATCATTCTTCCAAGAAGAACACTACTTAAATCTTTGTGGAGATGATGAAGAAGCAAAACGACTGGCAGCTGGATGCAAAAACCTAAAATTATCAACCTTTCTCAATCCCCCAGTAACCGAAGTCTACTATGAAAATCTAATTTCTTTCTGGAAATCTGCAAAATACGTCTCTGGGATCCTTGCAGAAGAAGGTGATGAATGGGAAGAAGATAAGATTGTTGCATTTGTCAACGGCAAAGACATAGTAATTACAGAAAAGGTAATCCGAAAACATCTTAAACTTTCAAATAAGGGTCAAGCAAAAGTGACTTTGGTACCACAAAACCTGGATGATTTTTGTGTAACCATCGCCAAACAGGCAAACCCAGGATCTAAGAAAGTCAATTGTCTTAGATTCGCTTTAAAGAAGCCATTCAGTGAATTCAGTGCCCTAATTGGCAAAACCATTAAAGGAAAGTTGGGAGCAAATAATTCCATGACAGAAATTAGAATGCGGTTAATGGGAATCATCTACAACAATCTGGAGTTCAATTGGGCAAAATACTTCTTCTTAAGACTCAAAGAACAAATCCAAGGTGAAGTCAAAGCAGCCAAAAAAGGAACAACAGAAGGAAAGACGAAGAAAGGACAATTCTGGAAGAAAATGTCATATGGGATTCAGCTACACTATCTGATGCAATGTCTCAAGGTTCCTGTTGTACAACTTCACAAACAGCATGAGTCTAAGGTCATGTTTACCTATGTCAAACAACAAAAACAAGCCAGAGGTGGGAAGAGAAAGAAAACAACAACTCATCCCTCCGGTCAAAGAAAGAAACAAAAGGTTCAACGCAATTTGGACAAGACAGCCTTTGGAAAATTAATCGATGAAGAAGAAGAAGAAGAAGACACTGATGTTGAGGCAGAACAACATGGAGAAGAAAATGAATGTGAGGATGAACAACCTCTAAATGAGGAAGTCATAGGAGACACTGGAGATGATGAAGAATCTCCAGAAGAACCTGCACAATTGTCTGCAAACGATATTGATGATCGAATTGCAGAATATCTCGAATGGAAAGAAGGCGATTCCAGAAATCAGATTCAAGATTCGGAACGCATGCTTGCTGAGGAAGCATGGCTCTTTGATTTTCTTGGAATCACCACTCTGGTTGGTGTACTTGATGAATCTCCTCTCTGGGACATGGTAAATACAGCAAAGGCAAAACTGCCCCAGATCTCTAACAGGCACAATGATGACTCAGAAGATGGTAGAGGTGATGATGATAACACTGATCAAGATGGTGGAGATGATCAGGATGACGATGATAATGATGACCATCATGCTGATTATAATAACAAACAAGGAGAAGAAGTTACTCTTACACCGGATGCAATTGATGATGACGTTCTTCTAAGCAACTTCCTACAGCCACATGCATCCTACAAGTCCACAACACCAGCTAAGACAACCATTCAACCACTATCTGCTGCAACTCCGGCTGACAGCATAAACATAGTAGACAATCGGCTCATTTGCTTCCACTCAATCCAAGACAATCCCAAAGACAGAGAGCAAGGGGAATAGCAGCTCAAGCCACACCAGCATACACATCTACACAAATTCTTGAAGACTTTGATGTCCATGTAGATGTGACTCAGTAGCAAGACAGAGGACAGCAAACAGACCCAGAACCAGCCGGCATCCGGCACAAACTCTCTCAGCTGGCCACTGGTATCTCAAATGAAACCTTTGAAAAAGCAGCAGATCTACTGGCAGAAGAATTAGAGCAGCAAGCCATGCATCTTAGATCCATGACCTCGGCATTCAATGACAAAAGCTACGCCATTGAGCGAAAATTTGAGGCCATTGCTGAATACATCGAGGCACAGAACATTGTTGTTCAACGCCAAGGAGACATGATGAGACAACTCAACATCAACATCACAAACAATCTCGCAGGTCTCAGGAAACACATTTCTCAGGAAATGACTCCATGGCAGTGGCATTTGGAACAAAATTCCGCAGTGTCACTGAGAAGCTAACTAGTCATGATAACAGATTCACATCCATTGAATCAAAGCAGGACTCTCTGATTGGAACAGCAGAGGCAACAAATAGCATCTTACTCCAGTAGAGGGATGATGCTACCAAAAAGGGGGGAAATCAGGATAAGCCTGAAGGATCAACTATTAGACCCCCAAACTTCACTGAAGAACAACTGAGAGCAAGGGACAGAGAAATAAGGATCAGAAATGAAGCAGAAGAACAGCAAAGGAGGGCTAGAGAAGAAAGAAGAAAGAGCCCTAAATGAACCATGCACTGGATTTCCTCTTCCTATGCAAAAAAGAGATGATGACAAAGACAGATCCGGCAAACAGTAAAGGCAAGGATCTAGTCAATCAAGAGGATCTGCAAGTCAACACAGACTTAGCACCAGAGGAAACACCAGCAGAGGTAGTAGCAGCTCCAGATACACTGGTGGGCACAGAACGTAAACTGGCCACAAAAGCAAAGCAGAATATGGCGGATGTCTTTGGACCATGTAAGAGAATTTTTTGAGTCTGAGAAGGACTTTATCCTCATTTGTCACAAGATGAAGCATGGGCTGACTGGCTAAGCTATCAGGATGAAAGGATGAGAACCAATATGGCCAAACTCTACAATGATGTCAAAAGGGAGTTTGCACTTCTAAAACAATCCAACAGGAAACCAAGTTCAGCCATACTACTTTCAGCAAAAGGACCAGAAGACTTGCCAACTGAACCACAAGAAGACTTCAACTATATGGAAAAATTCTTCAACCTTATGGGAAGAATGGATAAACAGGAGCAGTGGAGTCTCTACAAAAATCTCAAGTTTGCTGACTCACATATTGCTGAAGCTAGGGAGAGACTTGAGAAGTACTTTGAAGAACCTAGGGCAAATGAGACCATGCCGGATTTCAACAGACTCTTTGCCAAGAAAGTATTCAAGGGAGTATCAGAATACACTGCTATGGAATACGGGAAGTGGAAGTTTCTAGAAATTGATTGGAAGGACATTGAAGAGGTTCAGACTACAAAGTTCAAAAGGTACAAGGCTGAATTAAGCAAAATGTATTTTGTAACACTTGAATAAATTTTTGAACTTATTACCCTTGAATGGATGAATAAAATTGTTGAGTTTTGTTCTGTTGATTATTATGAAAAATTGGCTTACTTATGTTCAGGCTTATGAATGTTTTGGCATCATCAAAAAGGGGGAAATTGTTAGGAACTTTTTTATGTTTTGATGATGGCCATACTAGCTGTTATAGCAAGCCTGAAATAAGTTTGAATTCTCTGTATAAGTCTTTACTTAGAGTCTGACATATTGTATAAGTTAAGTAAGACAAGTATTGTACTAGTTGGTAGAACGGCAAAGTAAAACAGACATTCGGCAGAGTGAAGCCAGCCAAGCACCGGTAGAAAATCAGTGAAGACTTAATGGTATGACTTATAACCAAGGAAATCTGTGATGACCTTGGATAAGTCTAAGTATGTTTCAAGTGATAAAATTCAATGTTCTAATATGTCGTGATAATCGATCTCATCCAAATCAATGATCAGTGGAGTACAAAGATTCTCCTTAAACTGAAGTGATGAAGGAAACAGTGAATCGGCAGAGTAAACTGACTTTCGGCAAAGTGAAGGCAAAAACAGTCAAGGGAGATCTAAACGGCAAAGTCAGATGATCACTCGACCATTCAAAGAACGGCGAAGTAATCCTTATCAGAACAGAATTGAAATATGATGAAGATTCAGAGGATCATGCATTTAATGCACAATCAATAGAGGATCAATCAAGGACAGATTTTCTGCTATACATGTGAAGGAAAAATCCGATTACTGAAATCAAGGAGAATATAATTAAGGGGGAATCAAGAATAAAATCAAGGATTATACCCCTCATAAATATAGCCAACGGACGGAATTTCAAATCAAGGATACTCAAGGCTATAAATAGATGGCATTGACAGACAGATAAAAAACAACGAAAAGAAAAGAAAAATCAAGCAGATATTCTGTCAATTTGAAACACCTTCTCTCTGAACTTATAAGGATTTATCTAGAGATCAACTCAGACATCAAAACTACAACTTCATATTCAGCACTGAGATTGATCAATCAAGTCTGTGAATCTCATTCACAATAAACTGAAGCAACTGAATCAGAAGTCATCTGAGAAGGAGTTGTGCATGTGATAGCTGCTGAAGGATTTGATCTCAAGGAGCAGTGAAAGAGATCGAATCATCAAGCCATTGCAGTCAAGGAGTGATAGTCTTGTAGATTGTGAAGCTTGGGAAGTCAAGGACAATCATACTATTGTATCTGTAAAAACAATAGTGAATTCCTCCAATCATCACAGGAGAAGAGTGGATTAAGGGATTACACCACCCTGAATCACTATAAGCCTTGTGTCAATTTACTTTCTGCAATTTACTTTACTGCATTCATTTAAATTGCTTAGATTATAATCTATATTTGTGATTGTCCAAACTACTTTGAAACAACATAGTAAGAAGGGATTTATCCGCTGCGCAAAAGCTTTTAAATACAAAAAAAGTTTTTGAAACTCCACTATAGTCATTCACCCCCCCCCCCCCTGTGACTATAGTTTTACCCTTCTCTGGGACCAACAATAGCCATGAGGTGTTGAACACTGCTCAGTGCACACAAAAGTTATGTTAGTCTGTGGATAACCTCAAGCTTGAAAGGGCTACTGGTATGTTCATCTTGAAGAATGAATATCTCACGACTTATGAAGGAATGTTTGGAAGGCAAGATTGAGATTATGGTCAGGAGCCATAATAACTGAATTAGATTCCATCAGTGACAATCAGGTTATGAACCTAGTATGTCTTACCTAGAGGGAATGTCCCTGAAAGGCTGACATGGATAGTAATGTGATTACCATAAGGCCATAGTGACGGCTGAAGGGTACGGGGTGTAAATCTTGTAATTATCTTTATGTAGCCAGCTGAGCCCAGTTCTATACAGATTATGCTTGTTATAACTTCGTATCATGGCTATATGATAGTGTTGAAGACATTACTCAAATAGCCCAATTTCAAAGACGATAACATGATATGTGAGCCCACGAGATCCATTTATGGACTCAAACAAGTTTCCCTAGACGATTTCTTTGTTCGATAATCAAAGGAGTTTGATTTAGTTAAATGAATGATATGCCCAATGTGTAAGATGGATAGTGGGAGTGTGTTATGATTTTTGTGTAAGGTATTAGGTATCTCTCTCAGGAATCATCACCCCATGTCAAAGTCAATTAATGTTGGGTAGTTCAAGGTCTTTACGAAAGCACTTGGATTAGCAGTTCTTATTTTAGAAATAAGAATCTATAGTGATAGATTTAACTGCTGTTAGATTATAGTTTACCATTATAGATGTGATGCAAAAAGAGTTTAGCATAGATCACGATAGAAGATACTGCTAGCCGGTGTTTTCAAGATCTATCTATGTTAGGATGTTATTCCTAAAGATAAGGTGAAAGATGATGCTTATAGAAGGTTTCCTTTGCTACTGCGATGGGAACCATCATAAATGAAATGCCGGATGTTCATAGTGTTAGGTCTAACACATAGTCCATGAATAGTCATGAGCAAGTATGAAAGTATATCTGGTGAATGTCGAGAACATCCTTAAACAAGTGAAGGAAGATTTCCCAGATTATTGAAACTTGGAAATAAATAAACGTAGATATGCAGACGTATATCCTAAGTCATATAGAGGCGAGTGGGCGCTGCAGTCTGGGTTTGCAGTCACTTTGATTAGGTGATACAATGAGCTAGAAATGTTCTAGGCTATGGGTCACTGTAAATTCTACAACTTAGCCAAAGCATAGTAGTGCCTTGGAGGCGCAGCGGGAGCAGTACATGGATCTTGAAGGTTCATCCCTGAACCTTGTACATGTTGGAAATGTGTCCTAAACTCAATCGGGTTGGACCGGATCCGACTGGGTCGGAACATTTACAGTCTATTTAGTTCATGTAATAACTTTATTATGATTAATAAAAGCACTTATGTTATTATATATTGTTTATCTTCATACTATTTGTTGTATATATATAGTAACGTCCCTAGTATCAATCTGTAATAGAGAAACCATGATAGTGATTATGGTTGATGAGATCTCTAATCACTATAACAAGGTTCGTACTCAAATGTCTCTAAGTCTTACATGTTATCAAATGGGACATTGATAATATAATCAGACTAGCACGTATTGGATGTCTTCTATCTTTTAGAAGATAGGGATAGATCTCGTCTATCGAAGTGTAGGGACACTTGGACAGTACGTGGACGTGTGTTAGAGAATGCGTACGTTAGACCGACCCACTTAAATTAAGTGTCACACTATGTGGCGGTTGTGTAATTATCCTTTTGACCGGAGTCTTCATGGCCTCACGGTGTGGATTGTCATGCTTTGACACTATTGAGATTTCTCCTAACCACGAGGCGATCATGCGGTAGTGATTGGGTATGATATTGAAGCATGCGGAGTATACATGATTGGTCGTCTGAGAATCGCGTAACCTATGATTGGGATCGAATATCGGAAATGTCCTTCTTATAAGGAATGTCTAGCTCTCGAGAATCTTTTCAAAGTGGGAGTAAATGTGTTATTCCGAGAGAGCATGATATCCAGATTATAAGATACGATCGTTAATTTATTGACACTCGAGATACGATCGTATGGATATTAATTCAGCGATAGGATTGTAAGTTACACGGTAACTGCTTCACATGAAAGGTAGTAGTCATTGCTTTTGACCCTTTCAATGATTGGGGGTCACGGTGTGTTGCTAGACACTATCTCGTGATCGTGAGGTATGAAGGGCATTTTAGTAAATTGCACTTTGTGTCTACGGCCAACATATTCGGAAGCCTATCGGGTCACACACATATGAACATCGAGTCGGATTAAAATACGGTTATAGTTGATAACCAAATAAGGAAAGTTTATCTCTTAACTATAAAGGTTATAGTGGTAAATTAATATGGTGGTATTTATTTATTATGAATAAATAAAATACAAGATATTAATTATATATAAATTATATTAATTAAAGAATATTCCGGAAGCCAATTAATTGACATATAGGGCGCCACATATAGGGTATAAGGATACACTTGGATTGTGCACTTTAATTAATAAGATTGCCATAATATTAATATAAGATATTAATTGATTTTGGAAAAATTAATTATAATAAAAGAGATAAATCAATCTACAAGATTTTCCTTATTTTATTGGGAAAAGATTTTCTTCTCTTCCACACCATAGGGGCGCCACTTATCACTATAAATAAGAGGTGGGTGTCAAGCTCTTTTGTACATCACAATTGCAAGAGCTTATAGTTCTTGTGTAAAAATAGAGAGCAACCTATAGTGAGTTTGTGAGGGAGGAAAAAGGCCGGTCTAGTAACCGGAGTTTTCCAGTAGCAATCCAAGGAGGATTCCGGCAAGGGGTTCGTGTGGATTAGCGATAGAGGCCGGACGCGTGGACGGCGTGCGCACTAAACTACTCTCCGTTGATGTTCAAAGCGATGATCTTATAGATCATCAAGGTATAACCGTCAAACTACTTAACGTGTTTATTGCATTAAACGAAGAACGATCTAGTAAAAGGAAATCAAATTTTAAATTCCGCTGCGTTAAACTAGTGATTTCCTAACAGTACAGTTATTCCTCCTTTTCTATATAGCAGATATAATAAGTGGATTCATTGCTTGATGCAAAGACCAGGGTCTCGTTAGAGATTCATGTGTGTGTTGAGGCGGTTCCTTTGACTTGATCATTTGGAGCACGGTAGGAAGATAGTCTGAGTCCCCACGGATAGCGATGTGTTCATGGCTAAGGCTGGTTGCGAGTATTGCATGAGATTCTTATGTTTCAACTTAGTCTTGTGTGTGCGAGTGATTGGTCTTAGGCCAAGTGAGAGATTGTTGAAATAGTGTCCTAAACCCAATCGGGTTGGACCGGATCCGACTGGGTCGGAACATTTCTACTATTTATTTATGTTTTTACATATATTAAATGGCTTTTCTGTTGTTATATATTTGTTCTTTTAAAGAACCAATTATGAATTGTTATATGATAACGTCCTTAGTGTTAAAATGTGATAAAGAAACCATGATAGGTGATTATGGTTGATGAGATCTCTAATCACTTTAATAAGTTTGATACTTAAATGTCTCTAGGCTGATGTACTATTAAACAGGGCATTGATGGAAATAGACTAGCACGTATTACATGTCTTCTGTCTTTAAGGGCATGGATAGATCTAGTCTATCGAAGTGTAGTGACACTTGGACTGTGTGGACGTGTATTAGAGAATGCGTACGTTAGACTGACCCACTTACATTAAGTCTTGCACTATGTGGTGGTTGTGTAATTATCCTTAAGACCGGAGTCTTCATGGCATCACGGTGTGGATTGTTATGCTTTGACACTATTGAGGTTTCCCATAGCCATGGGGCGATCATGCGGTAGTGATTGGGTGTGATACTGAAGCATGCGGAGTATAAATGTTAGTTCATCCGGGAATGGCGTATCCTATGGTTGGGATCGAATATCCGAAAGGGCCTTCTTATAAGGAATGTCTAGCTCTCGTGAATCTTTGCAAAGTGGGAGTAAATGTGTTATTCCGAGAGAGCATGATATCTAGATTATAAGATACGATCGTTAATGTATTGACAGTCGATATACGATCGTATGGATATTATTACGTATGGTAACTGTTTCACATGAAAGGTAGTAATCATTTCATTTGACTCTTCCGATGATTGGGGGTCACGGTGTGTTGCTAGAAGCTATCCCGTGATCGTTAGGCATGAAGGGCATTTTCGTATTTTGCACTTTGTGTCTACGGCCAACATATTCGGAAGCCTATCGGGTCACACACATAAGAACATCTAGCCGGATTAAAATATGGTTATAGTTGATGACCAAATAAGGAAAGAGTTTATCTCACGACTATATAGGTTATATCGTTAAATTAATATGGTAGTATTTATTTATTATGAATAAATTAAATACAAGATATCAATTATGTTGATTAATTAAATATACACATAATGTATGTGTGTTGAAATTTATTGTGTATATGATACACATGTATTTTGTAAATTAATTCATCATGACATTGTATTAATTAAAAAATATTCAGGATGCCAAAATATTGCTAAAAGGGACGCCATATTCACGCTAGTTTAAAAGTGTATAGGATACATTTGAGTTGTGCAATTTAATAATTAATAAGATTACCATAATATTAATATTAGATATTAATTGATTTTGAAAAAATAGGTTTATGGTAACAAGATAAATATAGTCAATATAAGATATTGACAATATCTTGGAAATATTTCATATAGGATATTAAATTAAATGACATAATTCAATAAAAGATATTTTTCTTATTTTATTGGGAGAATGTTTTCTTTCTCCTCAATCTACTAGGAAGCTTCTCCCAATCAGATTGGGACTAGAGAGGGGCGCAGGTTACTCCTATAAATAGGAGGGCTTGGCTAGCTCTTTTGCACATCAAATTCCAAGAGCTAATAGTTCTTGTGAAAAATAGAGAGTTTCCTAGAGAGAGATTTATGAGAGAGAAAAAGTCGGTCTAGCAGCCGAGTTTTTCTGGTAGCAATCCATGATGGGATTCCGGCGAGATGTTCGTGTGGATCACCGGTAGAGGCCGAACGCTTGGGCGGCTTCATGCAGAAACTACAACCGAAGACAAAGCGTCGATCCAATTGGATCAACCAAGGTAATCTTTTGTCTACTTTTTTTATGCTTGTTTCTTAGACGAAGTCGATCTTGGGTAAAAGGAAATCAAATTTTTGAATTCCGCTGCGTTCCTGCGTAGATTTCCTAACAGATCTATCCCTATCTTCAATAAGAAAGAAGACATCTAATACGTGCTAGTATAATCATACTATTAATGTCCTGTTTAATAGTACATACGACTAGAGACATTTAAGTATCAAACCATTAAAGTGATTCGAGATCTAATCAACCATAATCACCATCATGGTTTCTCTATCACATTTTAATACTAAGGATGTTATCATATATACAATCACAAATTGGTTCATATGGATAAACAGAATATATAATAAAATGAAACCCATTTATCATATGTATAAACATAAAGAAACAGTAGAAATGATATGACCCGGTCGGATCCGGGCCAACCCGATTGGGTTTAATACACTATTTCAACACCTTCACCCACACTGTCTGTATCAGGGTACTCCTACTATATCCACTATGTAGATGACTACAGTAGATATACCTAGATTTACCCTCTAAAACATAAAAGTGAAGCTTGTGATGCCTTTGTTTTGTTCAAAAAACTATCTCAAAACTTGTTTCAAACTAAGATTAAGATTGTTCAGTCTGATTAGGATGGAGAGTACAGGCCATTTAAAACCTTGCTTGATAGTTGTGGTATAAAACTTAGATTGTCTTGCCCTCATAACTCTCAGCAAAATAGTAGAGGTGAGCGGAAGCTGGCCTACCTTTAAAGTTCTGGTGGGACAACTTTGTGTATGTTGTTCACCTGTATGTTGTCCTCCCTACACCTATCCTGAACCAAAAGTCACCTCATGAGACCCTTTACAAAAAACACCTGAATATGGTCTTCTAAAAACATGTGGATGTTCCTGTTTCCCTTACCTCAGACCTTATAATCAACACAAGTTTAAATTTCATAGTGAGAAGTGTGTCTTCCTTGGTTCTAGTCACTCACACAAAGGGGTACAAATGCCTCAGTCCTTCTGGCGGAATATATATTTCAAGACATGTTAAATTCAATGAAAATGAGTTTCCTTATCATGACTTGCACTCAAACTCATCTGGTCCAAAACTTTCTGCTCTAGTATCCTCAACCATTAGTCCTATCATATCATTCAACTTACCTATACAGGATTCGACACAGGACTCTACCACTAGTGAGGACCATCTGGGGACCAGTTCTACCACTTCACCTGTTGTTGTGTCTACTCAAACCTCAGGTATGATATCCTCTCTATCTCCCAGTCCTATTACAAATTTGCACTCACCACACACCAGCTCACATGCTTCAACTAGCTCTCCCTCACCTTCACCACAGTCCTCATCATCCTCCTCACCTGACTCACCTTCACCCCTAGACACACAATGCAAACTAGATTGAAAAGTGGCACTGTTAGGCCTAAAAAATCTTCACCCTCTCTGCCACAAAAGAATCTACTCACCCTACTGAACCAACTTCAGTATCTGAAGCATTGACTCAGACTGCATGGAAGACTGCCATGACAGAAAAGTATCAGGCCCTTAGCAAGAATCACACCTGGGACCTTGTCCCTGCTCACCCTAGTCAGTACTTGGTTGGTAACAAGTGGGTGTTTAAATTAAAGCTAAAGTCTGATGGTTCAGTGTTGAAACACAAAGCAAGATTTTTTGCTAAGGGGTTTCATCAACAAGAGGGGGTAGACTACGCTGAAACCTTCAATCCAGTTGCTAAAGTTGCAACTATCAGAGTGAATCTTGCCCTAGCAGTAGCACAAAATTGGGAACTAAGACAAGTGGACATTAACAATGCCTTTTTGAATGGGTATTTACAAGTGTGTTTATTTATGCCCCAGCCTGATGGATTTGTTGATCACACAAAACCTCAGTATTTGTGTAAGTTGAATAAAGCAATATATGGGCTAAAACAAGCGGGCCCTGTTTTGTTGTGGATTGGATTGGGGTTTAATGGATTCAAAAAAGAGAAAGTTAAAAAAAAGAATTGTGAAATAATGATTATAAAGTTGAAATGTTATGTTGAAAATTTGTGTAGTTGAAACAACGATTGGTGAGAGAAATTTTAATGAAATATTATATTGAAAAAGTAATGGTTAAATAGTGTAGTAGTGAATAAAGTGAATTGATTAATATTATTTTATTTGTTGATGTTGAATGATTGATGAGAGAATTTATAATAAAATAATAAAATTAATAAAATAATTATAAATCAGATAGTGGAGTGAATAAAATATTGGGTTTGATCCAAATGAATTTAACCCCGCCCGAAACCAAACAAGGCCCAAGGGCTTGGTTTGATGCCCTCAAATCACAGCTCTGCATTTGGGGTTTTAGACAGTCCTATTCTTACACCTCTCTTTTTGTTTATATAAGGGATAGTGTTTGCCTTTATGTGCTAGTGTATGTGGATGACTTCCTAATAACAGGAAATTCATCCCAAGCTATTAACAGGTTTGTAAAACTGTTGGATTCTAAATTTCCTTTGAAAGATCTAGGACCCTTGTCTCACTTCCTAGGAATGGAAGTGTGTAGAGATTCTGATGTTCTCTGGCTGAGCCAAAAGAAGTTTGTAGCAAAGCATTTTCAAAAGTTGGGGATGACTAATCTCAAACCTGCTTCTACTCCTATGACTGCAGGAAAAACCTTTGAGCCCGATGAAGGACCCTGGATGGTTGATCCTACCTTGTACAGATCTGTCATTGGAGCATTGTAATACTTGATGTTTACAAGACCTGACATTGCCTTCTCTGTTAACTCTCTGAGTCAGTTTATGCACACAGGGAGCAACATTGGCAAGTTCTCAAACACCTTCTCAGATTTGTTAAAGGAATAACAGACCATGGTTTGCACTTCAATGCTAACTGCCAACCTGAATTGATTGGATTCTCTAATGCTCACAGGGGGTGCTGCCCCATAGACAAGAAATATGTGGCTGGACATTGCATCTATCTTGGCGAATCCTTGGTGTCCTGGTCCTCAAAAAAATAATAGGTTGTTTCTAGGTCTTCAACTGAGTCTGAATATAGATCCATTGCTCATGCTACAGCTGATGTGATGTGGAAGACCTTGCTCTCTGAACTTGGAGTGCGGTCCAGCAGAGCTCCTGTGATCTATTGTGATAACACTGGTGCAAGAGATCTGGCATACAACCCTGTGTTCCATGCCCGTACTAACCATATAGAAATTGATGCCCACTTTGTAAGGAGTCAAGTTCTGAAGGGCCAAGTTGTTGTTGATTTTGTTCCATCCTCTGAACAACCTGCAGACTTGCTGACTAAAGCTCCCCCCAGCACCAAACTACAATTCTTCAAGAGCAAACTCAATGTTAGAGTCTCCCCATTTTGTTTGAGGGGGTGTTTGAATAGTTATGGTTTTACTGTTTTACCCCTGTAGGTGTGTTGTCTTATGATATATTTGTATCTTGTCTAGCCAATAATGTAAGTCCATGTCTCCATGTTCTGTTACTAATTTTGGGTTATATCCCTTGAGTCTGATGTAATACAACAAGCTTTTGGTGTATGAATACAATCAGTTAATTCCATCTATTACTATCATGGAAGAATGTTCGATGAATTATTCGCGAGATTTTTTAGTGCAAGGTGGACGCTTGTATAACTTTTGCTTTAATTAATATCCTACGTTTTGAGTCTCGTAAAAATAATGTGTCGTATTTATGTATTATTTACATACAACAACTCAAATCGATGTTGGAACTTTATAATGTTTTAGCTCCGAAATGGGTTTAAGGGTAAGTGACAAACAGTCCACTTCATGCCCGAATTTGAATGAGTTACGGAATGAATTTTCGGGAGCTAAAAACAATTTTGGAATCACTCGATTCCGATATCGGGTGAATAAGAAATTAATGAGTAAAGGTAAAGTAAAATGTGTGGAATGCTAATGTATGTTCATTTGTCCGACACAGGAGACTTTACTTTAATTTTCTCTACAGATAAGGTGGAGAGTTAGAGTTAGAGGCAAGCCCCAAGGGGCAAGGAAATTTTGTGAAGGAGGGAATACGTAGATGCTTGTTGGTTCAAACCCCAGTATTAATATTTTGGGCCAGCCCAACATTGATATTTCTGGAAAATTCTGAATCAAAGCATTACAACAGTTCAACTCAGGTTCATGAACCAGAATGAACTCGAAATTCATGAACATGACATGCATGTTCGAAAATTATGTTTTCAAACAGAATTAACTTCCTCCGACCAACAGGCGTAAATTTGAATAGATATGTTTGTTCATTGTCTCATGTCTTCCTTTAAATTAAACATCATCCAAGAATGAAAATAGAGCCAACACACTACTTTTCTGCATACAAAAATTCAATCAAAATAAAAAGACATTTTTCTTCAAAAACACTTGCATACATTCAGAGATATTCAAGACGGATTAGTTCGCTGCTTGTTCACATCTAAGTGCAAAACTAGAACAAGGTAGACTTCTGTATATTGGGAGACATCTTGCCATAACCGTGTGCACGTATTCGGGGCAATAATGTCTTAAGGACAGGGTTTCCACGCGCCTCAGTCTAAATAAGTTTTCGCATTTACTTTCGCTTTCTACATTTCATTTGAATGTGTTGCAGTATTTGCATATGTGAATAAAAGTTGTTCTCCTTCTTGTTCATTTTATTTGCAATCTGTTTCTACAAATTTATGTTATTCATTTTTAGAAAATTAGCAAACCAGTACACTACTAATATTTCGAACAATCGATTCGTTATAAGGAAACAAAATCTGAATTTTACTGTGTTACATCTTTATTTATTCTTTCTGAAATCAAATAAATGCTTTTTTTTTAGGGAAATCAAATAAATGTACCTATTTCTTTTTTTGACACAAAATGTTACCTATTTCAATCAAATTAAAATAATTTAACTTGTCATGATGTTTAAATTTTAAGATTTCCTTTTATTTAATTCCATGCTTTTAATTTCTTGAAAAATCCTGTTTCTATAATGATTGAGGCTGTTTCTATCACTACCGTATTCTAGTCGACCTGGAAAACGTGGGTGACAACCCATGTTTATCCCTTATAAGAATAAATGTGTCCACCGGCCAGAAAACCTAAACCGCTCCTTTTACTACTTTAGTCTTTAACAAAACTTGTGCTCTCAATTATTCATTTAGGTTAATAATTGTACTATAGTATCCGTCTCAAAATATTGATCCGTTTGAACTTTTCATAAATTTTAAGAAAATAGGTGATGGATATAAATTTTAAAGATAAAAGTATAAAATATCACTTGTCTATATTCAATATTATAAACTAATAAAATGTACGTGAATTGTTAATAAATTAGAGATAAAATGATGCATAATGTAATAATATTACATTGATATTCCCAACGGATTTATATTTCAAGATTAGCTAAAAAAATACCCTTATATTTCGGGACAAGGGCGGCTCTACATTATAAATTGAGGATGCGGCCGACCTCCTAAAATAAAATATTATGTACAAATAGTAGATATTTTTTTTTATAAACATACATATATGCGAAATTGACACTTTATTTTTATGTATTGAGCTCATTATTTATCTATTGTTCCATAATTAAATATATAAAATTAAATATTTAAATATATTTGTGATTAGAAGAATTGATAAATTTATGGCCTTGTGTCAAATATCTTGCGGCTGGCACTGTCTCGGGACAGGGGTAGTAATTGTCTTCGGCCATTTAATGAAGGGGGAATGAGGGAGAAGGACAGAAATATTTCATCAATTGAGTAGAAGGACAGTTTTTTGAAACTTTTGCATAAAGGACAAAATTATTTATTCACTGTCAAAATTCACTTGTGTTTCAAATTCATTGTTTAAATTCATTGACGAAATTCATCATTTAAATTCACTAATTTTCAAAATTCATCGCATTAAAATTCACTAATTTTAAGGATTCATCGTCGAAATTAACGTTAAATTCAATTGATTTCGGGATTCACTAGGAGATTCATTTGATTTTCGGGATTCATTGTTTGTCTTCTCATTATAAAATTATGCAGTTGTCCTTCTCCCTATAAAAAATATGTAGTTGTCCTGTTACTTAAAAATATTTCAGATTGTGTCCTTATCCCTAATTTTCCATTTAATGTAAGGCTATCCACAATGAGAGTATTTATCTTCTTCTTAAATGTGATAAGGAGGCTTGATCCACTCCCAAAACCCACAATGAAACTCCAATCCAACTCTCTTTCCTTATATAAAACTACATGATTCCCTAATTTTGATGAACCATTTAGGCTGTCCACAATAGTACTCCCCATCACACTTCTTATTTATTTTATTTTTCGTTTCAAATTCATATTTTCAACACCTTATAAAACAACCAACTCCAATAATACTTCCTATTACAATTCCTCAAAATTACTTTTCATTCACATCTCAACCAATTAATTTAACTACCAACACATTTTCCATTTTTTTTATACAAAAATCGAAATAAAATATTATATACTTACAAAATGAGATTTTAATGTCGTATCATTGTCAAAAAAATGTCGTATGCGTTTAAACAACCAAATAGGGGATTATTAAATGTCCTCTAATAAATGTCGTATCGTTTTTATTAGAGAAGATTATTACCGAAGTGGTTAAAATTGAGTTTAGTATATTTGAAGAAGATTAGGATAAATAGGTGGAAAGATAAAAGTGAATTGTGTGGTTAAAAATGGTTACTATTCGCCCCCAACCTTCTCCCTATAATAGGGGAATGTCTTAATTTTAATTGGGGATAAGGAGATGGATAGAGTGTCATTGTGGGTTTGGGGGTTGGGTATTCACCCTATAACACATTTAGGGAGCTTTAAAAGGTTTCCATTGGAGTCACTCTTAAGGACACGACACACTTGCACGATACGTTTTATATATATATATATATATATATATATATATATATATATATATATATATATATATATATATATATATATATATATATATATATATATATAACGTAAATAAAATTCAATTTATCAAAAAAATATTTGTAAACATCTAAAGAAACTAGACAAAATAAGATGGGTATTACATAAACTCTATGAATATCTAGAATAGATATTCAACCTTCATACGGAGCCAAAAAAAATTGTGATCGACCTTCAAAATATTACAAATTGTAAAAATGATTGTTTATCAACAAAAAAACATATAAACTTGATACGGAGTATTATTTATTTAATTATTATAGAAATGAAAATCGTGTATTTTAACGTTTCCATTGAAGAAAACTTAAATAAAGAAAAAAAATTAAAAATTTGGTTGGGAGAGTGTCGTGGGAGTGTCGATGACGATTATTAAAAGCGTGTCGGATATTTAAATTTTAAATAATATTAATTTAATAAGCCGACACGTGTCGGACACGGTGTCAGAGCGTGTCGTATCGTGTCTTGTGTCGAATACGGTGCACGACGACCAGATTGAAGTGTCGGTACATCATAGTCTTAAACTAATTGTTCAATTGATCAAATCTAAGTATTCTCTGAAAGTTGTATATTTCAAAATTTTGGTTACATTTTTCTTTCTTTGCTTTTCAAGATATGGTATTGATTTTATTTAAAAGAATCACTTGCTATTTGAGGGGTTCTCTGTACGAAGGGGTAAAAAAAAAAAAAAAAAAAAAAAAAAAAAAAAACCAAACATATTTGGTTGGGATTTATGATCAAATAATCTACTGGGATGTACAGGGAACGGCACGATGGAAATGAAAGGGGTTTCTCTTCTTCTTTTCCCTCAAAAGCATGAAACACGTGAGGAAGACATAAAATATTAGGGGTAAAAAAGGTATTTACTTATAAACTATTAATAACTGCCCTGGCAGAAATTTTTTTAGGAAAATGTTAAAAAGGACAACTTATGTGGAATATTAGGCATTTAATCTAGTGACATTATATTCAGGTTATTTATGACAAATTATGTTGTCACTGGACAATTATACCCTTTTATTTTTTTTCTTGTTCAGGTACGATGCTTAATTATTTTCCCATACATTTCTACAGAAGCAAGTCGATTAATGGTGGTGGTGGCCTTGAATTTGGTATCAGCAATGCTACAGCCACATCCGTTTTACACAACGGTGTGCCACAACGGTGATCTTCACCGTTGATCTGTGTAGGATCTAGATGACTTTGACGGTTGCTCATTAGTGGAAGAAAACTGACGCAGTTGTTTCAGCCCCAATTTCAGCCGCAATTACTCAACGGGCGTAACACAATATTTGGAAATTATGATTTGATTGATATTCACAGTTGAGCAGTATTACAAAATATATAAGAGATGTACAAATAAAGTAAAACTAGAATTAAGGCTAGATACATTCCTATAAATCCTCTAACAATAAATACAAATATATTATCTAAATAATATATACAAATATACAGCTAATACCACCCCTCAAGGTGGATGAGGGACGAGACCCAACTTGCTGCGCTGCTGAACAAAGGCCAAGCGAGGGAGCGACTTGGTGAGACAATCAGCAAGTTGATCCTGAGCACTAACATGAGCAACCCGTAAAGAACCCCGTTGCACCTGATCACGTATGAAGTGATAATCAATGGCAACGTGTTTCATCCGTGAGTGAAAAACTGCGTTGTGACAGAACTGCGTAGTGCCCAAATTGTCACAATAGACAACCGGAGCTCCAGGTGGGGAAAAACCAAGATCACATAACAAAAAAGTAACCCACATGAGCTCCGCAGTGGTAGAGGCAACAGAACGGTACTCAGCCTCAGTAGAAGACCTGGCAATAGTGGACTGCTTCTTGGAGCTCCAAGAGACGGCATTCCTGCCAAGGTAGACAACGTAAGCCCCAGTGGAAGCATAATCATCGTGAGAGCCACCCCAATCAAAGATCGAGAAGGCATGAAGAGCAGGAGGAGAGTCGGTAAAGCTGCGCAGCCTAACTCAACTCGTCCCGACCTAAATAACGAAGCATGCGCTTAGCATAAGTCCAATGAAGATCAGAGGGCATGCATGAGCGGGAGAGTTTATTCACCGAAAAGGCAAGATCCGGACGGGTAAACAAAAGATACTGCAAGCTGCCAATAACCATACGATACTCAGATGCATCATCAAGCGGAGAACCAGACTGAGCAGTAAGACCAGACAAATCAGCTGGCAGTGGAGTAGTGACCGGATTAGCCTGATCCATGTGAAGGCGAGCAAGGAGCTCAGCGGCATATCGCTTCTGAGATAAAATACACCCGTGATCATTGTGTATAATCTCGATGCCTAAAAAATAGGAGAGTGCACCAAGATCTTTGAGAGCAAACCGACGACCCAACAAAGATATGAACGTCTCAAGAACCTTAGTGTCATTCCCCGTAATAATAATGTCATCCACATATACCAAGAGATAAATAATAGTGGTACCGGTATTGTAGATGAAAAGCGATGAATCAGCAGTAGCATTCCTGAAGTTACAAGAAAGGAGGAACCCCTTGAGCTCCTCATACCAAGCCCGAGGAGCCTGTTTCAACCCATAAATAGCCTTTCGTAACTTACACACATGGTCAGGAAGCTCAGTGCTGATGAACCCCGGTGGCTGGGCCAAGTAAACATCCTCAAACAGATGACCCTGTAAATCCTCTAACAATAAATATAAATATATTATCTAAATAATATATACAAATATACAGCTAATAGGGCGCATATTATTTTCCGTTTTCCAAAACCCTTCCATGAGGGGTAGTTCTATACATTTATCATTAAATTTGTCTTGAATGACAAAAACAAATAGTGACTGTCCTGTATCACATTTTAGCTTTTGT
This sequence comes from Gentiana macrophylla, assembly GCA_026214975.1. Classification (NCBI taxonomy): domain Eukaryota; kingdom Viridiplantae; phylum Streptophyta; class Magnoliopsida; order Gentianales; family Gentianaceae; genus Gentiana; species Gentiana macrophylla. Next base: position 109,865,786 of record CM047809.1, on the reverse strand, counting down.
TATTGTCCTTCAAAGGAAATTCTATCCCGCACTCTCTCTCAGACGCATCGCTGTTGGATGTCTTGTGAAAGACAAATTAGTTTTTCTTTCTTTGATACGACGACGACATCCAAATAGGGCGGTGCGTGAGACTCCCGAGATAAATTTCCCGTCCTTCAACCCCATCGTCCCAAATTTTTTTGCCCCAGGGATACCGCTGGCCTATATATAAGGGACGGTACATTTATTCTTTTTCTCTTACTGAAATTTATATTTTTAAAATACAGTAAATACCGTTTAACAAATATCTTGACTCAATTATATTATTAAAAACATAACCCATTAAAAATTATCAGGTCACACAAAATTTTAAAGAGACTTTTATACCATTTACGGAGATACGGAGTATCACAACGAATGACAGACATTGTTCAAAACCTTCGGCAGGAGTTTTTAAGAGGAACATGTTTCCATTCAAAATTAAATAAGGCCCAGTAGCTAGTGACCTAGGGAATAGACAATTGTGTCCTAGTGTTCACTAGTTTTTGTTAATTTGTATAGGGAAACTTGAAAAAATATGTCTCGAAAGTAAAAAATTGAAAAAAGATGTTTTAAGAGTAAACAATTGAAAACTATGTCTGCATCCGACGCATGAGCGACGAACGCTCGACGCACGAGACACGCATGACCACTGCGCGACGCATGAGTGACGTACGAGGCACGCATGCGTCAAGACATATTTTGTCAAATTTTTTAATTTTCGGGCATAGTTTCTCAAGTTTCCTTTGTATATAGGAAAATATATATTCGGTGAATTATTGTTTTAGTTTTGATGGATATCATTAATTCAAATCAATAAATTTAAATTATAATATTAGAATAAGTCAAAATCGATTTATTTTTAAAGAAATAAAATACTTAATATAAAATCACGCTGGAGAAATAAGAGATATGAATGGTAGGTGAGACATTAATTGGGGTATAGGGGATGAATGGTAGGTGAGACATGAATTGGGTTATGGGGGGGAAGGGGGCGGTGTGCATGAGGTACATAGCCGGGACAAAGTTTATAATATAACGGTTGTACCAAATAACATGCATTATAATTATTAATTTCTATTTTTGGACAAACGATAATAGTGTATTATTTGAAAGAAAGTAAATTGAAAAACTCTAATGTACATCAGTTGGTATAACCTTCCTACAAACCGTTTACGATAAAATCTCTCGACAGACAAGTATAAATAAGACGCACATTGAATCTTTTATTTCACAACTTTCTTAAAACATTGTTTTCTCAGTAAGAAGCTGAACGTTAAAGTTATGAGGCAACTAAGTTCTTTCACCATCCTTCCAGTTCTGTTTTTTCTTCTTGTTTCACTGTATTGGGCTGCTTCAAATGACCATACAGAAGAATTTGTTCAATGCCTTTTGAAGAATTCTAACAACCCTACAGCCATGTCTCAGATTATTTACACCTCAAAAAACCCTTTATACACAAATATCCTCAACAGGTTTGTACAAAATCTGCGATTCAACACTACGAAAACCCCAAAACCTGTAGCGGTTCTCACTCCTTCTTATGAATCCCAAATCCCGACAGCCATCTACTGCTCCAAGAAAGTCAGGTTGCAGATGAGGATACGAAGTGGTGGAAACGATATGGAAGGAAGTTCTTCTGTCTCTTATGTCCCATTTTTCATCTTAGATACTTACGGATTTCGTTCAATTTCTATTGATAATACAGCAAGAACTGCATGGGTTGGTGCAGGTGCAACGTATGGAGAATTTTACTACGCACTCAATCAGAGTGACACCTCCCTCGCGTTTCCTGGACCCTATTGGCCTACGGTGGCTGTGGGTGGGCATATATGTTCGGGTGGATTCGGTGGACTTATAAGAAAGCACGGCGTTGCTGCCGACAACGTTGTTGATGCTCGTATAATCAATGCAAAAGGAGAGATTCTTGAAAGAGAATCTATGGGGGAGGATTTGTTTTGGGCACTCCGAGGCGGAAGTTGTGCTAGTTTTGGAGTAGTAATTGCATTCAAGTTAAAGTTAGTTCCAATTCCAAAATCTTTTGCATCTTTCAACGTAAAACGAACACTAGATCAAAATGCATTATCTCTCATCTATAAATGGCAACACATTGCACCAAGTATGCCAAAACATATAACCATTTCACTTCAATTAACTACCTTCTTGGAAACTAACTCCACCAAACAAAACGTCTTAGCCAATTTTATCGCGATATTCCTTGGCGATATAAATGGTTTGATTTCACTTATGGACGAACGTTTCCCCGAGATAGGTCTTACACAAAGTGATTGTGCTTTGGTGGGCTGGGCAGATTCCACTATATATCATCTTGGCTTTCCTCTAAAAGATTCAGCTCAGATATTACGTAACAGAACATCTCCTGATCCTATTCCCTACCTAAAAATGGTGTCGGATTTTTTCCAAAAACCGATCCCAAAAAAGGGGATCAAGAAAATGTTGGATATAATGATGGAAGCAAAACCAGGAGAAGCATTTATGGAAATGACACCACTCAAAGGAATAATGGACGAAATACCCGAATCATCAATTCCTTTCCCGCACAGGAATAATTTATTTCTTATCGGGCAGAGAATCGGATGGTTCGAACCGGACCATGCCGAAGAACGTTTGGCTTGGTCAAGAAGGTTTCACGAGTTTTTGGGGAACTATGTGGAAAATAATCCAAGAAGTGCATTTGTTAACTACAGGGATGATGGTTTGGGTGTAAACAATATCAATGGTCCAACAAGTGTTGAACAGGCTAAAAGGTGGGGTTTACCGTATTATAAAGGTAACTTTGATCGATTGGTTCGAGTTAAAACCGTGGTTGATCCGGAAAATTACTTCAACTATGAACAGAGCTTTCCACTTTCATCATCTTATTCATTTTGATGCCCGACAGTATCTCGAAAAATTAGTCTCAGACAATAAGTTGAGAATACCTCGAGAAAAGCAGAAGTTCGTTTTACTTTTCCTTTATTGTTTTAAAGAAAGATAATGGCTGTAAAATATGTCGCCCTACGCCACTACTATTTAATGTACTTTCAAGTGTGATGGTTGATTTTACCATAATAAAAGCCCCCCCAGTAATAAAAGCCCTTTCATTTGATTACCAAAAACAGAGGAATGGGAATAAGACAGGTGTATTCTTAATTCTTACGAGTGTAAATAAAGTCTACAGATATATTATGCTGTTTTATTTATACAACAGTCAATCGTGTGAAATTCGAATACACAAGACAACATTCAATTTTCCGCACCGTTAATTGACTATGGTACAAATAAAACTCTATATTTATATATACACGATGGAGAGAACAGAGGGAAGGGGAATCTAACTGCGAATTTCAATTTTTTTTACGGTCTAATTCATAAAATAAAAAAAAATGGAAATAGTTAATATGATCTGGAAATAATAATTTTGGTTTTTCTAGGTGTGGTGCTTTTGTCAAACAAGTCCAAGCACTGCTGGAACTTAACAAACGGACGACACTTCGTAATGACTAACTTTGAAAAAGATGATGTAGGGATTGCAAAAGTGCCAATAACTGTGGATCCTTGCAAAATATACAAACCGCTAGACATTCAAGCCTTCACAACAACCAGGGCACCTTTATTTATTTTCAGAACTCCACATTCAGCAGTGTACCTATATCCAAGAGTCTCAAGTGCGCCCAAAAAAATGAGATCTATCTTCAAATCTGGAAAATGTCTGACTCGCGTAAATGATCTGACAACACCATCATTGGTCTTGATTCTAATCGTGCCATTGTCAACAACCTTGCAAGCTACTCCGTTTCCCATCAAAACAACTCCACCTTGAACTGAATCATACGTGGAAAAACTAGTCCATATTGAGACACGTATGATATGTGCAACCAGAATCCAAGATTCATTCATTAACAAACATTAATTTATCATCAGCAAATAAGATCTCTCTATCACTCTGATATTCTACGATACTGGCTTGAGTAAACTCTTTCTTAAGTTCTTTCTTTGGTTCACGTTTTTCTTTGTTCTTATGTCGAAAACAATCAGATTTGATAAGCCCAATCTTTTTACAATAATTGCACATCAATTTTTATGTCTGGGATTTAAAACAAATTTTTCATTGTCTGCGTTCTTATTTGATCTGTCCCGAACTACAATCACATCTCCATGTCTACTACTTTCCCAGTTACGTCTTTATCAATATGATCTTTCAGTTTCAGAATCGACATAATTTCATTGTAAGAAATAGTATTCTTATCATAAAGCATTGTTTCACTAAAATGCATAAACGACTGGCGAAGCAAACACAATAACAACAGGGTCGGATACTCATCATTAATCTTGAAATCTATGTTACTCAAACCTATAAGCAGGGAATCACATTTATCTGAATGCGATAATATATATGACCCTTCAAACATACGAAGTATATACAAACTTTGCTTTATATAAAGCTTATTCTCCACGGTTTTCTTCATATACAAGGATTTTAATTCCTCCCATAAATCTTTAGCAGTAACTTAGTGTTTACATCTCTTGAAACCGCATCAAAGACATAACATGATACATGATCTGGACTTCTTGTCGAGACCAACGAACTCCTCATATGACATATTCCTTGATTTTTCTCCTTCCCAAAAAGCGCAAAATCAAAGCCTTCCTGAATCAGCATGCTCTCCATCTGCAACTGCAACATCCGTAAGTTGACGTTTATGTCATACTTCTCAAATAATACTCAGTTACTGTCATAATGACTAATTTTCAAAAGCTCGGAATACCTCGTCTCTGATACCAGTTTGTTAGGAAAAACGAACCCGAGCAATAGCCCTTAACGACGATAACAGAAAATAAACAACGGAAGGTGTTATAGGATATAGGCTGATGGGAATGCTGAGTGTAGTCAGCTGATACTATGAAGGCCTCAGCAGCTTGCTGATAGAAAGTCCCAGCAGCCTGCTGATTAGTTGAGTATGATGTGATGTAGAAACGGTTATTCAGTTATAGTCTGTTGTAACCGTTTGTAACATACTTCTAACTGATTCATGAGGTGTATGAAGATATAAATACCCCATGATCAGATGCATTGCAACTTAACTTGTAACTTTTAGTTCATCAATAATAATTCCGCATTTTGTTTTCAGTTTATAATTCTATAAACTTCTTCATTGTATCAGAGCAGAAATTTGAGAATTTCTGAATTCTTTCCTGCGTTTTCTCTCCAATATTTGAAGAATCTTGAGAGTGATCTTCACTTTTTCTGAGATTTAAGTTTCTTGAGAGTAAACTGTCATCACTTCCATGTTTCTTGATTAGTCTTGATCGTTTTTTCACTTTCATTATTGATTTATGATTAATTTTGGAGTTCTTGATAGCCATGGCAGCTAAGAAACAAGAAATAAGTCCCTCCAGTCCATTCTATGTTCATCCAAATGAGAATCCTTCTCTGGTTCTTGTTCAGCCATTGATGAATGGAAATAACTATAATCCATGGAAAAATGTCCATGGAAATGGTGCTAATCACTATGAACAAAATTGGCTTCGTAGTCCTTTCCAGAAATTCTTGATGCCTTTGCAATGGCAATCAAGTTTGAAAGACAGAAGTTGTATGTGGCTAACAAGTCCAAGAATCAAAATTCCTTGGTTCGCTTGTCAGAAAAGAATGGACAGGGACAAAATCAGATTTTCAGCAGACCTAACTCTAGTGCAAATCCCAGACCTAAAAATCCCAAGAAGACGCAATGTAGTTTTTATGGATTCAATGGTCATACTGAGGAGACTTGCTACAAGAAGAATGGTTTTCCTCATGTTTCAAGTCAAAAAGAGCCAATATGGTAGAAGAGGAACAATCAGCAGAAGAAGATCAGGCACCAAGTAGGTATGCTGGACCGGGGTTTACCAATCTTACTGCACAGCAACTTGACAAGTTGATGGCTCTGCTGAATGATCCTCCTAGACATGCAGGATTTGCTGTTGGTCAACCTGCTGATATTGTCACACACTACTCACCTGCTACATGAACATGTAATCTAAATTTAGTAAGATCAATACAATGGATCTTGGACTCTAGTGCCACAGATCATATTGTAGGATTATTAGATCTATTAAGCAATCCCAAACCTTCATCTGGTTTAAAAATGGTACTGCCTAATGGAAATAATGTCTCTGTCACTCATATAGGACAAGTAAGGGTGAACCCTCAATTGGTCCTCCATGATGTGTTTTGCATCCCTGTTTTAAATATAACCTTTTATGCTTACCCTCTTTTGTTAATCATACAAAAGGTGCATCTGTTTTTTCTGCTAACAAATGTGTTTTGCAGGACAAGAACAAGAAAATGATTGGATCAACTGAGTTACACAAAGGACTTTATGTCATGGATCAACCAATAAGACTCTCTGTTACCAATGATGTAGAAAATCACATCTTATCTGATAGATTAGATGATGCACTTTTATGGCACTATAGACTTGGACACTTGCCAGATAAAAGATTGCAAGTTATTAGTTCACAGTCTGCTGACGTCAAGTTTTGTAATCATGATCTTTGTCATGTCTGCCCTATGGCTAAACTGAAGAAAAATCATTTTCCTTTAAGTACTACTGCTGTAAATGCTGTTTTTGACCTTGTTCATATGGATATTTTGGGTCCTTTGAGACAGCATACTGTAAATGGACAACAATATTCTCTAACTGTTGTAGATGATTTCTCTAGATTTACTTGGGTTTTTCTAATGAGGCACAAATCTGAAGCCTCTGACCTTGTTAAATCTTTTGTTAAATTTGTTTCTACTTAGTTTCATAAGATTATCAAAGTAATTAGATCTGACAATGGTGCAGAATTTCAACTCAATGACTTTTATGTTCAACAGGGTATCATACATCAGACATCCTGTGTAAGTACACCTGAACAAAATGGTATTGTTGAAAGGAAACATCAGCACCTGCTGAATGTTGCAAGAGGTTTGAGGTTCCAGAGTAATCTACCCATTGAATGTTGTGGTTTCTGTCTTTTAAATGTCGTAAAGTTGATTAATGATACACCTACACCACTGCTGAAGGGAAGCACTATAGGATGTAGGATCTTAGATCTAAACGAGTTACATCTACGCGCAGCGGATGGATCACGACTTATACATCATAATACATAATTAAAGGACTTAAACTACTACAAGGGGTTAAGAAAATCATACCAATAGTAGGAAGAGAAGATTTGATCTTAGGATGAGAAGCCTTGATCTTCCAATGTGTTCTCCAAACGGCGGTTGGTGGACACCCTTCTTGATAAACGAACCTCCTTGATATGCAACCGAGAAAAACCCTATGTTTTTCTCCAACCGAGTGGAGCTAAGGATCGAACTCCTTAGCCTTTTTTCTCTAGGAATTTCGTGGCTCTCACATCACCTAGGGCTCGGGGAGAACTCTCTTTTTATAGGCAAAATCCAAGAGAGAAAACCTATACCCAATCGGTTTAACAAAATAAAAGAGATAATTCTAATTATTATTATCCAATAAAAATAAGAGATAATTACAATCTTATAATAAGAAAATATAATTATCCTTATAGTTAAGATATAAATAATAAATAAATTATTTTCATTTATTTATCCAATTAATTATTTTACAAATAAATAACTAATTACACAATATGTCATTATCCAAGAAAACTAATTTCTTGGAAAATCCATGACATATTGGCGCCACACAAAGCCCACTGTGCGCCACATACAAAATGCTCTTTTCGTATCTTATATTATTTAAATTCAACTAAATAATATTCATGCATATCAATTAATTGACCCAACCAATTAATTATTTCTGAGGCCCAAATAAACAAGAATATTAGCCCGAATTATAGAAGCCACATTGGGGACCATGGACCTATAACCAGTAGCTCCAATAATTAAATATATTATTCATCGAACAGAATATATATATATTAAATTATTAATTCCGGGATTACTCCACCATAAACCCGAAACTGAACTCTACCAATTATAGATATATACTTACACTCAACCCATAGAGTAGATAAGTGTCCATTGATATAATCACTACATACGGATTAACCCTCCATAGACTGTCCATTCTGAGTGGGAAGTCTCCGTGAAACCGGCTCAGAATATCTTATCCTTATTTACCATTAACCCCCTAATGATCAATTAGTATGCATATCTGACTAGTAGCTAATTAGTCAAATGCGAACTCCCGGGATCGATCACTTTCTTAGGGCTAACAAATAAGGGGACTGTCTCTCTACTTCCCGCAGGAAGGAATGGATTCCATGTCTATGAAAATCAGAACTACTCACTAATCAGGAGATAGTGCCAATGAGAAGTGGCTTGGAACACATATTTAAGTGAACCGTAACTAACACATCAAACACTACCCGAGACAAGCAAAGACTCGTGATCACCTCAGATTAAGGTTGATCCATATATGATCATCTAATGATTTAATAAGATTCCTCGATTACGGAATTATATCGAGAAATTCAGATTAAATCGGTCCAAATTCTATATGAATGCCATCATATATAAATGCCCCACGTAGGTACCCTCTACCGGCAAATCCGGATAAGACTATCACACCCTAAGGTGTTTCAGGCACATTATTGGTGTTTTAATCAAGAGACCCTAAACTCTGATTAAGTTCACCACAGACTAACAGTTTAAGCATATCTCCACTAACTTAATCCTCACGTGTAATCCATACACTGAGTTAAGTGGTTACATATAGATATACTTAGGGTTTGCAGCAGTGTATTACTTTACAAGCACAAAGCAAGTAACTAAGGTGAGATAAATTCTGTCATCCACTATAAAAAACAATTACACAAATTGTCTTTCGGGCACTACACCTAACAAGTACTTCACATGAAGTGCTTTATGGCACTAAACCAGTCTATTCTGTGTTTAAAGTTTTTGGTTGCTTAGTCTTTTCTTGCACACATCAGCAGTATATGACAAAATTTGACTCAAGATGTAAGACTTGTGTATATCTTGGGAATTCAAATACATCTAACTTGGGAATTTGACTCAAGATATTACCAACAAAGATATCTTTGTTGCTACAAATACTCAATTTCATGAGACTTACTTTCCTTTATTTCAACAGGTGTTGGAAAAGGCTAAATATCTTACTGACATGCCCATTCCTTTACCAGTAATGGACACTTTTGATGATCTGCTGAATGAATCAGCAGACCAGCCAGATATAGGGTCAGCTGCAGCTAAAGCTTCTAATGAAGAGCATGCACTAGTAAACCATGCACCTGAACCTACACAACTAAGAAGATTCACCAGGAAAACAAAATCACCAACCTTTTATCAAAGGGGTGCTCACACTGTTCAGCAGACTCCACACCTGTTGAGTGCAGTCATGAGTCTGGATAATCTCTCAGTAGACTATGCCAGATTCATTAATTCCATTGATGCTGCTAAAGATCTAAGACTTATAATCAAGCCATCAATCATGATGAATGGAATCAAGCAATTCAACAAGAGATTGAAGCTCTACAAAAGACTCATACATGGGAAATAGTGATTTGTCCCCAGGCCAGAAACCTTATGGGTGAAAATAGGTGTACAGAATCAAATACAACCTTAATGATTCCGTAGAGAGATATAAAGCTAGACTAGTAGAAAAAGGCTACACTGAAACATATGGGATTGATTATCAAGAAGCTTTCTCACTTGTTGTCAAGAACACTACAGTTAGAGCCTTACTTGCAGCAGCTGTAGCCAATAATTGGCATCTACATCAGATGGACGTCAACACTGCCTTTTTACGTAGAGATTTGCATGAAGAAGTATACATGTAGTTACCTCCCGGTTGGGCAGCAACTAAACCAAATCAAGTTTGTAGACTTACTAAGTCATTGTGTGGCCTCAAGCACGCCAACAGACAATGGAATTGCAAGTTGACTGATTCTTTGGAGGCTCAAGTATTCATTCAATCTAAAAATGACCACAATTTATTTACAAAAGGGTCATGACAGTCCTTTATTGCTTTGCTGGTCTATGTTGATGACATCCTAGCAGCAAGGCCTAGTGAAGAGTTGATTCAGCAAGTAAAGAATGCTCTACATCAATAGTTCATCCTCAAAGATCTTGGAAAATTGAGATATTTTCTACGTATTGAGGCTTCTAGATGTCCAAAAGGTATATGCATTTCACAAAGGAAATACACACTTAATCTCCTAAAAGAATATGACTTTTTGGGAGCCAAACCTGCTAAGACACCTATGGAGTCTAAGCAGACTTTACAACATGGTGATTCACCACTCTAACAAGATAACACTGCATACAGGTCACTAGTGGGTAAATTGTTTTATACCAGACCATATATTGCTTTTACAGTACAACAACTAAGTCAATTTCTGGACACTCCTACTGAAAATCTTATGAAGGAAGCTTACAGGCTGCTGAGGTATTTGATGACTAACCCTGGTCAAGAAGTCCTATTCCCAACAGACAATAACCTTGTACTCAAAGGTTTTACAGACAGTGATTGGGCCGGTTGTCCTGAAACAAGAAGATCAGTATCAAGTTATATGATGTTTCTAAGCGATGCTCCAATCTCCTGGAAGGCCAAAAAACAAACAACAATTGCTATAAGCTCATCTGAGGCTGAATACAGGGCTATGGAAAATGCAGTTTGTGAAATTCAAAGGCTGATTTATATACTACACGATTTGCTTGTTCCAGTTCAGTTGTTTGCTGTGTTGTTTTGTGACAATGCCAGTGCAATGCACATTGCTCATAACCCAGTCTTTCATGAAAGAACAAAACATATTGAAATTGGCTGTCATGTTGTGAGAAACAAATTCAAATCAGGACTTGTCAAACTTCTTCTAGTCAACACAAAAGAACAAGTAGCTGACATCCTCACCAAGGCCTGGGATGCTCCCATTTTTCCTATCTATTAGACAAATTGGGGATATCAAAGATATTTCAGAAGTCAAATAGCTGATGGGAATGCTGAGTGGAAGCTGTTCATGTACCACTCTCAGCTTGAATGGGGTGTTACATGATATAGGCTAATAGGAATGCTGAGTGCAGTCAGCTGATAATATGAAGACCTCAGCAGCCTGCTGACAGAAAGTCCCAGCAGCCTGCTGATTAGTTTAGTATGATGTGATGTAGAAAACGGTTATTCAGGTATAGTCTGTTGTAACCGTTTGTTACTGACTTCTAACTAATTCATGAGGTGTATGAAGCTATAAATACCCATGATCAGATGCATTGTAACTTAACTTGTAACTTTTAGTTCATCAATAATAATTCCTCCTTTTGTTTTTAGTTTATAATTCTATAAACTTCATCAGAAGGAAAAAGACAAAAGCCCAAATTTACGTGGTTCGGTCAATGTGACATATGTCCACCGGCTAAAGAGAATATATTACTATAATGCAGGTGCGTCCCTATAAATTTTAGGGCCCTAAGCCAAAAATGAATTTTAGGGGCCTTCTCTAATCTTTATCACAGTAAATGAAGTTAAGCCAAACAACTAAACATATTTAAAAAAAAATTAAACTCAATCAATTATTTATTCATGGTCATGCTAGTTGCTAAATATAACACAAAAAAATAATATTGGGCCACATCTGTCATGACTTTTCTTAATGACATTGACTACAAATTCAATTAAAGTCTAGAAATTTACATATGCGTATTATTGGATCAACTATTTTTCGGGGCCGTTAAATTTTGAGATTTGGGGGGGGGGGCTTTGGGCGTGGCACAGTCATTCACAGGACGCTCTGCTATAGTGGAGAAATGTAAAATACAAAATTCTCTTAAAGCCTAAAAAAGTTACAATAGCTAAGGCAATTGAGAGTTTAGCTTAATTGATACATCTATAAAATGATTGGTTTTTTTAGGAGCCTATAAAATGATTGCTAAATGATAAGTTCCTAAATATTCGAATAATTCTAGATGTTTTGGACTAAATTTGGTGTCGCGTGTTGCTATTTTGCAATGTTTTTTATCCTTTTTGGGCTAAATTACTGCAGATGATTGAATTATTGCAGGATGATTTGAGATTAGAAGAAAAATGCCCAAGAAGCGGAGCTAAAGTGGAAGAGTTCAAAAACCAGCTTCTGTCACACCCAGGGTGTGACAGTTTCCAGAAAGGTGATCCTGGCCAACGAAATGTTCTGATTGGTCGAAATTTCACCAACGTATTTTCCTTCAAATTGGCATGATTTCTGATGAGAAGGAGGAGCCCACACACTAGAAGAGTCCAAGATTGATAGATAATTGATTTTTAGAGATTTTCTTGATTAAAATTAATTATGGAAACTTATTTTATGATGTAACTATCCCTTTTATACTCCCATAAGTCGTACAATTCAGGATTCAGGCATTTTTCATGAGATTTTGGGCGACTATCTTCCTCTCTTCATCATCATTTTCTCCCATCCCCAAGAACAAGGATTTTAGGTTTTAAGAATTCAAGAACGAAGCTTTTTCGAGGTTTGATTATTTATGCAATACTTTGACGGTTTCTCTCTATCTCTTTTCTCCTTTATTCTATTTATTTATTTTTCTTGTCAAAGTATGAATTATATGGTTGAATCTTGGAATCTTGATATGTTACGAGAGTAAATATTAGTTTCTTGGATTAGGAAAAGCCCGGCGATGATTATATAGTTTTAAAGATACAATCTTTTCATTGATAAAGGATTTTCGTCATGTTTATGAATTTGATCTTGTATGCTTATTCATGTATTTTTCCGGAAATAATATCTCGAAGGAGTGAATGGCCGTAGGATTGCATGAGAAACTTCATTCGATTAATTGATGACAGAAAAAGTATTAATTAATCGATAACCTAGAAACCAAGATCGAATCTTTAGGGATTTCTTCAATGAAAATTAGGTTATACCTAAAGTGGCCCATAATTATGGTAATTCAATGCATGTAATTTTATTCTTCATTGTAGGAAACTAAATGTAGGATAAAACTAGGTAAAATCACGATAATAGTTCGAAAGAATATTTACGTGTAATATTTGATAATTGGTCTTCATAAATGGAAGATTCATATTGATAGAAAGATCGTTGAAATTCTATGTAAACAACACCGTGGTGGATCCGAAATCCAAGAAATGCCTCTAAACCTTGAATCCTATTACCTAAATCTTGAAGTTCTTGGCTATTAATTAGTTTTTCTTTATTTTCTTTAATTTTAGGATTTTAAGATAAAAACCTCCAAGATTTTGATTTGTCTAGCTAATATAAATTGGGAATTGTTTGGTGATTGACTACAAGTCCCCGTGGGATCGACATCCTAAGTACTTCTCGTTAAGCCGTGCGCTTGCGGTAGGATTTAGTGATTATATTGAAAATCACACATCAAGTTTTCTGGCGCAGTTGCCAGGGACTTCGGTGTCAACATCGAACTCATTTTTGATTAATTAGACTAGACTTTTTCTCTTTTTTATTTTAGTGGGTAATTGTGTTGTCCTTCTTTGGTTATCTTTTCTTCTTGTTTATGTGAAAATCTCGAAATTCTGACAATCTCTTTGAGTTAGATCCTGAAATTGAGATAACTTTTCACTGGAGGAGAAGATTGTTTAAGGCTGGAAACTGAGCAAGAAGAAACTAAGTCTTAAACAGAGATGGCTGCGAACAATAATAGGACCTTGAAGGATTACTAAGTTCCTACTGCATAAGGTTTACAGTCAGGGGTTGTGCAACCTACTATAGCTGTAAACAACTTTGAACTGAAACCCGCTCTTATTCAGATGGTTCAACAAAATTCATTTGGGGGGTGGCCTACAGATGACCCTAATCTGCATCTAAAGGTCTTCTTTGAATATTGTGATACCCTCAAAGTGAACAACATCACTTCAGATCAGATCAGAACCATGTTGTTCAAGTTTTCCCTGAGAGATAAGGCAAGAGCCTGGTACCACTCCATACCACCAGGCACAGTGACTACTTGGGATCTACTCTCTCAGGCATTTTTAGCCAAGTATTTCCCTCCATCTAAGGCAGTTCAGTTGCGGAATCAGATTACAAGCTTCACATAATCAAATGAATCCTTTTATGAAGCTTGGGAGAGGTTTAAAGAAATGCTGAGAAACCGTCCTCACCATGGGTTGGAGAAATGGCAATTAGTGCAGACCTACAATGGGCTGGATTATAGAGATAGAATGGATATAGATGTTGTGGCAGGAGGTGCACTTCATAACAAATATCCTGATGATACATACAATCTGATTGAAGATATGGCAACAAACAGCTCCATGTGGTCTGGAAACAAAATGCCCAACACTTCAAAGAAGGAGGCAGGTAAGTATGAGGTAGACACTTTGACCCTTCTTTCTGCTAAAGTAGATGCTCTTAGCTCTAAATTTGATAAAATGAATATGAGTGCCTTGAGCTATGCAGAAGTACCTTGTGAAGTTTGTGGTGTGATTGGACATACCGCTCCAGAATGTCAACTGCTTACCCAATCCCATGAGCAGTTTAATGCAGACAACACTTTCAACCAAAGGCCTATCAATGACCCCTTCTCGAATACCTACAAACCTGGTTGGAGAAATCACCCAAATCTCTCATATAGAACAACCAGAATGCAACATCGCAATACCCTCCGGGCTTTCAACCTAAGGATCCCAACCCATCTCCTCAAAAATCTAATCTCAAAAGCTTGATTGAAACCCTTATGGCGAACCAAACCAAGCAAAATGTGGAGAACCAATTGATGATTAAGGCTCTAACATCTAAGGTGGATAGCTTGGCTGCACACAATAAGATGCTAGAGAACGAAATTGCTCAACAAGCAGCTGCTTCCTCTAGTGCCCCCGGAATACTGCCAGGAAAACCCATCTTTAATCCTAGGGAGCACTGTCAAGCCGTCAAGTTGAGGAGTGGAAAAGAGTTTAAAGACCCTAAGGTGATGAATAGTGAGAGCAAGGAGGGAGAGGTAGAGAGAGGTGGGAGAGACGAGCCTATGGTAGAGGCTACCAAAGAAAAGGAGCCAGAACCGGTGCCTAAATATATTCCCCTGACACTTTATCAGCCACCGGTGCCTTTCCCACAGAGATTGGCCAAATCAAAGCTTGATAAGCAATTTGGGAAATTCTTGGAGGTTCTGAGGAAGCTCTATATTAATGTCCTATTCACAGATTCCCTTACACAAATGCCCACATATGCTAAGTTTTTGAAGGAGATTCTATCCAGTAAAAGGAAGCTAGAAGACCATGAGACTATAGCTTTGACCTTGGAGTGTAGTGCTATCATCCAAAAACTTAAGGATCCGAGTAGTTTCTCCATTCCATGTGTAATAGGCAATATGGCTATAGATAAGGCTCTGTGTGACCTTGGAGCTAGTGTAAGTTTGATGCCCCACTCTATGTATAAGAAACATGATCTTGGTGAGTTGAAGCCCATAAATATCTTTTTGCAATTGGCTGATCGCTCCGTCAAATATCCGGTGGGTATCCTAGAAGATGTTCCTGTTAAAGTTGGCAAGTTTTATATACCAGTGGATTTCGTAGTTCTTGAAATGGAAGAGGATATCCATATTCCCATTATTCTTGGTAGACCGTTCCTTGCCACTGCTGGGGCTACTATTGATGTCAAGAATTGAAAGCTTACTTTGAGCGTAGGAGATGATAACGTTGAATTTAGTTTGCCTAATGCTCTCACTTACTTTTCTGTTGAGAATGTTTGTTGCCGGATCGATTCTGAGGAACAATTATTGGAAAATGCCATTAAAGAGGGTCAATCTGACCCGTGGAAAGAGATGCCAAGTGAGGATGAGCAAGAGGATGGAGAAATTGATGATAAGGCCACTGAGGGCCAAGATAAGAAGAACGATGTTCTTCCACCTTTTGACTATAAGAGAGAGAGAAATTTGATGCTCAAGTTGACGCCCAATCTTGGGATGAGGATAAGGCCCCAAAGGTAGAATTAAAACCACTCCCACCGAACTTAAGGTATGAGTTTCTTGGAACAAATTCTACATATCCAGTCATTGTAAGTGCTAGTCTAAATGAGGAAGAAACTAAACAATTACTTTCTTTACTTAGACGGTACCACAAAGTGATAGGATATACCATCGATGACATCAAAAGAATCCACCCCTCCATATGCATGCATAGGATTTTGCTTGAGGACGATTATAAGCCTTCTATTGATGGTCAAAGACGCTTGAATCCTACTCTGAAGGAGGTGGTGAAGAAATAGGTGCTAAAGTTTCTAGTTGTGGGTATAATATACCCTATCTCTGACAGTGAATGGGTTAGTCCCACTCAGGTTGTACCTAAGAAGGGAGGGTTCACGGTAATAAAGAATGATAATGATGAATTAATCCCTTCAAGGTTGGTGACGGGTTGGCGCATGTGTATTGATTATAGAAAACTTAATAAAGTGACCCGTAAGGATCATTTCCCGCTCCCATTCATTGACCAAATGCTAGAGAGGTTAGCAAAGCACTCATTCTTTTGTTACTTGGACGGCTATTCGGGTTTCTTTCAGATTCCCATACGTCCAAGCGACCAAGAAAAGACGACCTTTACATGCCCTTATGGCACATTTGACTATCGACGCATGCCTTTTGGCCTGTGCAATGCCCCCGTTACCTTTCAACGTGCTATGATGTCTATATTTTCTGATTACATTGAGCATATCATGGAAGTTTTCATGGATGACTTCTCTGTGTATGGTACTTCATATGATTCATGTTTGAATAATTTATCTAAAGTACTACAAAGGTGTGCTGATGTTGATCTGGTCTTGAATTGGGAGAAGTGACATTTTATGGTGTGAGAGGGAATTGTTTTGGGACATTTAGTGTCCAAAAGAGGTATTGAGGTAGACAAGGATAAGATAGATGTTATTGAGAAGTTGCTGCCACCTAACTCAGTTAGGGGAGTGCGCAGTTTCCTAGGTCATGCGGGCTTTTACCGTTGTTTCATTAAAGATTTTTCTAAAATATCTAAGCCTTTGACTAACCTTTTGCAAAAAGATGTGGCTTTTAACTTTGATGCAGATTGTCTTCAGGCTTTTAACAGGTTAAATGAGGCACTAATTTCAGCCCCACTCATGCAAGCACCGGATTGGAACCTACCGTTTGAAATCATGTGCGATGCTAGTGATTATACAGTTGGGGCGGTTTTGGGTCAGCGAAAAGACAATAAAGCTTATGCCATATACTATGCAAGTAGAACCCTAGACGATGCACATGTCAACTATGCTACGATAGAAAAATAGCTATTAGCAGTTGTCTTTGCATTTGAGAAATTCAGATCATATCTCGTGGGTTCCAAGGTAATTGTTTATACCGATCATGCTGCTATTCGGTATTTATTGAGCAAGAAAAACTTTGTTGCTTCAAGAGTTTGACCTTGAGATCCGAGATAAGAAAGGTATTGAGAACGTTGTGGCGGATCACCTGTCAAGTTTGAGACTCGAAGGTGAGCAAGACGGAAAAGATGAGTTGGCCATAGACTATTCGTTCCCAGATGAACATCTTTTAGCCGCTTCTATACAAGATGCACCTTGGTATGCAGATTACGTGAACTACTTGGTTAGTGGAATTATACCACCGGAATTGAGTCATCAACAAAAGAAGAAATTCTTTGCAGACTTGAAGTATTTCTATTGGGACGAACCGATGCTCTACAGAAAGTGTGTTGATGGCATATTCAGACGATGTGTACCACAAGAGGAGGTTGCGGATATTCTACACCATTGTCATTCGTCATCATATGGAGGACATGCTAGCACCTCCAAAACAGCAGCTAAGGTTCTTCAATGCGGATTCTATTGGCCCTGTTTGTTTAAGGATACCCGGAAGTTTGTCTTGAGTTGTGATAGATGCCAAAGAACGGGAAATATATCATGAAGGAATGAAATGCCCCTCAACAACATATTGGAGGTTGAGATCTTCGATGCGTGGGGTGTAGACTTTATGGGACCGTTTACTTCATCAATTGGGAACAAGTACATTCTACTTGTGGTTGATTACGTAACTAAATGGGTCGAGGCTATTGCAACACCCACCAACGATGCGAGGGTAGTGGCCAAATTCTTTAAAATGGTGATTTTTCCACGATTTGGAGCACCACACATACTTATAAGTGACAAAGGAACACATTTTATAGAGCATAAGTTCGAGAGCCTTATGAAAAAGTATGGAGTGAACCATAAGCTTAGCACGGGTTACCATCCACAAACTAGTGGACAAGTCGAAGTTTCGAATAGGGAGATGAAGACAATTCTTGAGAAAACAGTAAATCCATCAAGAAAGGATTGGTCTTTAAGGTTGGATGAAGCATTGTGGGCCTACAGAACGGCCTACAAAACCCCCATTGGTATGACACCGTTTCGTTTGGTGTATGGGAAGCCGTGCAACCCTCCAGTTGAGCTTGAGCACAAAGCACATTGGGCTATAAAAGCATTTAACTATGATTTCAAGGCGGCAAGTGAAAAGAGGCTACTTCAATTGAATGAGTTGGATGAGGTAAGGCACGATGCATACGATAGTGCTCGCATCTACAAGGAGAAGACAAAGCTATGGCATGATAGACACATCTTGAGGAGAGAATTCCATGAAGGTGATAAGGTTTTTTTGTTCAACTCAATGTTAAAACTCTTTCTCGGGAAGTTAAGGACAAGATGGTCCGGTCCCTTCACTGTGATAAAGGTCTTTCCTTATGGCTCCGTTGAAGTCCATAGCTATTCCGGTGATGCTTTTAAGGTCAATGGCCAAAGATTAAAGCATTACATTGCAGGAGAACCCGTTGAGAAGAGAGTCGTGTACTTGGACTCTCCATCTGCAACTCCACTATGAATTGAACAGGGGTCGAGCTGATGACCTTAAAGAAGTGCTTCTTGTGAGGCAACCCAAGTATTTTTTTTTCTTATTTTTATAGGATTTGTTTTGGTTTGGTCGTGTCTGTGTTTGTTTTGCAGAGAGATGGATGTGCGCAAGTGGTTATTGAAGACTCGTGCATGCGGAGAAACAAAAGAGTTTTGAAGAATGGAAGATCACGCCTCAGACGTGGTTAAGGACCATGAGTGTGGTATCGAAAAGGAGAGAAAAAATTCTTGGCCATAAATCAGATTTTGTCGCACCGAAGGTGTGACGATGATCATCACTATGATGGAGAAGAGGAGAAATTGTGGAGACATAAACCAGTCTGTGTCATATCCAGGGTGTGACACACATCTTTTCTCTTTTATAAAAAAAAGGGTCGAAAAACAGTAGCGACACCTTGGGTGTGATGGTGGCTGTTTTTTTTTTTTAAATCACTTTTGCTACAAAAAAAAAAAAAAAAACCCAAACCCTTTTCCCGTCCCAGCATATACCACATTATACCATTTTTTTATTATTATTATTATTATTATTATTATTATTATTATTATTATTATTTTATATTTTTTCCTTTTTCCATTTTCCTTTTTCTTTTCTACCCTTCTTCTCCCAAAACCAAACTCTCCCCCCTATCGTCCCTGCAGCATCGTCTCCTCCCCATCACCCCCTTCATCAAAATTTTCTTCTATTCTTATTCTATTTTATTATACCATCTTCTTTCTCCACCTTACAACTCCACTTCACCTCCTCTACATCATGGGAAAAACTATGTATTTTAAAGATGTCATCCCCAAAGCCAAGCCACCAAGAAAGAGACCACCAATTAATTCCAGTGACATCGTCGGAGCTCCGATTAAGGTACCTTTCGGCTCATCTATTGCCTCTAATTCCGTTTTTTCTTCTTCTCCATCCCCAAACCCTTCTCCAACCTGTGAAACCCATCTCCTGCCGCCCCACAGACACCCTACCCCGCCGGAAACAGCCAATCCCTCCGGTCCAAGCCCCAATTCTGCCGGTCAACCCCCTCTTCAACCCAATACATCCAAAACTTTCACCACCACCTCCTCTCATGAACCTGTTAGCCAAAACTCCACCACTCCCACCAAAAACAATCTAACCACCCAAAAAAATCCATCTAGACTTGCCACTTATCCACCTAAGCCAACAAGTACCTTGGAAATTGCTTCTCCACGTGGCCAAAAGCGTAAAAATGATGGTGCACCTTCTTCAAACTCTGAGTCCAAAGCAAGTGCATCAAAAGTTGACCAACCACTCTCCAAGAAGTCAATGAAGTCCAAGCCATCTACCAAGAAGCCCACCCATCCCCCCTTGGGACCAAACAAAGAAAAATCACAAACGGTGTTACCCACACGGTATGCGGATCCATTTGCATTATCTACTTTGGGTATGGTTTCGGATTTTGAATGGTTATGTACGCAATTGGGAATCATTAAATTAATGACGACTCATTGGCCCACTTATGTTGAGCTCACACTCTATTTTCTAGAAAAGTTTACTTGCCAAATCACGAGGGGTGCGTTATGCGACGAGGGTCACATTACTTTCACAATCTTTGGTGTGGACTATGCACTTACTTTAGAAGAGTTTGCTTCCATTTATGGCTTATATTTTGAGGGCCCTCGGAGTACTATTCACACCATTCACGAGGACTCCTTTCAAGAGAATTCATTTTGGAAGCTACTCACTACACATGAATCATTTAAAGTCCACCTTCATCGTTCTACCTCTATTGTCCATCCATGCCTCCGTTACTTTATGCGGGTATTAGCTAACACAGTTTTTGCACGGGGTGAACTTGATAACTCACAGAGATTAGATGAATTGTTTGTCTTATGGAGCGCTTATAATCCCCCAAGTGCTTGCATCGCCGCATTCTTGGCTCAACAATTCAAGAGTATTGCGACTTCTAAGCCGAAGATTATCCGTATCGGAGGCTTGATCACACCCATAGCCGAGCACTTTCACATTCCATTGGATGGCCTTCACATTGCCCCGGGCACCAACACACTTAAGCTCGGCACCTGTATTGCTATGCAGATTATTCATGAAACCCCATCCGGCTATTGTGTCAGGTATGATGCGGATCATGTATTTCCACTACCATATTCAGAGGAATACTCCATTCGTGATCCAGCCAACTGGAAGCGGCCCTATGATTATATTGCTTTGATTCCTACCGGACCTGTTGAGGAGACTGCCACTACTGAGGGTGATCCTATTGATGTTCCGGCTATATTATACACTCCTTCTATCGAGGCGGGACTTTCTGCACCTACTCCACTGGTTGCGCCTTCCCCTAATGTACTTGGACATCTTCTTGCCACTCAGCACCACATGCAGTCTGAGCAGGCTACACATTCAGCTATCTTGACAACACTTCAGTCCCAGCTTCATACACTGACTGACATGGTGGCAACACTGCTTTCACGATCTGCTCCTTCGGGTCCACCTGACTCCCCAGCACAGTGATTCGGTGAGTCTTTCCCCTTACCCCGCTTGTTTTTATTTGGTACATTGAGGACATTGTACGCTTTAAGTGTGGGAAAATTGATATTTCTATTTAGAGTCTTAGTCGGTGTCAGTCGGTGTCAGTTGTGTCGTTTTGTCTTGATGGTTTTGATGATCACACATAGCTACTTTAGATGAGATTTGCAATGCATGAAAATTGATTTAGTTTGTTCTGACAAGAAAAATGCATGATGAAAAATCCTTTTTAGAATATCATGTTTAGAAGTACCATTATTTTCTTTTGGAAACAATAGAGTCCGAGTGAATAGACAAATAACCCGGTGTGGTATTTTTCCGGCCATATGACTGACCACTTCAGTCTCACCCTAAATTTGTGCGTATTTTCCCTTTCTTGGACTTGTTCCTTTAGAACTTGTGTTGAGTCTTGTTGATGTTGCTTGGTATGCGCAAACACATAGAAATGATTGAGGCATTCGTTTCTACTTTCCACCACATTATATACCTTATACCTTTTGAGCCTTAATCTGTATTACACATTTTTTCCACTTTACCTTACTTCACTACATCCTACACTGAACAACCTAAAAAAGAGGTAGCCCAATTCCTTTCACCCAACCTTAGAACTAATTGGAGCACGTGGCTATCAAATTTCTTGTGCTTAGTATGTAATGATCAAGCTTGGGGGAAATCCATATTGTTACTATTTGTCTGTTTCTTAGTTTGAAAAAAAATTGAAAAAAAAAAGAAGAAAAAAAAAAGAAAAATAAATAAATAAAGGAGGCACTCAAGAAGGAAAAAAAAACCTCCTCAGTCTTGTTTGTTTTATTTGTTAGTAATAAAATGGGAGTTGTATCATTATTCTCCCAAAGTAGAGAAATTATCCTTTGTATTTTCTTTGGTTTGGAAATAAAGCGTTGGACCCACTTGCACTTGTATGACGTTGAAGTTTGTTAGTCATGTGTTTCGCTAGTTCTAATGGTTTTTACCATCTTTTATACCTTTTCCTACACCTATCACCATTTTTTTTTCTACTTGGGCTATTCTCACTTACCATACTTTTTTCCCAATGACCTTATGATTTATGTGTTGCACAATGCCTTGGTGATTGACATGAGACGATATAAAAGCATATAGTAGGGCATTTTCAATGGAATGAGCTTGAGAGTTTAGTCACCTCACAAATATTGAGCGTTGAGGGATTTATCCCGTGAGGGTCTATCTTCTTGGTCTATGTTGTTTCCCATTGACAATTTTTGTTCACTTTTGCTCATGATATGATAAAAAGGATTAGTTAGTCCATATTTTGTGATTTGAATGCCGGGATAAATTTTATTAGGGGCCAGAGGCCAGAAGGACAAAAAAAGATACAAAATGGGAAAAAAGGACACGAAAAAAAATAATGGTTGAGAAGGACAAAAACGCGCCTGTTACTACATGTGTTACTACATTTGGTTGTAGCAACATGTAGTAACACATGTAGTAACATGCGCGTTTTTGTCCTTCTCGACCACTATCTTTTTTTCTTGTCTTTTTCCTCATTTTAGAACAAAAACAGTCATTTACAACCTTTAACCTATTTTATTAATGCTCATGTGTTGTGCATCTTCGTCTATTGCTATGTCATGTGTGATCTTCTTAGTCCATCTCGTCTTGAGTCTTTTTGTTTGCTTGGGGACAAGCAAAGTGTTAAGCTTGGGGAAGTGATAAGTTCCTAAAAATTCGAATAATTCTAGATATTTTGGACTCAATTTGGTGTCGTGTGTTGCTATTTTGTGATGTTTTTATCCTTTTTGGGCTAGATTACCGTGGATGATTGAATTATTGCAGGATGATTCAAGATTAGAAGAAAAATGCCCAAGAAGCGGAGCTAAAGTGGAAGAGTTCAAAAACCAGCCTCTGTCACACCCAGGGTGTGACAGTTTCATGAAATCTGATCCCGGCCAACGAAATGTTCTGATTGGTCGAAATTTCACCAACGTATTTTCCTTCAAATTGGCATGAATCTGATGACAAGGAGGAGCCCACACACTAGAAGAGTCCAAGATTGATAGATAATTGATTTTTAGAGATTTTCTTGATTAAAACTAATTATGGAAACTTATTTTATGATGTAATTATCCCTTTTATACTCCCCTAAGTCGTACAATTCAGGATTCAGGCATATTTCATGAGATTTTGGGCGACTATCTTCCTCTCTTCATCATCATCTTCTCCCATCCCCAAGAACAAGGATTTTAGGTTTTAAGAATTCAAGAACGAAGCTTTTTCGAGGTTTGATTATTTATGCAATACTTTGACGGTTTCTCTCTATCTCTTTTCTCCTTTATTCTATTTATTTATTTTTCTTGTCAAAGTTTGAATTATATGGTTGAATCTTGGAATCTTGATATGTTACGAGAGTAAATATTAGTTTCTTGGATTCGGAAAAGCCCGCCGATGATTATATAGTTTTAAAGATACAATCTTTTCATTGATAAAGGATTTTCGTCATGTTTAAGAATTTGATCTTGTATGCTTATTCATGTATTTTTCTGGAAATAATATCTCGAATGAGTGAATGGCCGTAGGATTTCATGAGAAAGTTCATTCGATTAATTGATGACAGAAAAAGTATTAATTAATCGATAACCTAGAAACCAAGATCAAATCTTTAGGGATTTCTTCAATGAAAAATAGGTTATACCTAAAGTGGTCCATAATTATGGTAATTCAATGCATGTAATTTTATTCTTCATTATAGGAAACTAAATGTAGTATAAAACTAAGTAAAATCACGATAATAGTTCGAAAGAATGTTTACGTGTAATATTTGATAATTGATCTTCATAAATGGAAGATTCATATTGATAGAAAGATTGTTGAAATTCTATGTAAACAACGCCGTGGTGGATCCGAAATCCAAGAAATGCCTCTAAACCTTGAATCCTATTACCTAAATCTTGAAGTTCTTGGCTATTAATTAGATTTTCTTTATTTTCTTTAATTTTAGGATTTTAAGATAAAATCCTCCAAGATTTTGATTTGTCTAGCTCATATAAATCGGGAATTGTTTGGTGATTGACTACAAGTCCCTTTGGGATCGACATCCTAAGTACTACTCGATAAGCCGTGCGATTGCGGTAGAATTTAGTGATTATATTGAAAATCACACATCACTAAACCTATCAAATACTTAACATAAGTCGGCTAATACTTGTTGTTTTCCGATGTTGGAAAACAAAAAAGGGATTAATGTGGGCTTTTGCCCATTAACTAACAAGAATAAATGTGGGTTTTAGAGAAACTTTATTGTTCAACTCTGATGATTGCATTTAGATTTCAAGTTTGATATCCAAACTTTATTGTAAAGAGCTCTACAAAAGTTTCATTTAATGGCTAAATCTTATTTTGTGTTTTATGAGGTGATATTGCGGTGAATACAAGATTTGCAGTAACAATGATATATTGAGGATATAAGGCTATATAAGTGTGATCTCTCCGGAGAGAAGGCAGTGTTTATCAAGAACTAGGCCGCTGGACTAATGCTTCATGAGAGAAAACACGAGTGAGTCGACAAATTGACAGAGTAGTTCTGTGTATATTAGTTCTTGGATCATTTCTCTGTTACATTGTGATCCCATATATATAGGCTAGGACTAAGTCGGTCGACTATTCATGACAAGACAATTAAAAGGATATAAATAAGGATAATCATGCAAATTTTTGGTTGCTTGAAAAGGATTTGGTTAAGTTTAAAGGGGGGGGAGGGGGGTGAATAAACTTAACACTTAAAACTTTTGGAGTTAACAAACTCAACAAGGTCGATGAGCTTCTCGATCGCTCGAGAGTCCGCCGACCACTCGGTGGTCTGGCGACGATTGATATTCTTGGATTTGTTGCAGCGGAATATATTTAGTTTAAGCCTTATTACTTGTTGTTAAAAGAATGATACTAAGTATTGGATACTCAGCAGTGTAAGTGTGTCATTCAGTTGCTAGTTTCAGTAGGTTGATGTGATCAGTATATTAAATGCAGAAAGTAAGTGCAGAAAGTAAGTAGGCAAATTTTATAGTGGTTCCATGTGGTGTAATCCTGTCAGTCCACTCTTCTCCTGTGATGTTGGAGGAAATTCACTAGAGATCTTTGAGGTTGCAGTTACAAAAATCCCTAAGCTGTCTGTCCTTCACCAATAACTATGGCTTCACAAACTGAACACTTGAAACAGGTAGGATTGATGCTCCAAAGTATTCCACTGGTCCTTGAAGGGTAGGATTGCCTCTTCACCAGCTCCACTACACAAACAACAGTTATTGACACCTAAGTGCTTCTATTTCTTCAGCACATTTCTTGTAAAAGAAAGATTGAATCAAGTATATGATTCAGTTGTTAGAAGCTTGATCAGGATGAAATGATCAACAGCTTGATGTCTTCAAGAGTGTATACTTGATGTAACTTGATAGCAGGTTACACTTGAAGAAATTACTTGATCAGTAAGTTTAAGCTCTGTGTATGTCAGCAGGGTGATTCTCTTGATTAAAACTTGATAGCTTCGAATAGATTATTTATTTTTCATCACTTGTATCTGAATCTGGAGTCTTCTATTTATATGTGAGAATCCCGTGACTTATGTTTGAATTTCAAACATAGCCGTTTTAGATTTGTCTTCATCTTGACTTGCTTTCTGTCTCTGTTCATAGTACGGACACTGTCAGTTTGCTTTTTGTCAGTTTTCAGTCTGTCCACCCTTTGACTTATATCCATTGGATAATCCTCTGAATCTTTCCAACGTTCCTTTTATCTTGACCATTGATTAGTTGACAAAATCAAGGTTTGTAGTCCATCCTTATCCTTTTAATCTTCCAATGTAACCCTTGATTAAACCGAGAAATATACTCAGCAAATATTTGAAGTATAACAACCTGCTGATGTACATATCTTTCAGCAGGTTTAAGTCTGCTGTGTTTTAATAACACATCAACTGACTTCTTCTCATCTAACTTTTGATTGTGAAGTTAGAGTACACCACTTTGAACATAACTAAGTTCCAACCACCACTTTACATATAGAACTTAGACCTTGTACACAAGGTATATGTAATTAGTTTAGGTCATCACATGCTTCCCTAAATTCTGATTCTATATCCTTGACTTTAATAACTAAGTTTGATCCCTTAGCCTTCAATAACTGAGTTTGAACCCTCAGCCTTCAGTCTCATCATGTCCCTAGTAAGTCTACTGACCTAGATAGGTCTGCTGATAAAGTTGACTGACCTTTTTACAGTGCTTGTTTGATCAAACCTATACAAAGATCAAACTCTAATAAGCCTATACATTTGATCTAGACATCTTTTTGCCTTTGCTCTATAATAGCTAGTCTGGCACTCATCATTAAAACTTAAAATATGTCCAACAATTTCCCCCTTTTTAGTGATGATGACAATACCCCCCCTTACAGCATAGCAAAAAGATAAAAACACAAACAGAACAAATTTCAAAAATCTTTCATTAAAGTCATATTTGTTCAAAGTTATTACAAACTAG
This sequence comes from Gentiana macrophylla, assembly GCA_026214975.1. Classification (NCBI taxonomy): domain Eukaryota; kingdom Viridiplantae; phylum Streptophyta; class Magnoliopsida; order Gentianales; family Gentianaceae; genus Gentiana; species Gentiana macrophylla. The sequence goes on along the minus strand of CM047809.1, from coordinate 109,838,936 downwards.
GATCAGCAAAGTAAAATGAGCAATGTAAATGTGCTGATCTAGTTCTTGTTTCTGTCCTGCTGTTGTTTCTCTTGAAACTCCTTGATTTCCCTTATTATATCTTTCATCCATTGATTTTCTATTGTAGAGAAATCAACCCACGCATGTAGCTGTTTCCACCATTTCCATGCTTCTGGTAGGGCTAACCTTATAGAGTGAACACTGAAGCCTGTCCCATGTAGAAATGTTTAAACTCTTCCAGTGAATCCCTTGCTGATTGGACTCCTAATCTTTGACCTCTTCCACCTCTGCCTCCTCTTCCACCTCTACTAGAAGCTCTCAGTGACTTGACCCTTATTTTTCCAATATTTTAATCCAAAAAAGGAGTTGAGTCCTTCCTGAAATCCCATGTCATGATAAGGTCTCTTCTTTCCATAGTATAGCTTCTTGTATTCCTTTAGGAGGTCATCAGTCAACTGAATCGTTCCAGGTGCAGGTTTTCTGTACTCATTTATCTCTTCATCCCATTTCTTAGTTGCAAAGATCCTTGCTGCTTTCTTTGCTTCTGCTGTAAGGCCTCTTCCGCCTTATTGACATCATCAATAAAACGGCTCAGCAGGCCATGAACACTTTCTTGTGTGATCATTAAGTTTGTAGGTTGACCTTCCATAATCTCAGTCCTTCTGTAAACTGCAGTGATCCTTCCTTCAATGGTTTGTTCCAGCAGATTTAACCTTTCAGTAACCTAGATCCAGTGCAGTAGGTTGAGGTGCCTCAGCAGGTTGAGGTACCACAGCAGGCTGAGGTGCCTCAACAAGCTTGTCCAACTTCTTGTGTATCGAGGCAATCTGTTCGTTTAAATGTTTATCTTTGTTTGATGTGGTGGTCTTGACACCTCTTACATCTCTAATTAGATCATTTATAGCAAATTGTGCAGATGTAATGTTGGAAGCAATTGTCTCAGTAGTTCTTCCTCTTTTTTCCACAAAATTCACCAACTCTTCAAATCTCTGTTCCTCTCTATTTAGTTGAGTCCTTAGCTGTGCAATATCAGTCCTTACAGCTCTCAACTCTTCCAAAACATGTGCTGGTATTGCACTAGCCATACCTCCAGCCATTTGTCCAGCAAAATCATCAGCAGGCTCTTCAACATTATAGTTTCCTCTTTGTATGCTGACAACGATGGCTCTTGTCCTGTCCCATTCAGCAGGTTCAGGAACTTCCTCAATCACATCTCCAAAAATTTCCTCCAAAATAGGATCTTGTGCAGGTTGAGGTTCCAAAACATGTACCTCCTCAAAAATTGGTACATGTGCCTGTTGAGGCTCATCATCAACTTGTTCTTCCTCAGGCATTTGGAATTCTTCATCACTGAAGTCATAGGCCACTAGCTGTTCATCCTCATCAACAATAGTCTGGTGACTTCTTTCCTTCAAGAGCCCTTTGCTTCAAAGAATGAGGTTCTACAAAGCTGACTGTGCTTGACATCCTTCTCTCTCTACAATAACAGTTCTTCAAAGAACTGTTCTACAACAATCTCTTCAAAATGAACAGGGGGTTCCTTTAATCCCAACATAAGTTCCAACCGTTGTCCCAACACTGTTTGTTCCTCAGTGATTAGTACCCTTTGTTCCAACCTATATTCAGGTGCTGTCTGCAACTCAGCAACCTGAACCACCTCTTCAACAAAAACATGAGGAAACATAGCCAAGTTTTCCTCTAAAACTCCTTTAGCATCAGCAACCTTCTGTAATTGACCTATAACTTGAGATAAGGTTTCCTGAGTGTCAAACCACTCCTGATACTGAGCTAAGTCCTCTGAACTTGTATCAGCTTCTTTAAACATAACAACACAAAAAATAGTGGATATCATGGCCTCTTCAAATGATGTTGCTACAGCAAGCTGTATCTCCAAATCTTCAATGTAAGCAGCTCCTAGCTCTTCATTTAATAAATCAGTCTGCTGTGCCTCAGTAGACTTGTCACCTTGAGCAGGCTGATATGCTACTTCCTCAGTAGACTCCTGTCCAGTATTTTCAGAAGATCCTTGCATTGCTATACCACTGGACTGTCCTGGGAACATAGGATGATCATCATCTGAATCAGATGATGATGATTCATCACTATCAGGTGTGAACCTGGGATCTTTGAACATAATGTTCTTCTTCTGCTTGCCATCTTCAATAATTGCCATCAGCCTCATCTCTGACAGAGAAGTATCAATCAAGCCAAGCAAAGCTTTCAACTTCTAACTGTTCAAATGCCCATTCTTCAAAACCATTCATAGGTTCAGTAGCTGGTTTTTGCCCCTTGTAAAAACCAAACTTCCATTCAAAGTACTTTTGAACCCTTTTGAAGTCAGGATCCACCCTTTCTTTCTTTGACTTCTTTTCTTTCCTTTCATAGGGCATAGTAGGCTTTCTTGGAGCAGGCTACTCAACTTGTTGTCCTCCAAGGGCTTCAACAAGACTCAATGAATTCACAGCAGATACAAATAGGCCAGTAGGTTCATCAGGTTGTACATTTGTACCTACTACCTCCAACTGTTCCACACTAGGTTCCCCCTGACTCATATTCACATTAGTAGGGTCTTCAATAGTTTGTTCTTCCCCCTGAGTTGTAGCATCCACATGAGGGTCTTGAACAGGTTCAACAACGTCCACAGTAGGTTCAGGTGCAACAGTGTGCTGTGGTTCTTCAATTTGTTGCTCACCGACAACATCAGCATCTTCAGTAGGCTCAACAACCTCTTCTGCTACTTCTCTTTGGTCCTCCAGGACTCTTAATTCCTTGCATTTACCATAAAATTTCTTCTTTTCAACCTGTTTCCTTCTTTTTGCAGGTTGTTCCTCAATTTCAGTAGCTTTCCTCTTTCTTTGATCTTCTTTTTGTTGTTCTCTTAACAACTCAGCAGCAGTCTTCTTCCTTATAATCTCAGTAGGCTCAATAGCTTCAACTTCAACTTGAGCCTCAGTAGACTCAGCAATGTCTACTGGTTGCTGCCTTGTTTTAGGCTTTAAAAGCTGAGTGATCTTTCTTGTATCAGCAGCCTTTCTTTTCTCTGCAGCCTTCTTTGGTGCAGCAGGTTGTGTAACTTGTTTAGCCTGCCCACCACCATTATTATCATCCTCATCATTGTCACTTTCAGTTGCCTCATCATCACCTTCATCATCATCATCCAAGCTAGGGATGGGATAACTGATCACTGGTTTGTATCTAGATTTGTTGATTTTTGCAGGTGCTACATCAGCAATCTGCAAGTGAGTCAGTAGGGCATGTATCATCAAACCCAGTGGTTTTGTTTTGGACTTCCTTGTTCCATCTCTATCATCTGTCACTAACTTATTCATATATTGAACAAAGAATAAGGGCCAATCGAATCTCATAATTTATGATTATCAACATGTCAATCTTCGGTCCAGAGAGAGTATCAAGACTTCCACTAAATCCAAGAATGTTCTTAGCAATAATCTTACTCAGTAGGTTATTCTTCAATCTGATATGCTTCACATTGATACTCAGTGTTGATGGTATGGACTTGTTTGTTTTGATTAAATGAACAAATTCCAGTCTTGCCAGCTGCATAGATTCAGGATTTGTAGGAGTATCATTTCCAGGTCCAAATCCGAACACTTCTCTCAGTAGATCTGAAGTGATTTCAATCTGCTCAGCATTTACAGTGGTTGTAAATGCCTCTGTATCATCCTTTATCACTATGTTCTTCCAGAAATTGACAACATTGGTGTATGCGATGCTGTCTAATCTCAGATTTAGGACATCTTCCAGTCCTTCGTATCTCCTTATCCTTCTACCAATGTTGATGGCTAAATCTGTCTGGTTAGCATCAGTAACAAAGCCTCTAACACTTTGGCTCATTCCAATGTGAACATCTCCTTTATCCGCCATTGTAGATTTGAGAAAGATGTAGAAGAGAAATTGCAAATCTATGTTCACACTGTATATTCTCGGAGAAAATCAATCTAAAATTTGTAAGTATCTTCTCTGTATATATGTCTGTATATATAAGGAAGGGTAGTGGTTGATAACTGTCAGGCAAGTACTGTACATGTACTAAAGCATTTAACCATGATTAACTCTGGAATAAATGTGATGTTGCCATGTGTCCCACTAACATATCCAAAAGAGTTGTAACCAATGGATATTGTAACCACAGTTATAAATGATAAGAATAATAACCAATTACTGTTGACTTTCTTTTAAGTTTGACTGTCTTGTAACGTATACTCCAGCAGACTTGGTCTTCAGTAGAGTTGGCTCAGCAGCCTGCTGACAAAGATGGCGCAGCAGCCTGCTGAGAAATTACTCTGCTGAATCATCAAACACTCTTGTTTTGTCCAACTGATGATACAAGATGAAGTTTAACACCAATGACTGATCTGTCAAGTGAGCTCACCCAACAGGACAAAGACCAATCCCCTTGGCAACTTCATTTGCTCAATTGTCCAAACTTATTTCAGTACATGGAATTTGTTTATACCAATGACTAGTCTGCCAAGTGAGCTCACCCAACAGGGCAAACACTAATCCCCTTGGTGAATTCCAATACTCTGCTGATCATTAATATCAGTCAACTTTTATGATGCCAAGTTCAGTTCTTAACTTAGCAAATCTTTCACTATCCAATGGTTTTGTAAATATATCATCAAGTTTATCTTCAGTAGGGATGTAAAGAACCACCACATCTTTCTTCTCAACATGATCTCTTATAAAATGATGTCTCACATCAATGTGCTTGGTTCTTGAGTGCATGACAGGGATTTCAGTGATTGCAATTGCACTTGTGTTGTCACACATTATAGGAATTTCTCTTTCTTCAATTCCATAATCCTTTAATTGTTGTCTTAACCAAAGTATTTGTGCCACAAGCAGACTTCCAAAGCGAGAATGTATTGACTTTTCTTGCAAGTGGAAGTTGATATTGAATTTTGCTTCTTGCTAAACCAGGAAACAAGTCTGTTTCCCATCAACTGACAAGTTCCTGTGGTGATTTTTCTATCAATCTTGCATCCAGCATAATCAGAATCTGAGTAGGATATAAATTTGAAACTTCCATCTTTTGAATACCATATCCCTACTCCCAAAGTCTCTTTTAGATACTTGAGAATCCTCTTGACTGCAGCTATGTGACTTTTTTTTGGTTTTGATTGAAATCTTGCACAAACACCTATAGCAAAGGATATATCAGGTCTGTTGGCAGTTAGATACAACAGCCTGTCTATAATCCTTCTGTATAAAGTCTGATCAACATCTTTGCCTTCTTTATCTTCATCCAATCTGATTTTTGTACTCATAGGGGTTGATACCTTGGTGCAATTTTCCATACCAAACTTCTTTAGTAGCTCCTTGGTATATTTAGTTTGATGAATAAAGATTCCATCTTTCATTTGTTTGACTTGTAATCCCAAAAAGTAGTTCATCTCTCCCATCATACTCATTTGGAACTTGATTTTCATGAGATTAGCAAACTTTTCACACAACAATTCATTTTCAGAACCAAAAATTATGTCATCAACATAAATTTGTACCAGGGTGTTGTCCCCTTCATTGATTCTAAAAAGAGTCTTATCAATGGTACCTTTGGTAAAACCATTGTCCACAAAAAACTGAGATAAGGTTTCATACCATGCTCTCGGTGCTTGTTTCAAACCATATAATGCCTTGTTAAGTCTATACACTTTATCTTCTTGATCTTTAACTTCAAAACCAGGAGGTTGCTGAACATAAACCTCTTCCTCCAGAATTCCATTCAAAAATTCACTTTTGACAACCATCTGGTATACTTTGAAGTTTTTATGTGCAGCATATGCCAAAAATAATATTATAGCTTCCAACTTTGCAACTGGGGCATATGTCTCATCAAAGTCTATTCCTTCAGCTTGAGAATAACCTTTTGCCACTAGTCTGGCCTTGTTCCTTACAATGGTACCGGATTCATCCAATTTATTTCTGTAAACCCATTTTGTTCCAATTATATTTGCTTGACTAGGCCTTTCCACTAGTGTCCAAACTTGGTTTCTTTCAAACTCATTTAATTCTTCTTGCATAGCAATTATCCAATCTGGATCAGATATTGCTTCTTCAACAACTTTAGGCTCCATTTGAGATAGAAAACAAGTAAACATTGCTTCCAATTGACTTCTAGTCCTTACACCTTGATGTATGTTTCCAATGACTTGTTCAGCAGGGTGGTCCTTTAACCATTGTAAATCTTGATTTGTTTGATTTACAGGAGCTTCATCTTCAGTAGGCTCTGTTGTTGCTTCAGTAGGGGGTTCAGCACATCCTTGAACTGCATCTTTTGTTGCTTCAGTAGTGTTACCAGCAGGTTCTTCCATAGGGGCAGAGTCAAAAACTTTTAAGTCATTTATCCTTTCCAAAACAACAACACATTCAGGATCAGTGACTTGGTGATTTTTTTGCAGGTTCTGAAACTTCATCTTCAATGTAACATCCCGACTTTTCATAAAAGGGTAAAATAGTCATTGGGTGTATTTACTACGACCTAATTATTATTTATCCTATTTATTTAATTAAGAAGGATTTAATTAAAAGGATTTAGTTATTATTTAAAATGAATTTAATTAATAACTATAAAAAAGAAAATTATCCCAAAATATCTTATTTTGGTGTTACACGCTATTCTAAAAAAGAAAAAAAAAAGGGGATGGAACGGCAATCTGAAGGAACCAACGCAGAAGAAAAACGAAATAAAAGGGAGAACCGTGTGACCAATCCGTTCATCTGTTCAAGATGCCGCAGGAGAGAAAAGTGATCAGCGCGAAGAGACGCAACTTTGGAAAATAACATCTCTTAATTTCGTAAGTTTTCGATTTAGCCCTAGTTTTTGGTATTCGTAGAGTTCGATTCTTTAAAAATTCGTATCTTTCAATCCGTAGCTCTGTTTTTCAGCCATGAGTAGTCAAAACGATCGTCTTGAAGCATAGATTATTCTAAAAATAGTTTCCCAGCAGTTAATCCAGGTAATTTGCAGTTTTATGCTCTTTTTCAGTTTCGGTTTCTGCCAAGAAAATAGGATTTTAGGGTTTCTTGCTGATCAAATAGGTTTTGGGGGTTGAGGATCAACAGTTGTTGCAGTTGATTGACGTTTTGCTTCCAGTTTTGCTGGAAATTAAGGTAAGAGGCTCTTCCTAATGAGTAATTATAGTTTTATAATGATAGGTTGAGTTTTGGTGAGTTTTGGTGTTGTTTGGTGATAGAATTCATGCTAAGTTGTAATTAATGAGTTGTGATATGTTTTGGCATATTTGTGTTGAGTTTTAAATATCTAATTTTTTTGATTCAATAACATTAATTAAACATAAACAAGCTTCGATTGAACTTCTGATTCGTTCAGTTAAAACACCGAATGTACTCTTAAAGGGAGTTGAAGTTCGGATCCGACAGAAGGGCATGAAAGAGCTTGTGCTTTGATGAACTAGAGTTCATCAATGTCTGTGTATGTGCTAGGCCTTGTCCGTGTCTAGTGGTCTAAGTACGAGAGTAGGAGATGTAAGGGAGCTTACTTGAAAACACTTAGGTGGCTAGTTAATTCACAATAATAAATACATATATGTAGATAAAAGATAAAACGTCACTTATTCTCGGTTAGGCACTCTTTCATATCGGCGATGTGATACGTTCTTAAAAGGTGAACAACGCTACTGGCCTTAAACGGCTGAAGGGTAGTGGAGGAAATTCATCGGACGTATACGCATACCGGGGAGACCCCGGAGCTAATCGGTGCTAATCACCGTTAGTTAGCAAGTATATCTTCAGGCTGATGAACGCCATGCGTAGTGTCCTTGAGTCATGACGTAACCAAGATAAGCTAAGCTAGAAATGTATAGTCATGACATGTCGATGGGCATGGAATGAACCCTAGATTGAGTCGGTCTCATAAAGATAATTTAATAATCATAATAATAACCTTTCGTTGTATAACTTAGTTATTCATTAGCTTCTCACTTTTACTAAGTACTTTGTACTTACCTCCTTTGCATTTTCTTTTGTATGCATTGTGGGGTGAGAAGACGAACATGTTGATCAGGTAGATGACGACTTTTGAAGGCTTTGAAGTCTTGACGAAGTTTCTAGATCATTTTCTTTGTAAAGGTTGTACTAGACTAGTTGTATTATTTTCTTAGACTTAATGTATTTCTACTTTTAAGACATCGTATTGTATAAGTGTTTGGGTTTTTCGTCGTTGTCATTTAACTATCCATCTTTAGCATGGTTACTTTCTATTCATAGTAGCATTTATGTTTTTACCCGAGTCTTTTTAGCTTCCGTTTGCTTTTATTTGATACGACGACGTAGAGGCTTGCGTATAATGTTAGATTTATTTAATGCTATACGCTTAACGAAGCGTTCCCTTCCGGATAAGGGCTCGGTATCCGGGAGCGGGGCGTTACAGTTGGTATCAGAGAGAAGCGTCATTTCTTTCCTAGGCTTCTTCCCTCTAAGATAAGATTTCTTTAGACATTTTAGAACCTTCTGATCTCTCTTGATCTTGGTGGTAAATTCTCATAGGATTAGGAATCCTTAGAACGTGGTTAAGTTGCACTAGGACCAAGTGATAAGTCTCCTTAGGTTAAGGTTGAGTTTTAAGCTCATATCTCTTATGTGATCCTCTTAAGTTTTGTTCCTTTCGAGAACCCTTATTAGGATCCCTCTTTCCTTTGGAATCTTGAATCTTTCTCTAATGTTCTTTCTTTTTGAGGTTTTAATGCTTTTGCAATGATACATTTGGTTCAAATCACTTCCTTGTAACTTGGTGTTATGCAAAATGAGTAAACGATTTTGTTCACGTTTTTACATGTCATGTTATATCATTTTTCTTTGTTCCATGAATTCTGTAAATTTTCAGCCACTTAGAAAGTTTTCTTATCTACAATTTCTCTCTTTACATCAATTTAGTTTTCAATATAGATTGTTCACAAATTGTTTAACAAGGAGGGTACTATGTTCAGAAAATTCTGCAGCGGTACTCTTACTTATCATTCTGTTTTGAATCAGCTAAACACCTCCAAATGACTTGGATTTTTGATATGTTGTAGAAAACATCCTGTACTATAATTTTTGTTTTTGAACCAAGTGCAAATTCGTTTTTGTTTGAGCACAATCTGCAACACACGACAGTGGATGAAGTCCTGAAATTTTTTTACAGCTTATAGCAGTAAATGAAAAGAATTATTTTGACCGAACTATGGCTCCCCAAAAATTTTGATTTTTGAGCATCATATGTAAAACTTATATACTCACAGATTTTCTCTTTGCCTTATGCTCAAAATCAGTTCGGTTTGTTTTGTGCAAATTAATTATTTCGTGGCTTATGTATGCACCCGAATTTCTCAAAACCATTTAAGTCCTCTGGTCAAGGAAGGATAGATGTCTTTCTTTCACCCTGTAGGTTATAGTGTAGTAGGTTATAGGAGATGATAATACTTTGATTTATCTGATTCTTAAGCTAGTTGTTACCTAGGATAAGAAGTTTGGTAGGTAGAGACTAGGTGTTGTCGTTATAGTGCTCCTCGATTGCAAGAAACGATTGCGTGGTGATTTTCCAATCTTATGTCTTCATCAATAAGGTTCTCTTTTATAATCATCTAGTTTCCTACTTGGTTATTCCGATTTCAAATGTTTCTTATCCATACTAATTGTAACTCATGCTCTAGTTAAATCCTCCATTTGAAACTTGTGAAACTCGGTAAAAGTCTCTTATTGCGCTGTTTTATTTTCCAAGTGTGTACATTCATTTGATGTGCCTTATTTTTTTAAAGATGTTTTCATCGTGTCAAATTCTTGATTTAAGAAAAATAAGTTTCTCATCCTTCAAACTATTTGAACTGACAATTGCATATCCTTCTAACTATATCTTGTTTAGCTATTTTGGGGCAACACACTTTTGCATCCTAGTTATTACCCTTAATGCATCCCCTACAAGATGTTTTAGTACATACAAATTTTTGTTTAAAGACTCGAATCTACAAACCCTCCATTTTCTCTTTTTACTATCGCTTGGTTTATGTTTACCAAAATTCTTTGACCTTTTCTTTGCTTGAGATGGTTCTACACTAACTCCATGTGTAATTCTATTCTTTCCAAGTACTCCTCAGTCGTTTCAACTAATAGTGTTAAAGGTCTCTTACTTTGGCACATACTTTTCATCATCCTCGTGTTTGGCTTTACCCAACATGAGTGAATGCTTTTGTTTCCGTGTTTTCCCTTCAGGTTAAACAACTTACCGTGTTCCAAAAATTCTGCAAATTTTCAGCAAAGTAGATTACTGTCTTATCTACAACTTCTATTTTTACATCAACTCGATAATCGTTATGGATTTTTCAGAAAATTCATGTTTATGCCGGACACTCTGTCCAGAAAATCTGCAGCAGCACTTTCACTTCTTCTTCTGTTTTGGACAGGTTAAACACATTCAAATGACCTGAATTTTTTCTATGTTGCAGGAAAAACTTTTATCTACAATTTTCCTTTTGGAATTAAGTTCATATTCTTTTTCGTTTGATCTCGATTTGCAATTCAACTCAGTGTTTATTAATCTGAAAATTCTGACAGCTTCTGCAATCGTTGGAAATAACTGTTTTTGACCGACTTTATCTCATTGAAAAATTCCAATATTTTTATATCACCTGGGAAACTCCAGTATCTAAATCTTTTCTCTTTTGATCATGCTCAAAATCCTTTTTGTTTGGGCTACACAAGTCGATAATTATAGGGCTGGAGTAAATATCATACACAACAACCTAAAAGGAATTCTCACCTCTTTGACTTAGGGTTTGGGCTAAGAGGGTAGTAAGTTACGACTGTTATGTTTAGGAGTTCCCCGAAGTTTGATCTCCTTTTGAGTTAACCCTTTTAGTAGGAGTTTGTAAAGCTAACGTTATAATTTCTTTTGCAGTTTTAAACAAGAACCAAGATGCTATCTTCCAGCATGCCATGTTTGATGTTCAGACCCTTTTCGTGCCTTTTGTAATTATAATTTTCTGGTAACTTGTTTCTCATGTAATCCCTCACTTGAGATTTTTTTTTTAACTCGACAAATCCTCTCCGCTTGTTGTCATGAATCACCTCAGAAACAAATTCTCTTCAAAATTCTACATTGTTGCACTCCCATCATTCATTTCAAACTCAAATTTGACTAAGCCTTCTGATGTCAGAATATTTTTCTTATTTGTGTTCATTCTCAGCTCCCCTCCTAAGGGTAGTGTCGATGTTGTAACTATTTCACCTAATGCTGTATGTTCTTTTAAGGTATGCATATCTCCTTTTGCCGGTCGAATTTTTAAGCCTACCATGACATTCCTTTTCAGTTACTTATCTTTAACCTTCTAGCAATTTATGCTAAACTAGTTTCAAGCAGAAGGTAGACCTTTTCAAGATGCCTTCCGAACCTATCTAGCCAACCAACATTTGAACTCCAAAACTTCTATTGAATTTCAATCCAGATTAATGTACCTCGTACCATTCAGTTTTAATTCTCTTTCAGGCCATTTAGAGCCATGAACTGCCAGATATGCCTTTTGATTTTTCCATCCTCTGTTTGGCGTTTCTATTCCAATTTTGTTACACCGGTTGAAAGTCTATTTTATTTTAACCTTGAGCATTTATTCCTTGGCAGTGTACTTTTCCTCTCGAGTAGTGCAACCTTGAATCTTTGATTTGAATCATCAATAATCGTTTAAACTTCCTTTGAAAGTTCGAATTAATTCTTGGAAATCAAACCTTATCCAAAAATTCTTAAGTGTCGTTTCCTCTTCACTTAAAAATCTTGCTTACCGCTTACTTATTCAAACTTTGATATTCCCTTACAATTCCTTGAGGAAATTTCTATTTTTATTAAATCCTAAAATAACCTCTCTTTGACTATTGCAAACTTGGCCACTTCTTGGCAAGTGTTTATTTTATTCTGAGACCTTCTGGTGTACTCGTTTTGTCTCCATGGCTCCTTCATGTTGAGATTCTTGCTCTCTTTTGATTTCTATCTTTTAGTCCATCTGGTGCTCGACCTTGCACCTTTACCTTGATTTCTGTTGTGTGATGTTGCCTTTAACGTCTCCACTTTCTCAAGGCTTATATGAAAGCTTATTACCTTCCTTTCAAGTTGCCTCTGAAGTCTTTGTAGACCACCGTATCTTGTAGAATTTCACTCTCTCAAAAGAACTTCATCTGCAAGGTGTTCTTTTGTTTTCCTTATGGTGGCTTTCTTTTGTATTATGATACAGTGCCTCATTCTTCATTCTGGAACCAACTTCGACTTTCATCAGCACGGGATCATCTTGTTTTACTTGTAACCCAAGCAACCTGCCTTATTTCAAGTGCACTATACCTTCCCTTGGCTTACCTAGTTGACATACCACCCTGGTACCTAACTTCTCACTTTTCAATTTTATTTATTTTCCAAGATAGCCCTAATTGGCACGAGAATTGGATCAGACTGTCAAAGGGAAAGTATGGCAATGCATGTTCTCCACCCACATGGGAGTCTCGAAGTCCTCAATTTGGGATCCTCGTAGCTCTTCAGCAAGCTTGTGGTGCCATGATGGAAGTTGAGATCGAAAGAAGTCAAGTGTGCCAGAAGTGTAGTTTCGGCTGGGAAGATTCAGCTTTCCGAGTATAAGGCATCAGGAGCAAGCAAAGAGAGTTGAACCGATGATTTCAAGATTCGAGGCAGTTGATGAGTTCGTGAAGAAACAAGACAAAGACCCAGTTGTCTCCGGTTACAAGTGAGTGGCTGGAGCCCAACCATCCATTGGTCACGAGTTAGATGAAGATAGCAACCGTCGGCATCGGAATCGGCTTTGGGTTCCGAATGCGGAAGATTGTGACGGACAATGAAGAATGAAAACCTCGAGATGGCAATTGCAGTTCATCTCGGAGCGATCAAGATGTACAAGAGTTGAAACAGTACTACTGACGGTCTTTCATGAAGATAGAGATAGAAGAACGTGAGTTTTCTAGGATGAAGTGGAGCGACGACAAAATACGAGACTAGAGTTGATACGTCAAGGCAACGTGAAGATTGAAGTGGATCGTCGCAACCTCAAGTTGGCTTAAGACAAGCAAAAGAGTTGGGAAGATGGAAGAAGAAGATCGCATCGAGTTAGAGAGACTAAACGCTTTGCAAAGTCCGAGTTCAAGTACCTCTCGGTTACATTCGAGTTTCGAGGACGAAACTCCTCTTAAGGGGGAAGGAATGTAACATCCCGACTTTTCATAAAAGGGTAAAATAGTCATTGGGTGTATTTACTACGACCTAATTATTATTTATCATATTTATTTAATTAAGAAGGATTTAATTAAAAGGATTTAGTTATTATTTAAAATGAATTTAATTAATAACTATAAAAAAGAAAATTATCCCAAAATATCTTATTTTGGTGTTACACGCTATTCTGAAAAAAAGAAAAAGAAAAAGGGGATGGAACGGCAATCTGAAGGAACCAACGCAGAAGAAAAACGAAATAAAAGGGAGAACCGTGTGACCAATCCGTTCATCTGTTCAAGATGTCGCAGGAGAGAAAAGTGATCAGCCAAGAGAGGCGTAACTTTGGAAAATAACATCTCTTAATTTCGTAAGTTTTCGATTTAGCCCTAGTTTTTGGTATTCGTAGAGTTCGATTCTTTAAAAATTCGTATCTTTCAATCCGTAGCTCTGTTTTTCAGCCATGAGTAGTCAAAACGATCGTCTTGAAGCGTAGATTATTCTAAAAATAGTTTCCCAGCAGTTAATCCAGGTAATTTGCAGTTTTATGCTCTTTTTCAGTTTCGGTTTCTGCCAAGAAAATAGGATTTTAGGGTTTCTTGCTGATCAAATAGGTTTTGGGGGTTGAGGATCAACAGTTGTTGCAGTTGATTGACGTTTTGCTTCCAGTTTTGCTGGAAATTAAGGTAAGAGGCTCTTCCTAATGAGTAATTATAGTTTTATAATGATAGGTTGAGTTTTGGTGAGTTTTGGTGTTGTTTGGTGATAGAATTCATGCTAAGTTGTAATTAATGAGTTGTGATATGTTTTGGCATATTTGTGTTGAGTTTTAAATATCTAATTTTTTTTGATTCAATAACATTAATTAAACATAAACAAGCTTCGATTGAACTTCTGATTCGTTCGCTTAAAACACCGAATGTACTCTTAAAGGAGTTGAAGTTCGGATCCATGTAAGGGCATGAAAGAGCTTGTGCTTTGATGAACTAGAGTTCATCAATGTCTCGTGTATGTGCTAGGCCTTGTCCGTGTCTAGTGGTCTAAGTACGAGAGTAGGAGATGTAAGGGAGCTTACTTGAAAACACTTAGGTGGCTAGTTAATTCACAATAATAAATACATATATGTAGATAAAAGATAAAACGTCACTTATTCTCGGTTAGGCACTCTTTCATATTGGCGATGTGATACGTTCTTAAAAGGTGAACAACGCTACTGGCCTTAAACGGCTGAAGGGTAGTGGAGGAAATTCATCGGACGTATACGCATACCGGGGAGACCCCGGAGCTAATCGGTGCTAATCACCGTTAGTTAGCAAGTATATCTTCAGGCTGATGAACGCCATGCGTAGTGTCCTTGAGTCATGACGTAACCAAGATAAGCTAAGCTAGAAATGTATAGTCATGTCATGTCGATGGGCATGGAATGAACCCTAGATTGAGTCGGTCTCATAAAGATAATTTAATAATCATAATAATAACCTTTCGTTGTATAACTTAGTTATTCATTAGCTTCTCACTTTTACTAAGTACTTTGTACTTACCTCCTTTGCATTTTCTTTTGTATGCATTGTGGGGTGAGAAGACGAACAGTTGATCAGTAGTAGATATGGCGACTTTTGAAGGCTTTGAAGTCTTGTGAAGTTTCTAGATCATTTTCTTTGTAAAGGTTGTACTAGACTAGTTGTATTATTTTCTTAGACTTAATGTATTTCTACTTTTAAGACATCGTATTGTATAAGTGTTTGGGTTTTTCGTCGTTGTCATTTAACTATCCATCTTTAGCATGGTTACTTTCTATTCATAGTAGCATTTATGTTTTTACCCGAGTCTTTTTAGCTTCCGTTTGCTTTTATTTGATACGACGACGTAGAGGCTTGCATATAATGTTAGATTTATTTAATGCTATACGCGCCGAACGTTTCCCTTCCGGATAAGGGCTCGGTATCCGGGAGCGGGGCGTTACATTCCAATCTAGTAAACTTTGGTTCATCAATTACAACATGTATTGATTCTTCATGTTTCAATGTCCTTTTGTTCAGTACCCTGAATGCCTTGTTGACTGAAGAATATCCCAAATAGATTCCTTCATCTGATTTTGATTGAAATGTCTTCAGTTGTTCCTTATGATTCAAAATAAAACACTTGCTTCCAAATGGATGGAAATAAGATATATTTGGTTTTCTTCCATTCCATATCTCATAAGGTGTCTTCAGCAGCTTGTTGTTGACTGAGGTCCTATTTTGTGTATAGCATGCTGTATTGATTGCTTCAGCCCAATATCTTTCAGGTAGTAATGCTTCCCAAATCATAGTCCTCCCTGCTTCTTTCAAAGTCCTGCTTCTTCTCTCAGCAACCCCATTTTGCTGAGGTGTACCAGTAGCTGCGAACTGATGCAGCACACCCTTTTGTTCACAATATTCTCTTATGACTTTATTGAGAAACTCAATACCCTTGTCTGATATAATCTTCACTACTGTCAAACATTTCTCATTTTGCAATCTCTTCAAAATTTCAGGCATTCTTTGAAGTGTTTCACTTTTCTTGTTCATAAATACTACCCAAGTGTATCTTGAATAATCATCCACAACTATTAATGTGTACTTCTTTCCTGTTACACTTGTTGGTGTTACTGGTCCAAATAGATCCATGTGCATCAGCTCCAAAACTCTTTTTGTTGATTGTTTAGTCTTTGACTTGAAGCTTGACTTTGTTTGTTTACCTTGCTGACATGCATCACATATAGCATCCTTTTTGAATGTGATCTCAGGTAAACCAATTGTTGACGGTCAAGTTATAAAAATAAATCGATACCTAAATAACCAACTAGCAAGAGAACTAGGTTCAATCGTAGTATAGCTAGATAGAGTCGAGGTCGATCCCACAGAGACTCAGCATAAACAAGTACAACGTTATTAAACTAAAAAAAAGATTAAAGGCGGTCTCTGACCAACAATAATGTAGAAATAAAGGTTGACACTATAGAAAACACAAAGACTAACAATACGACAGTAGACACTAAAACACTTATTTTTATGGTTTTATAAGACTCTAACAAACGGTATTGATTACGCTTGTAGTAATTACTCCCCCATATATGTATATCTAAGCCGAGACAGAAAAGACATTAAGGTTGATTATATTCTAGCTAAAGGAGCCATCCCCTAATCTGGATCTAATTCGTGAACATATAAAAGATCCTTATGCTTAATTACGAATTCTTCCTTGGACAGGATAGAACATCACATAACAAGCATGCTATACTAAAATAGGGATGCCGATCTAAAATCGTCACCTCGTCTAGGCAACCACCATGGACGGGTTGGCACACCTCCTAAACGATCGGCTAACTAATGTCCTAGTAACATGACAATTTTCACAATATATCATATTAATTGACGAGAACGATATAAAAAATTGGACAGATGTATTACATGTGTATATGAAAAATAGAAAGCATGATGTAGCCGAAGTCGTTCATAGAAAATTACTAGAATCTTGATGGCTAGATCTAACCATATTGACCATGGTGGATCTAGACATGTGACTCTAGAATTTTCTCATAAAACACCTTCGTACGGCTTAGATCTACATGAATATAGGTTTGTTAATTAACTACATCACGAAATCAATACACAAATGACTACTCCATAACGAAATAAAATAGATCTACGAATAAAAACGACATATTTGGATAGACATTACCCTCGTAGATGGAGGGTCCTCCAATCCTTCAATGCGATCTCTAATCGATGAATCCATCGCCTCCGTGACGAAGAAACATAATATAAAATATGAAGAACTATATTGATAAACAAGAAGTATTGTAATATTGTGTTTCTAGAGTGTAACTAATAAAATTCGTGGCTGCTCCTTTATATAGAGTTTTCAGCCGACCTAAAGATAGGATTGAAAACCCTAAAACTTGTAGAGATAACTCCGAGCCGATCCTCGAGTTTTGGTCAACTCGCCCAATGGATCGATGGCTCATTTGCCAATGAGCCTCGCTTGCTTCTGATTGGCTCGCTGGCTTTTCTTGTTCCTTACTCCACTTTTCGTGCTGCTTTGGTATATATCTTTAATGCAATCCGATTCCTCTCTGATTTATCTTGAGATTTACTTCCTCCGATAATAGATATCTTTCGATTTACTGCAATCTATAAAATCAATGTTTATTGCACAGTAAATCATATAAAAACAGATAAGTACCAAATTATATCTTATAAATCACACAACACTAAATAATCAATATAAACTTGTGATTTAATATAAAATATATATTATTAATCTCTATTTAAGGTCAACGTTGATGACTTTTATGGGTATAATTTGACCGTCATCAACTACCCCCCACTTAGAATTTGATCGTCCAGAACAAAGCATCAATAAGTCATTCCTCAAGACAACATTTTCCATGGTCAAATCATACTTACACAAGAAACTCAAGTCAACTCATACCATTCATGCACATAAGGTATCCATTATTCACTACTCGTTACAAATCGAAGTGATGTGTGCATGTGCATTCAGTTTTATATATTCGTGGCAATATTAAAGTTTATGCTAACTTCGCAGTCTTAACCTACCAACATCAGCATTCCCACTTCTTAAGCCTCGCAATGGGTAAAGACATGGTGCAATAAGCAAGAGCGTCATCCATAAGGTTTTTGGACTCGGAGACCGAGAAAATACTCAAAGCCTCTTAAAAATTTGAATTTCTTCGCATTTTCATAATTTCAAGCTTTACCACTTCTCAAGAAGGAAACTTGCTTCAAAGGTAAAGTATGCATTGCAAGAATCCCCCTCTCACGGATTAGTGGACAACATTGAATATTACCACAAGCGCGGGGCTACTTTGGTAACGTTACTACAAGCCCTGTGTTTAACGCATTGTCAAAACACAGATAATTCTAAAGCTTATTACTCCGCTTTGATGGCCAGCAGATAAGAATACATTAGCCGATAAATATCGACACTAAGTTCACATAACCAATCATCTACACAATGTACACACAATTCTTTCAGTTATTATAATTCGTGCGGTATTCGTCGATTCAAATTGAGTAATCGAATAATAAATAACTACTTGCAACAGTCGGCATGAATATCCTTAAATTTACATTCACATAAGTATAAAATGATCACGTACTCATGCAACTTGGTTCCTTTCCTATCAATTCCATGATTAAGAACTCACAATTCTAAGGGTACGAGATAATTAATTTGTCATTTGTTCAATTTGTTTTTCCTTTTTCACCGTTTCATTCAGTTGTTCAATTATAACACATCATAGCTAAGTCTCCTACCCCCCACTTAAACTTGGCATTGTCCCCAATGACAAAGAAAAAGGAGAATTTAAGAAAACGACTTAGCTATGGAAATGACTCTCAAGTAAATGCAGAATATAGTAGGAGTCCAAGCACGTCGTGGAGAAGTAAATGAAAACCTGTTTAAGAAAACCAAACAGAAACTCCATGAAACCGTTAATAACATGTCAATGGAAGTGATAAAATAATGTGGCAGTAACTAGATATAGAATATCAAAAAACAAATTAAGCCACTTTATTTCATACAACCAATGACAAGTAAAACCAAAGAGTTAAAACTACAAAACTCACATGGCGTCTATCAAGGAAAAAAACCTCGTTTATTCCGAACTGAGACTCGGAACATGGCGAGATGAAAAAAACCTTAACAGTCTCATGCTACTTTACTAAAAGCAAAAACAAAAAAAAATCTACAATATAGTTTTAAGAAATAGTTCTGAGGTTATAGTCGTCATCTCGACTCAGTTCCACGATGATCTAGTTGTAACTAGGATTGCCGAGAGTAAATACTTCTTCCTCCCTATCAAATAGATTCCCGAGGTAATGCTTTAATCGGTGGCGATTGACCATAAAAGTTTTTCGATCATCTAGGTGTTAGGTGTGATGCCCGAAAGACAATTTTGTAATTGTTTTATTTAATAAATGAAATGATATTGTTATTCATATTTATTATTCTCATATTCACCGATGTGACAATAGTAATTACACTACATAAAACCCTAAAGTATATTGTTTATGTAATCACTTAACTCAGTGTATGGTATATACACGGGAGGATTGAGTTAGTGAAGATGTACTTAAAATACAATTAGCCTGTACTGAAGTTAATCGAGAGTATCGGGTCTCTCCTTTAACGTGCTATTAATGCGCCCTGAACACAATAGGTGTGATTGTCTTATCGGACTTTCGGTTAAGAGAACCTAATGGGGCATTTATATATGATAGATATATCATATGTATTTGGACCGATTTGATTAGAGTTCACGATATAATTCCGTAATTGAGAATTCTTATCGAATCAATGGATGATCATATTTATGGATATATCTTAATCCCGAGGTGATCACATCCAACCGCTTGAATCGATTATGAAGTTTGACTTGACGGTTAAGGATTACACCGAGTCCGTGGTCCGAATTACCCTATCTTGGCATTGTCTTTGGATTGAGTGAGTAGTCGTGTTATCACAGATACGGAATCCATTCCTTCCATTTCTGGAAGTAGATAGACAGTTCCCTTATTTGTTAATCCTAGAAACTGATCGATCCATGGAGTTCATATTACATTGATTAGCTACCAGTGAGTTGTATGAATTAATTGATCACTAGGGGGTTAATGGTAAATAAGGATAAGAGGTTCTAGAAAGGGTTAACGGTAACTTCCCGATTTAGAATGAACAGTCTATGGAGGATTAATCCATATGTAATGATTATATCAATGGACGCTTATTATTATTCTCGTGAGGAGATAAATATAATCTCATAATCGGAGGAGTGCAGTCACGGGATTATGGTGGCATATTCCTGTGATTGATTTATCGAATATAATTATTCTGTTCGTAAGATAATTATTTATTTGATTTATCGGAGCCGCTGGTTATTAGTCCATGGTCCCCGACGTGCCTGTTGGGGAGATTTTGCATCATTAAAACAAAAGAAAATTTATAAAACCTATACTATCATGCAAAACTACCTCCTAACCGACCAAATATCGGGTAGTTGATAGCATAGTAGGGTAAGTACAGGGTCGATCCACAGGTAATTGGGATGTTGAATCTAATCTCACTAATTCTCTCAATTGTTACTCAAGGAAACGAATAAACGAAAAGCAAACATAAAAACGTAAAGAACAATGAGAATAAATCTAACCTAGGAAAACAAAATAAAACAATCTAAACTGAAAAGACATGGGATCAAACAAAGCACAAACCTACGTGATCTCAATCCTAGTTCAATTCATTATTCTAATTCAAGTTGTGGTTTCACCTTTACACGAGATATAAACCCCTAATTCCTTAGTGGATCTATTCTCAAGCTACGGATTCCTAATTCCTTAGTAAATCCAATTTATCAATCTCTCATCTTCCGAATGTTGAGACTGATTTTCAATACAAAACTCGGTGTAGATTCAAGTTACTCTCGTATAATCGAATGTAACAACCTAGATGATTAACCTATTAACTTGTCATCATTAACGGCTAAAGATCCTATCTTTCTATGGTGATCTAACGTTACTCAACTTCCGTGATGTTGTAACTATCAATCGTAAACGATCTCCCGATTCAATTCACACATAGCATCATAATCATAAAAGATACAAAATAAATTAAAGATCATGAAAATAAACTAGAGATTGAATAAATTAAAAGAGATTAAACTCACAAGGTTTGGTACATGGATGAACTCATGAATCAAAACGGAAAAAAACTACATCTAATCTAAACCCGGTTCACCCGAGCACAAGGCTCGGGTGACCGCCTCGAGCCTCCCAAAAAGTCTGCTTTCTTTGTGAAGTTGCCGCTGAATATTTTTTGTATGAATTATTGGATATCCCCAAATAGGGTTGCATGCGGGCTTATATATATATATGCAAAAGAGAGGTAATTTGAGGCAATATGGCGGTGGCGGCCGTAATTAAATCCATTTTCAATTAGGATTTGGAGTATGTCGGTGAAAGTAATTGTAATGTCGGTTTAATTTGGACTAAGGATGGACGCCTGGTTCAAGTCACGCTCGAGCTCTCAGATATCAAAACTCATGCATGGACGCTGGTTGGAATCGATGGACGTCCGTCCATGAACTGAGACTTTGGATGCCAGTTTGCATAGAGTCTAAACTCAAACTTCTAAAATTCGTATCTTGAGTTGTAGACCTCCAAAAATTATGATCCGAATGTCATAATTAAGCTCTCGGAAAACTCTACAACTTTCATTCAGGACTCTTCTTCAGAAAACGCCTTTTTGATTAGCCCGTCGTATTACGAGTATCTTTCGGGATTTTCCACTAGTTTCAGCAACAGCATCCAAACTTGTAACGCTCATATCTCGGGCCTCATAAGTCGGAATGAAGTGATTCAAAATCCTGTAGAATCCTCTCTTCAAGACCTACAAATCTTCTCTTGAGGTCGAGAGTCAAATCAGTGTATATCATATCAAGAACTGCATCGGAAGTTCGGCTGCTTGAAAGCTTCATTCCAAGCTTTATCTCCATCTTCCTTCCATTTCACTTCTCTTCCATGCAAAACCTCATCATTTAATCCTCTTGCATGCCAAAATATGTATCTATAACATAGGAAAATATACCAAAGCGTAACACAATCCCAAAATAACATAAAATCACAATTTAAGCACATAAATCGTTACATTTTGCAATTAACCTATTAAAACACTATTTACTCAATTAATCAATTATAAGCTCAAAATCTATGAAAATCATACGTATGTAGGGGAAATTGATATAGAAAATATATGTATAAATACTACAATTTAGCCCTTAACAGTGCCTCCTATATAGCATAGCTATTCTCGGACGTCGAATCCTAATAATATTAATTTAGTTCTTGTTGGACTTTATTAAAACGATATGTGAATTAATTGTTTAGTGGACTATTAAATTAGTTAGGCTAAATAATTAAATATGTGGAAAAGACATTTTCCATATTCTTGGCCCAATTATTGTGTAATGGCAAAATTAATATTGACTAGGTCAATATGTGGTATTTTCGCCCCATGGCTTATTTTGGGAAACAAGAAATTGTTTTCTTGTGTATTAATAAGACATGGAAAGAAATAAAGATAAATATTATTCTAGATTTGTTCTAGAATATTATGAGATTATTTTTATTTAATGGATTTATTTTAATTGCAAAATAAAATCCTTGGAGGCTAAGTTTTACTCTCCTATATAAAGAGAGTTTTCCCAAGCCTTAGACACAATAATTTCGACTATCAACTCTTAGAGAGGAGATAGAATTTTCGGCCAAGAGGGTTGAGGAAAATTCTTGGAGGTTTTTCCGGGTAGCATATCGGAGGGGTTTGAGTCGAGGATTTCCTTCCACCGGGAGTTGCTTGGATCACACGTACGGAAGATCGTGGTGCTCTTCACATCTTCTTGCAATCTTTCTTTTGCGGTTCTTCAACTTGGATTTTGAGATCCAAGAGGTATGATCTACAACCCCCTTGTAGATATAGATCTAGTTATTTTATTACGTGTATTTTATAGATCTAGATCCTTAAATCGCTCCGTTATGGATGATATTACTAACAGTGGTATCAGTCGCCAATGTGATCTATATTTATACGTATAAAATATTAGATCTAGGAGTGGTAAACATGTAGATTTTTTTGTCCCAAATTTTTTTTTAAAAAAAAGGGGGCCGAAAATTGTTTATTTTTTTAAGATTATGAATGTCTTGGTTGAAGAGATGGATTGTGGTTGGTACTGTTTACTCGTTAGATCTATTGTAGCTCATTTGTTTAGTAACAATTAAGCATATGATTTGTAATTTAATTATGTTGAATTCGTAAAATTGTAAAAGGTAGTACCTTTTGTATTTTTTTTTTGATTCGGGTTCGAGACGACGAAGATCATGGTGTTGAAGATCATCAAGAAGGTAAAAACGGGAGGAGGCCGATTGTTTTAATTTTTTTTTTTTCCGGCAATTTTTTTTTCTTTTCAGCAAAGTTATGCGGCAGCAAATTTGGTAACCTAATTTTTTTTTTGGTGACTTTGGCCGCAAGGCCTAATCCTGTAACCAAAAAAAAAAAAAAACTTGATAATGCTGCCGTGAATAAAAAAAAATAAAAAATAAAAAATAAAAAGTTCTTTTTTATAAAACAATTTAATATAGATATATTTTAATATATTGGTATATTACGGCCTCCTCTCTCTCGTCGTTCGTGGTTCGTGTCAAGATCGAAAGTTTGAAGATCCGGAAGTTTCAAGATCAAGACTCGAAGACATAGATTATGTAATTTACTGTTTTCCTAGGATAGATTAGATACGGGGGTACCAACAATCCATCTCGGTGTTTAAATTTTCCGCAATTTATTTTTTATGTGTTTGATCATAAAATAGACATAAAATCGGAATTGCCATGACATGCATCATATCATAAATCCACACTTTGCATACATGTAGAATTTTAATTTTGGTAATTAAAATAGGCATGTATACAAACTCGTGTAATTAGTTGAAATTCAATTAATACGTGGTAATTAATTAATTTAGTAACTAATTAAAGATCCGAGGACGGGTTATGAAATCGTTAAGCCTTTCGGTGTGTGTTCTCGGTGAACCGCCTTAAAGCCCAAACAAGATCACGTTTTCAATTCGTAGTGTCTACGAGATTGAATGATGGTAAAAGAACAATAAATCTTGGAAAAAAACGGTTCGCTTATAGGTTGGGTGGTCAACTGAACTAGGCTCGACCAACTTAACCCTCCTAGTGTGATGTATGCACGGGGGTCCGGCAAGACTAAGCTACACCGGAGAACGGAGGGGTGATTCCTTCTTATCTCAATAGAAATTTGTCTTGACCCGATTTGATCGTCCGATCATCACATATGTTCCAACGAATAGGACGGGTAGGCTTGCCCACGTTACCGACACCATTCGGAATCCTTGATTTGATGAGCTTTTATGTTAACATCAAAAGACGTGGTTAGTTAACCCACAACCACTTCCAAAATATTGAGTGGGAGCGGGAAGGCGACAACCAACCCCACGGCCTCTACTATAGATACAAGTAAGTGAGAGAAGGGTGACGCCGAGGCGCTTTGATTTCGCCCCCTAAGGATGGTGTTCACCCTATCAACATTCATGGCTTGGTCTCCGAAAGGATAGGATTTACTGGTACTCGTCGGGTCACCGACCTATCCTAAGACGGCACACTCGGGCGCACTCTAAGAGATCCGATATAGTAGGTCACACTCATAAAGGATATTTTTGATAATATCTAGGCTAAAAAAGGAAGGTAGTCAATGAATAAAGGGATGTTCGATTCTCATGGGATGTTCGATTCTCACAAGTTATTCATTGATGAGATTGTCTCTATTTAACCGTCATCTCTTTGACCTACCCTAAGGCGGCACTGAGATGCGAGGTTAAAACCTTGGAATGGTAGAGTAGACTTATTTTTAGTTTACAATTCCTAAAATAAATTTATATAGTAGTGTTAAACTTGAATTAATTTATGTCATTTTATTTACAAAGATTATCCCTTACTAAATTGCTTAAAAATTAATAATTGACTAGTATTGACTTCTTTAAAAAGTGGAAAGTAACTAGGACGTTGAACTAGTTAATCGATAATGCAATTACTTTTCGAAAGAGATATTTTATCTTAAGCCTTTCAAAAACCAGAGTGACATATAGGTATGTCACTAGTGTCATTCGTGTCAAACAGAAGACAAACTTAGTTTGATCAAAGGTGATTTCGGACTTTGAAATTCTTCTAGTGAATTTTGAGTGTATAGTGATTACACGAGTAATTTTCTAATTGAAAAATCGGAAAATCATGGAGTGTTACTAGTTGGACGATCATTGGAATCGATGAACTAGTGGGAGCTTTATGATTTATTGTTTTTCTAGAACATTAGAAAAGTGTAACTAACTACACACGTAAACGTTCTAATTGAAAAACCGAAAGTCATGAAATGTCACTAGTTGGACGATATTTGGAATCAATGAACTAGTGGGAGTTCTATGATTTGTTTTTCTGGAAACATTGGAACTATGTACGATAGATTTTCTAATAGAAAAAAAATCGGAAAATCATAAAAAATAAAGCAATGCTCGTTAGACGGTATTTGGAACCGATAAACTAGTGGGAGCTTTAATATGATTTCTTGTTTTTTCTGGTATATTAAAAAATCCAAGAAGTCCAGACGAGTAACACTCGAAATAGACATCCCACGGTTCAAGAGTAGTGTCTACTCAAACGAACCGCTGGTTCAAGACTGTTTCCATTCACGGAAAGTCAACAATGGGAGAATATGTCTAAAAGTGTTAGTCATCTAAACTGAGAAAATTTTAAGGCTGAACCGAAAATTAATTAAACTGAAAATCATAGGATAAGGACAGTGATTTTGGATCACCAACCTATGAATCCTTGGCGATTTTCTCGAGCTAAGTTCTTTGGAAGAACAAGGTAGCAGTGCATTTAACGATTAAAAGAGTAAACCACTACAAGAAAACTGTTAAATTACGACGCGCGTTTTACGACATGCTTTTAATGCACGTCGTAATTTTTGACATTTATGGCGTTCCACCATTTGCACGTCATAATTTGTGAGATTATTCTTATTTTACGACGAGTTTTTTCTGCACGTTGTATTTTATAAAATATTTACGACGTGCTTTTATGTGCACGTAGTAAATCGTGAAGCGGGAATCATATATTCTCAGCAAAATCATTTCATATACTATTAAATTATTTGGCTAAAGCCCTAAAAAATCACTCACGCCGCTACCTTCCCTCAAATCACTCCGACGAGAGCTCTTTCCCCAAATCGTATTGAAGCGGCCGGCCATCTCCTGTCTCGATTTGAGTCTGAGATTCGAGATTTGAGTCTAACGCTGCTTCTTCTTCATTCTGCTATACATCATATCTCCTCCTATGTCCGCCACCTATCTTTGTTTCCTGATAATCTCTAAGTAATCTGGTAATTTTTTCGTTTTTCGTTTAGTCAATTATCAGTTGTAGTTTTCCTTTTCACGTTTTCCTTGGTTTAATCGGTTATAGCGTTCTTGTTGTGTTACATGATTTTAGAGAATTCTGAGATGTATTTGTGTGTACATCTGCTGAAAAAACACGCATTTTGTAGTCTGGTTTTTCTTTCTTTAATCTTGTTTTCTAGATTCAAACCTAGTTTTGTCGGCCGAATACTTTTTTTTATACAGGAACCAGGAATGCTAATTTGATTTAGTTTCGACTCTTTCGTGAAATTTGGCGTACATTGCTGTTCTTCTAGAGTGGCTATGTTATGAGTAATATCAACTGTTTTTGGCAATGATAACTGCTGCTGCTAGTAAGTCAATTTTTGGAAAGAGTAACGGTATACAACGAAACTTGGAATGCTTTTGCACGGATTGTGAGTAAATTTTTTTGTTCTTGTTCGATTTTCGGTTCAATTCCTTCAACTATTGGCAATTTGAGTAGCTTGGTGTCAGTATTTATCGATAATAGTCTTTCTGGTGCAATTCCAGCCAGTTTGAGTCAATTGATTAGCCTAGAAGTTCTGGATCTTTCGAAAAATTCGCTGACAGGGTTGATCCCTGAGTCTTTAGCATCCTTAGGAAATCTTAGTTTGCTTAATGTCTCTGTTAATTCATTAACCGGGAGCATTCCTCCTGGCATTGGTAATTTGTCTAAGTTGAAGTTCTTGAATTTATCTGGAAATAGTTTGTCTTCATTAACTGGGAGCATTCCTCCACGGTTTACTTTTTTTTTTATCTGCTGAAAAAAATGGCTGAGGTTTCGGCTAAAGATGCAATGGCGGAATCGTTTTATGTTGTATCACTATATGGAAATAGCCTAGTTGTTTTTCTATTAATTTTTCGGCATTGTACTTTTCTCCCTGCTTGTGATCATTTGCTGAGTGATTTGTACTATTTTGTGAGAAAGGTGTTTGTTTTATTTGTGAGAAATGTTGTGGCTAAGTATATGATGCAGCTTTTGTTATAATTTTGACCGAAAGGGTGGGTCTTTTTGTTTTGCTGTTTGAGTTTCAAAGTGGATATAAAAAGTATTTAGTTTAGTGAAATTTTCATATTTCTACCAGTTGAGTAAATGTGAACAACGATCATGTTAGAAGTTGTGTAATTAGAGTCAATACTATTTGCCCAGTATTTATTTATATATTTCTTGAATGTGTTGTATGTCAAGCAAAGTAATTTTATTTATTATGTTCAGAGTTGAAGGAATTTGTGAACGAACGTGTGTAATCACTAATCAGCATAGTTTGTGAGGTTTTCTCCTATTTAAGCAGTTGTGTGCTCGAGAAATAAGTGATCCTAGTTCTGTGTGTTAATTGCAGCTTTGGAGGCACTGAGTTGGCTCTGCCATTTGTCTTTAGGGTTATATTGTCAAATTTTGTCTTGCTAGTTGCTTCATGCGTGGTGTATAATTTGTTCTGTTGCCTTATCATCATATTGAGAAAAGAAGTACCGTGTGTTTCAACTTCTTCCAAACAAGTTAAAATCTCGAAAGGTGAAGATCAAACAAAATTAGTTGAAAATGTTAATAAAAAAAACTCCGCAAACGCAACATTTGCTCTTGTTGAGATGGTATGGTACCGAGGAGAAGATTGTTGCTTTTGGACACCTTGCGTCTAAAGATCCAGACGATACAATACATTGTATTCGTCTCGGTACTGGTAATTGGAAGGTATGGGTTCGGGAAGTGATTGAAGACATTGCTTTGTATCGACAGACCGAAGAATTCAATACCCTCTCTGCAGCCAAAGGAAGCATAGTGGCTTGGCCCTCCGAGTACATTAAATTACTTTAAGGTAAGTCCTTGATTTGATTCTAAAAATTTCACATTAATTTTGCTTGTTTATGTGTTGTTGATGTTGAGTTGTGACATGGTAGAGTTCCAGAAATTGTTGGGTGCATCGAAGTGATTTCTTTATGTTTTAATGTTGAAATTGTTTTTCCTTGTTTGTTTCTAGTTGTATTTCTAGTGTAAGACTGAAGTTAAGTTGAAGGGATCATTGAGAATGAAGTTGCTAGTGTGGTTTGTTCCTAATGTATTTCTTATGTTGTCTGTATCCCTCATTACACTAGAAAATAATTAGTGATATTAGTTAATTAGAGCAGAAACAAATTGCTATAAGATATATTTTTCATTAGAGTTATACTTTGTTATTTTTACTATATATCAGTATCAAATTAAACTGAAAAGGAATATATGAATATCAAATTGATTCACATGTCAGCTATATGGAGATTGATGAAGATTTTGGGGAGAAAGAATTGTGCTTTATGTGATTTTTTGGACATGATTGTTATTATTCTTAATGTTTCCTTAACCACATAAATTATGCTAAATAATTGTCTGCAGTTTAAGTTGCAGATCGGGTTATATTTTGCTAAAGATATGGGGTTGACATATCACTTTGTGTCTTTATTTAATGGTTTGCCAACTTAATTATCTCAATCAGTCCTAGCTGTAACGATGAAGATTGATCTCTGCTGTTTAATTATTTGATTGATGAAAATGGATGTTAACATTGTGGTAATTTAGAGCCTGACTTTTTTCATGGAGTAGATTTAGGGGCAAGTGGTTGTTTAAATGCAACAGTGGAGATCAATTGTATCTGTTTTTTTTTTTTCCGTTTATAAACTTTGTATTTTGTTTAGTACTATGATTTTACATACAATCTTTATCATTTATATGGTTATTCATGTATATACATCATAGATTCATGAATAATACCTCAATTTTGTTCAAATTTGACCTCTTATTTTTCTCTAGGCAGTGTGATCATCATTAGTGGCTGCAATGGATGGATGGGGTGGCTTTGCTGATTACATTTGAAAGATGGGAAGGGCAGGCTTTGAATGTAATTTGTATTAGCTTTTGCATTAGACTTCCAATGTTTAAAACTCCCTTTTGCCAGACTTCTTTTAGAAGCTAGTGGTTTTTATTACTATTATTACTACTAAGAAGAATTCGTAATGTAGTATTATTTTATTTAGATTAATGATCAATTTGCAACTTGATAGAAATTTTATGTGACGTTTTGAATTTGGTGTGTTATGATATGTAATTGGTGGGAATCAGTGTATGCACAACACGTCATAAAATTGTAATTACAATAGCTGGAACTAATTACGACGTGCAAAAGCATGTTGTGAATGTCTATTACAATTGGCGGGAACCGATTTACGACGTGCATGACACGTCGTAAAGTCAAAACTTACGACGCACATTTGCACGTTGTAAATAAATTGGCGGGAACTAATTACAACGTGCCAAAACATGCCATAAACGAGACATATACGACATGCCAATGCACGTTGTAAAGGTAACTTACGACGCGCGTGGATGCATGTCGTAAGATAAATTCAATTTTACTACGCGGTGTTTTACGACGCGCAAATGCACGTTGTAAAAGATAAATTACAACGCGCATTGAACGTTGTAAAAACGCGATTTTCTTGTAGTGAACAACGGGCAGTTAATTTTAGCTAGAATAGTGGGAGTGATATAAGGAAATGAATCTCGGATTCAACCCTTGGATATCACGGAAGATTTATTTTCTGTTTAAGATTCGTTGGAACGAATGGATTTACCTTATATTACGATGATTTGTTTGTCGTATAGAAAGTGAATATACCATTTGTAGTACGAATCCAAGACTCGAACTTTTGTTTGATAAAGTCAAAACCACTTAAAACTGCTGAAATATGTATATAAAACACATCTTAAGAACTATTAAAAGCAATTGGTTTCTATATTTAGATAAACGCTTCTTCATATTCCATAGTTAGTGCATAGTCCCTAAAAGACAAGACCTGAAGACTGGCTCAGGGTGATTCCTTTCTCCAGTCTGGTTATATTGTCTCAAAGGTTCAATGACTAAGTTTCCTTTCAATCGGTAAAGGATAATGGTTATAAATAAGTAACATAGCTTGTTTATGACGACCTTCGTGGTCTGATGAAAGATACAAGCTAGTAGGAGCTTCCGAGTAGTGACTTCTTGTCTGATAACTATTCAAATACTCCGTTAAGTTTATCCAAAATATTTTAAGGTGTCTCTGATTTTGTCGGAGATGGAGTATTCTATACTCGGAATAGGCCATTCATAGTCCTCGAGACTGATGCTCAGCCTGCCTCATTGTGACATGTTCTCACTAAGTAAGAAACCGTTAAATTGCCTTACATAGTTTTAGATGTGCTACAATACACTGCTTAACTCAATAAAGATATTGGAAGCGAAATAACGGTTTACATTGAAATGTAAGACCGAGAAGTCTACCTAGAATATGCTTTGGAATTTACGGATAAGGTGTGGATTCGGTTCACCCCACTTCCATAAATATAAGCATTTAGCACATGGTGCTTGAAGGTAAGACTGGGAATTTCACGCATCCGTTCGGTCAATGACCATTCGTGATATATCTTTTAACCGATTGAGTATAAAGGTTATAGGATTCTTGAAATCGGGAAGAGACAGTTATACTGTTGCATCCCTTCTGATAGAATCCATGAACAACAAAACCTTAAACCTTGAAGTACATTTACTAAAGGTAGTTACTAACTGATTAAAACCAGACCACATCCAACATCGGTTGTTGGTGATAACACTAAATACTACTAAACTAAATCATAATTTTGATCCACCCAGAATGTAGTGGGAGTATGGTTTATCCATTACCCATTACGGGTTCTGCGGACTTTGTAGTCTGAGGATCGATTGATGACCTATGGCTCTTTTGTGAACAGTATAGGATTCTGATAATAGATGTTGGTTTAATAGCCATAACCCTGTGAATGGAGTTCGGTACTCCAGTTCTGTTCATGCTCTTGTAGAACCACCTGAGCGTCTCAGGCCCAGTCGGAGTAATTGGATCTACACGGAAAAGAGTAGAATGCATATGAAAGTTTATCTTTCAGAGCAAAGCTTTAGTGGTCTAGAGAGTTAATCAGACCTTGAACTCTCTTACCACTTAGTATTGCATGATTTCGTTCAAAAGCATAAAATAGGGGTGATTCCCTGAGACTTTCTTGCCAAACAAATGGAGTCTAGATTCATTCGAAATGTATGGGTATTGCCTTATGAACTTATGATGACAGATGTTGTCAAGGCTTATGTCATTTGTGGATAAAAAGCAAACCTCTCGGTCACTGGAAGTCATATATTTCTACAATATGTGGATTTGACCAGAATATTGATAAGTCTTTTGTAGACTGGATATCAATTTTAGTACAGTAGTGAATATATACATACATATATTAGTGTTTGTGAAGGATAACACTGCACCAGTTGGAATCAACATGGGTGTATTATCTGAAGTCAGAATCTGACAATGCCACAATTCTCTGTAACAGAGATTTGGACAACATCCTAAAGAGTTTGACTCGGTCGAATTCTTTAGAATCAGTCAATGGTTTCCCATCCATCTTATTGGCTAAGATGATACATCTGTGTATGCAACATTCAACGAGGAAGTTCTACCCTATGCCTCAGGAATGACTCTCTAAATCTTCGGATCAAGAGAAATGGGATAGATTCTCTTTCTAGTAAGAGATGGTCTGGTTATTGAACGTCAACTTTGATCGAATCTTAGATTCGGCGGTTAACAAAGCAAGTTTAGTATGTCCTTTAGTATCTTGAAGAGAACGAGGAATAATATGCGGACATATTCATGTGTGAACTTGGATATGTGTGATACACTGATTTTGACTTTAAGTCAGATTGAGGATGATCGTTAAGTCGATCTCGGGCTCAGTGTTTACTCTTGTGTTGAAGCTATTGCCTGGAGGAATCCAGCAACGCCAACTCGACTTTAACTAGTTGGGTGATTAGCGGCTTTTGTAGTAGCTAGAGAGGCGATATAGCTTAAGGATTTCCTTTTCATATCTGGGAGTGATTCTAGATTTGGAAGCCGATACCACACCATTGTGCAAAAGATGAAGGGGTAGCTTATAGGGAATTTCGAAATCACTAGAGGTCAAAAGCATAATGGGAAAGTACCACATGATTACATGGAGCGGTAACGTTTCGATTCTACGGATCGTCTCGAGCCGACAACCTGACTAATCATTAAGACCCATGACATTTAGATGTAGGTACTCCCCGAGTCACTGACCTATCCTACGACGGCATACTCGGAGTGTACTTTGGAATCTGAAATGGTTATGATATGCTTAATGGGTACTAGAATACGGCATTGCTTTAGAGCAAGTGGGAGATGTAGTTTGTTGTATTTTAAATAATAGGGTGTGCTCTAAAACAATTAATCACATGCTTTCGTGCAAATGGGAGATTGTTAGGTGTGATGCCCGAAAGACAATTTTGTAATTGTTTTATTTAATAAATGAAATGATATTGTTATTCATATTTATTATTCTCATATTCACCGATGTGACAATAGTAATTACACTACAGAAAACCCTAAAGTATATCGTTTATGTAATCACTTAACTCAGTGTATGGTATATACACGAGAGGATTGAGTTAGTGAAGATGTACTTAAAATACAATTAGACCGTAGTGAAGTTAATCGAGAGTATCGGGTCTCTCCTTTAACGTGCTATTAATGCGCCCAGAACACAATAGGTGTGATTGTCTTATCCGGACTTTCGGTTAAGAGAACCTAATGGGGCATTTATATATGATAGATATATATCATATAAATTTGGACCGATTTGATTAGAGTTCACGATATAATTCCGTAATTGAGAATTCTTATCGAATAAATGGATGATCATATTTATGGATATATCTTAATCCTGATGTGATCACAGTCAACTGCTTGAATCAGTATGAAGTTTGACTTGACGGTTAAGGATTACACCGAGTCGTGGTCCGAATTACCCTATCTTGGCATTGTCTTTGGATTGAGTGAGTAGTCCGTGTTATCGCAGAGATACGAATCCATTCCTTCCATTTTGGAAGTAGATAGACGATTCCTTTATTTGTTAATCCCTAAAGCGATCGATCCATGGAGTTCATATTACATCGATTAGCTACCGGTGAGTTGTATGAATTAATTGATCACTAGGGGTTAATGGTAAATAAGGATAAGAGGTTCTAGAAAGGGTTAACGGTAACTTCCCGATTTAGAATGAACGATCTATGGAGGATTAATCCATATGTAATGATTATATCAATGGACGCTTATTATTATTCTCGTGAGGAGATAAATATAATCTCAAAATCGGAGGAGTGCAGTCACGGGATTATGGTGGCATATTCCTGTGATTGATTTATTGAATATAATTATTCTGTTCGTAAGATAATTATTTATTTGATTTATCGGAGCCGCTGATTATTAGTCCATGGTCCCCGACGCGCCTCCTATATAGCATAGCTATTCTCAGACGTCGAATCCTAATAATATTAATTTAGTTCTTGTTGGACTTTATTAAAACGATATGTGAATTAATTGTTTAGTGAACTATTAAATTAGTTAGGCTCAATAATTAAATATGTGGAAAAAACATTTTCCATATTCTTGGCCCAATTATTGTGTAATGGCAAAATTAATATTGACTAGGTCAATATGTGGTATTTTCGCCCCATGGCTTATTTTGGGAAACAAGAAATTGTTTTCTTGTGTATTAATAAGACATGTGCATAAAATATTTATTGGATAAATATTTATGGAAAGAAATAAAGATAAATATTATTCTAGATTTATTCTAGAATATTATGGGATTATTTTTATTTAATGGATTTATTTTAATTGCAAAATAAAATCCTTGGAGGCTAAGTTTTACTCTCCTATATAAATAGAGTTCTCCCAAGCCTTAGACACAATAATTTCGACTATCAACTCTTAGAGAGGAGATAGAATTTTCGGCCAAGAGGGTTGAGGAAAAATCTTGGAGGTTTTTCCGGGTAGCATATCGGAGGGGTTTGAGTCGAGGATTTCCTTCCACCGGGAGTTGCTTGGATCACACGTACGGAAGATCGTGGTGCTCTTCACATCTTCTTGCAATCTTTCTTTTGCGGTTCTTCAACTTGGATTTTGAGATCCAAGAGGTATGATCTACAACCCCCTTGTAGATATAGATCTAGTTATTTTATTACGTGTATTTTATAGATATAGATCCTTAAATCGCTTCCGTTGCGGATGATATTACTAACACTAGGTGACTTACCTCTACAGCTCCAGAAGGAAATACTTTACTCACTTTATAAGGACCAAACCATCTTGATTTTAGCTTTCCCGGGAAAAGTTTCAAGCGTGAATTGTAAACAAGAACCATATCACCCACCTTAAAGGTGCGGTCAAGGATCTTTTTATCATGAAATCTCTTAGTGCGATCTTTATAGATCCGAGCATTCTCGTAAGCTTCAATGCGAAACTATTCTAGGTGAGTTAATTCCAACAATCTCTTTTCTCCGGCTAAACTTTCATCTAAATTCAACATACGAGTAGCCCATAAGGCACGGTGCTTAAGTTCAACCGGTAGATGACACGCTTTCCCAAAAACAATCTGGTACGGGGACATACCAAGGGCAGTCTTATACGCAGTCCGATAAGCCCATAAAGCATCATCTAACTTCAATGACCAATCCTTCCGTGTCGGGTTCACAGTTTTTTTTAGAATGCGCTTAATTTCTCGATTAGTGACCTCAACTTGACCACTTGTGTGGGGATGATAAGCGGTAGCTAACTTATGTCTCACCCTGTACTTGGCCATTAACTTCTCAAATGGCTTATTACAGAAATGGCTCCCATTATCACTAATGATGGCACGAGGGATTCCAAACCGCGTGAAGATATTTTTCTTTAAAAACCGCAGTACAACCTTTGCATCATTGGTAGGTGAAGCAATAGCCTCAATCCATTTAGACACATAGTCGACTGCCACCAAAATATACCGGTTTGAAACAGACGAAGTGAAAGGTCCCACAAAATCAATTCCCCATACATCAAAGAGTTCTGGTTCTAGGATACTCCTCCTCGAGATATTGCCCGTCATTTGGCATGAATGACAGGATCTAGCATATTCGTGTGCAGCTTTGTAAAGATTGGGCCAGTAAAAACCACATTGGAGAACTTTAGCAGCAGTCTTGTCCCCTCCATAGTGTCCGCCTGTTTCATAAGTATGGCAATGTTTAAGTATATCGAGGAATTCACTCTCAGGAACACATCTTCTAAAGATGTTGTCTGAGCAACGCTTAAAAAGATAGGGTTCATCCCAATAATAGTGTTTAAGGTCCACAAAGAACTTCTTCTTTTGCTGCTGGTTCAAGTCTGGTGGCAAATATCTCCCGGATAAATAATTCACATAATCTTTAAACCATGGTTGTTGCTTCTCAGCCTTAACAACCTCACTTCGTGAAGATATTTCGGCGCAATCACTATTCTCTAAAATGGTAGAGATGGAGGATAATTGCTCGTCGGAGGGCTTTTCTAAGCATGGTATGAATGCCTCCTCAGGCTCTTTCTCATCATCCTTAACATCTTCTATATTTTCCTCATTCTTTGTGATTGGTGGAGTAAGCTCCTTTTCACTTCTAATCATTATTGCCTTCACATCCCTAGGGTTCCTATCAGTGTTGCTCAGAAATCCCCCAGGAGGTCTAGTTGACAGTTGTTCAGCTAATTGTCCTATTTGATGAGAGAGATTCTGGACTAAGGCTTCTTGTTGGGTGACTTTGGCATCATTCTCTTGACAGTATTGGTGAAAGTTTGTAGCCAAGTCAGTAATGGATTCTGCTAATTGATTCACAGTGTCAGATATTATGTTACTCATCTTTTCAAGTGCAACTTCCCAACCGTAAGTTTGAGCTTGCTGAGGTACATAAGTGTTGTGTGGTTTTACCCCATCATTCGGATCATTCCATCGGAATTCAGGGTGGTCATGATTTTGTTTGTAACCGTCATATTGATTCCCCTGTCTCCCAATGTAATTGACTTCTTTAGTACCCGCATTCTCTAATGGCCTAGTCTGTTTCCGTCCCTTTTCCTGTCTCTACTCATTGAATCCTCTCATGCATACCATCCACCTTATCATTTATGAGCAATAGAGTATGCAGGATCTTATGAGATACATCCTCCTCAAATAAATTATCGGCCATCTTCACAGTTGCTATTTCACCACCTCCCCATTGGCTATTCATTGCCATTTGCTCAATCTTTCCTTGTGCCTCCTTAGGAGATAAAAGAACAAACGCTCTATTGCTGGAGGCATATACTCTTATCTTCTCCGTATCTCTCAATCCATGGTAAAAGGTTTGCATTAAAATCCATAGAGGGATATCATGATGAGGGTACTTCCTCATGGACTCCTTAAAACGTTCCCAAGCTTGATCAAAACTCTCCCCAGGGTTCTCCTTGAAACCCAAGATATCTTGGCGTAACTTAAAGGTCTTTCCTAAAGGAAAGTACTTATTCATGAACTTTTGCAGCAGTTCCTCCCAGGTCGTGATTGATCTACCCTCTAAAGAGAAAAGCCATTGCTTAGATTTATCTTTCAAAGTGAAAGGGAAAAGTTTTAGCTTAATGTTATCCTCAGGAACCAGTTCTGGCTTCACGGTTCTAACGATCTCTAAGAAATTCATCACGTGAATGCCAGGATCTTCATTCAGGATACCATGAAAAGTGGAATAGTTTGCCACCATTTGAATGACATTAGGTTTCGGGTGATAAACTTGACATTTTCGTGCACTACGATAGCAGGAATGAATTGTTCAATGGTAGGCGTTGCATAGCTTTGCAAAGTGCGCCTTTCCCATGCAGCCACAGCTTGGTTAACAAAATTTGCATTATTAAAATGATTTCCATTTACCTGGTTGGCTTCATTCAGTAATCCTTCTATGTATGAGTCAGATTGATGTGCTCCTTCAGATTTTTCCTCGCCTTGCTCTTCGTTTGGATCCTTAGAAATCCAGGTAGCTTGTTTGTTGTTGTTGTTGTTTTTTTTTATTTTATTTTATTTGCAAGACAAAAACATCAATAAACATTTAAAATATGCCAAGGCTACTGCCTTTGGCGAGACTCTAAAATAGACAAAAACAAAATTAACAGAAACAATAAACAATTAGAAACTTTAAAGGCTAATCCTTTAACTAGACTCAATAAATAAAAACTAAACTAAAACAGACTCTAAAAATACAAAAAATACAAAAACACAAAGCGTAAAACGTGTAAAAGCAGAGCGAATGTAAACTACCGGAAAAACCTGGTGGCTCAATGAATCGCCTACTCATTGCCAATGAGCTCGCTTGATTCTGGGAATCAGCCCAGATTTGTTTTACGACTCTTACAGGTTAATTCTATGTTATAAAAACTAATTAAATAGACACTATTTACACTATTTACGAATCTACTTTTAATAAAATAAGGTATACTTAATTTAATGACACGAGTCCCCGGCAACGGCGCCAAAAACTTGACGACGGTCAAGTTATAAAAATAACTCGATACCTAAATAACGAACTTGCAAGAGAACTAGGTTCAATCGCTGTATAGATAGATAGAGTCGAGGTCGATCCCACAGAGACTCGGCTTAAACAAGTAAAACGTTATTAAGCTAAAAAATAGATTAAAGGCGGTCTCTGACCAACAATAACGTAGAAATAAAGGTTGACACGATAGAAAACACAAAGACTAACAATACAACAGTAGACACTAAAACACTTATTTTTATGGTTTTATAAGACTCTAACAAACGGTATTGATTACGCTAGTAGTAATTACTCCCCCATATATGTATATCTAAGCCGAGACAGAAAAGACATTAAGGTTGATTATATTCTAGCTACGGGAGCCATCCCCTAAACTGGATCTAATTCGTGAACAGATAGAAGATCCTTATGCTTAATGACGAATTCTTCCTTGGACAGGATAGAACATCATATAACAAGCATGCTATACTAAACTAGGGATGCCGATCTAAAATCGTCACCTCATCTAGGCAACCACCGTGGACGGGTTGGCACACCTCATAAACGATCGGCTAACTAATGTCCTAGTAACATGACAATTTTCACAATATATCATATTAATTTATGAGAACGATGTAACAAATTGGCCAGATCTATTACATGTGTGTATGAAAAGCGAAAAACGCTTAGCGTGGCGGCGAAGTCGTTCACAGAAAATTACTAGAATCTTGATGGCTAGATCTAACCATATAGACCATGGTGGATCTAGACCTGTGACTCTATAATTTTCTCATAAAACGCCTTCGTACGGCTTAGATCTACATGAATATGGGTTTGTTAATTAACTACATCACGAAATCAATACACAAATGACTACTCCGTAACGAAATAAAATATATCTACGAATAAAAACGACATATTTGGATAGACATTACCCTCGTAGACGGAGGGTCCTCCAATCCTTCAATACGATCTCTAATCGATGAATCCATCGCCTCCGTGACGAAGAAACATAATATAAAATAAGAAGAACTATATTGATAAACAAAAAGTATTGTAATATTGTGTTTCTAGAGTGTAACTAATAAAATTCGTGGCTGCTCCTTTATATAGAGTTTTCAGCTGACCTAAAGATATGATTGAAAACCCTAAAACTTGTAGAGATAACTCCGAGCCGATCCTCGAGTTTTGGTCAACTCACTCCCAGCGAACTGATGGCTCGCTGCCAGCGAGCCTGCTTGCTTCTGATTGGCTCGTTGGCTTTTCTTGTTCCTTACTCCACTTTTCATGCTGCTTCGGTATTTATCTTTAATGCAATCCGATTCCGCTCCGATTTATCTTGAGATTTACTTCCTCCGATAATAGATATCTTTCGATTTACCGCATTCTATAAAATCAATGTTTATTGCACAGTAAATCATATAAAAACAGATAAGTACCAAATTATATCTTATAAATCACACAACACTAAATAATCAATATAAACTTGTGATTTAATATAAAATATATATTATTAATCTTGATTTAAGGTCAACGTTGCTGACTTTTATGGGTATAATTTGACCGTCATCACCAATCACAAACTGATTGATATCATCAAAATTTAAATGATTTAGCTTCTTATGCCACAACCAATTTAGTTCTGACTTGGTATGCACAATCAGGCATGTCCCTGGAATAGTAGTAGACCAATCCACAACATACATGTTTTGTTGTCTTCTTCCCGCCAACACAACTTGTTCACCTCTTTCACTGATGACAATACAGTTGCCTTTGTCAAAAGTGAACTTGTAACCTATGTCACAAAATTGTCCAGTGCTCAGAAGGTTGTTGTCCAGTCCTTCCACAAATGCAACATTTATGATAGTCAATCCATTCCTCACCAGTGTTACATATCCTCTAATATATCCTGGTGTGTTCTTGTTGCAAAAATTCACTCTTGGACCATCCTTTGCCACATAGTTTGTCAGACAGTGCTTATTCTTTATCATATGTCTGGAACATCCACTGTCAAAGTACCAGACACTCTACAAAACAAAGTTAATGGATTTTAGGTACCCAAAACTGTTTGGGTCCATAGTGGTCAGTGGTAAGCATGACCCTTGGCAAATTTCCTTAATGTCTTCCTTGAAAAGCATTACACTTTTGTTCATATATGTACCATACATTTCATAAAATCTAACATTTGGTTGTGTAGGATTCACATATGCTTTCTGGCCTTTTGGTACATAGTGCTATTTGAAGTGATTTCTATTGTTAGAAGCACTAGCATAACCATAAGATTGATGTCTGTTAGGAACAACCCTGTAGTATGGAGTCTGCTGAGGTCCCTGCTGAGGTCTTGAATAAGTCCTCTGCTGATTCCATTGCTTAGGTTTTACCCTAGCATTATGGTTATGACTATTGTTTCTAGCAGTAGGGGTAAGAATATTCCAATCATCATTAGTAGGGAACAATCTACCTTTCCCCCAGAGATAAGTATTGTGTAGGATTTTATCTAAGCAAAATAAACAAGTAATAAATTTATAAATCCGGTATACCCCAAGTGTAAGGATCGTAGTATAGAGGTTGATACCGGGTCGATCTTACGGGGAATCGGGGTTGTTTAATCTAGTTTTTATTATCTAACCTAACTATGTCACGATTAATACTAAAAAGATACGAAAATAAAACAGTGAAAACTAAAACGAGAAAAACGAAACTACAAATAAGAATAACTGGACAGAAGATCGTGATCTAAAGCCAGGAAAATATGGTTGCGAACAAATTATCTAAACTAAATCTATTCTAAATCTATTACGAAATAAAGGTCGTAAATTTACTGAGTAATTCAGATTCAAGTGGTGTAATCAATGAGATAACAAACGAACAAGCAATTGATCCACCTATCCTACAACTATCAATTTCTACCTCCATTATCTCATGATTCTTAATCAAGTTGTGATTCACCTAGCCAAGGTATGAACTCCTAATTTCTTAGACAAGTTCGCCTATTAATCTTCTATCTTTCGATCTAGAGATTAATGCTTTCTAACCAAGGGTTTGAAATCTCTCAATTTCTAACCTAGAAATTCAACCTAACCAACTCTCGTTATTTTTAGGTTAAAGACCTAATCTTTATTATGGTGATCTAGGGTTTAACAAGATTTTCATCAATATAAACAATCAACAT
This sequence comes from Gentiana macrophylla, assembly GCA_026214975.1. Classification (NCBI taxonomy): domain Eukaryota; kingdom Viridiplantae; phylum Streptophyta; class Magnoliopsida; order Gentianales; family Gentianaceae; genus Gentiana; species Gentiana macrophylla. The sequence continues at coordinate 109,798,146 of CM047809.1, read as the reverse complement.
GCAAGGATCTTTCGATATAAATTGCATGAAATCAACATAGACATAATAAAGATACAACTTGAATTAAAAACTCACAAGACAAACGAGAATCGAAACTGAATTGTTGATCGGACGGCTTCACAATGCTTGTTCAATAGAGGTCTAGCCTCTTAGAATCCTCTTGAAGATTGAATTATTTGAATAAAAGTACATAAAAAGTGTTTGAATCTAACTAGAAAGTAAAAACAGTAAAAACTGAGCCGCCCCTAGGGTTTAGGGTTCGAAAATCTGATGACATTGTGTGGAAATAACGCAGCTATATATAGAATTTTAAGTCGGCTGCTGCTATGTCGGCCATTGGACGCCCGTTTGATGGGTTGAACGCCCGTCCAGATAGCTTGAAAACTTCGAATCGGGCCGAGTCATGATCAGATGACCGTCCTTCTTTAAGTCAGACGCTCGTCCATTGATTTTGGGAGAACTCTAAATCAAACTTCTTCAACTCGGACGCCCGTCCAGAATTTCAAACGCCCGTCCAGATAACATCTCAGCTTCCTAAATCCAATTGCTCCTCTGGACGCCTGTTCAGGTATTTGGACGCTCGTCCAGTCCCTTTTTCTTCCAAATTCATCTTGATCTTCATTCCAACTTCATCTCTATCTCTTTCCTTCCATGCAAATCATCACTTGAACATCTTTTAAGCTCCTTTCATCCCTCTCCATGACATGTAAATGTACCTTCAGAACCATAAGAACACGCAAAGTGTAAAACCAGAGATAATTACCAATAAAATCACGAAATTAGCTCAAGTTTACACTTAAAGACTTTTAAAACTCATTTGCTTAATAAATCAATTAAACCCTTAATTTCTATGCAAATTATATGAATATGGAGAAAATCATTACAAAATATAACAATATAAATCATATAAAATCACCCTTAACAACTCCCCCACACTTAGCTTTTGCTCGTCCCGAGCAAAACAAAACAAAACCAAGGCTCGGAACAAAGATAGACATCTCAGCACATATAACACATATTAAATAACTTAGAGGTTCACCCCGGTGTGTGCAAAGCCATAACAAACTTCCACTAAGTCCAAACTTGAAAATTTCAAAGCAAACTAGCTAATACCCCCTTCAAACTAGAGATAAATGATACTTATAAGATGTGCCCTACAAAACGTGACATATCCCGAAAAAGATGATAGAATGCATCTAGGGCCTTTCTGATCTACTTAGAGGATAATCCCTACAACATATCTGTCAGTTTATACTGGGGATAAGATATACGATAACTAAGTCTTTCACTTATTCATACTACTTTCCTTATGTAAGTTGATTTAGTATTCTTCACATTTATACGCACATCAGAATGAGCTTTTGCCCTGTCATAGCAGAATAGGCCATTCGAGATATACCCTACCTTATTCAAATCATAAGGCAGCTTCTTCTGACTGTCGTGAGCTTTTGGTCATCATAGTGGTATAGGACATTCGAGATACGACCTACCGCACTCAAATCATCGACCAGCTTTCGACACACCCAACAATTCATTTAGAATTCAAATTTTCAACAACATTAGTTACGCTTTACTTATCACATTCAAACCTCAGATATTCACAATATATCATACTCTGGGTATAAACACAAACTATCATAATCGTCACGATACATACGTTAGCACTAAGCACATGACTTATAAGATAACAAAAATCACTAATCAAAATGGGTATAGCTTTATATTATAGCTCATCATTCACTATGGCTCGTGAGAAATATATATATCGGGTGAAACAACTAACTTACTGGACATATAGTATATAGCATCAATGACTATAAAAAAACGAACAAAGATTATGCATTGTTTACTCGGGACAGAACAAAAACAAAAATTTTCAAAAATTTAGCTCATTTTGCATAGAAACATAACGAAGTAAGCAAATGATCGATACACATAACCCATTTCAAGTTCTGTACTGTGAGAATTGTTGTCAGACTGGCCATATGATTGGCCAGTGTCAATTTGTTCCCCCCTCTGCTTATCAAGTTAATACTGTTCATGACAATGGACAGTATAATCCAGTCACATGTCAGAACTGTGACAATGTGGGGGCATACATCTCGTTTCGGTCCTATGAACGGACAGAGTGCTGAAGTAAATGCTTTCTCTGGCCAGACCAATCAGAGGTTTAATAATCAATTCTCTGGCCAGAGTAATCCTCAAATCCGGTATACCCCAAGTGTAGGGATCGTAGTATAGAGGTTGATACCGGGTCGATCTTACGGGGAATCGGGGTTGTTTAATGTAGTTTTTATTATCTAACCTAACTATGTCATGATTACTACTAAAAAGATACGGAAATAAAACAGTGAAAACTAAAACGAGAAAAACGAAACTACAAATAAGAATAACTGGACAGAAGATCGAGATCTAAAGCCAGGAAAATATGGTTGCGAACAAATTATCTAAACTAAATCTATTCTAAATCTATTATGAAATAAAGGTCGTAAATTTACTGAGTAATTCAGATTGAAGTGGTGTAATCATTGAGATAACAAACGAACAAGCAATTGATCCACCTATCCTACAACTATCAATTTCTACCTCGATTATCTCGTGATTCTTAATCAAGTTGTGATTCACCTAGCCAAGGTATGAACTCCTAATTTCTTAGACAAGTTCGCCTATTAATCTTCTATCTTTCGATCTAGAGATTAACGCTTTCTAACCAAGGGTGTGAAATCTCTCAATTTTTAACCTATAAATTCAACCTAACCAACTCTCGTTATTTTTAGGTTAAAGACCTAATCTTTATTATGGTGATCTAGGGTTTAACAATATTTTCATCAATATAAACAATCAACATGCAAGGATCTTTCGATATAAATTGCATGAAATCAACATAGACATAATAAAGATACAACTTGAATTAAAAACTCACAAGACAAACGATAATCGAAACTGAATTGTTGATCGGACGGCTTCACAATGCTTGTTCAATAGAGGTCTAGCCTCTTAGCATCCTCTTGAAGATCGAATTATTTGAATAAAAGTACATAAAAAGTGTTTGAATCTAACTAGAAAGTAAAAACAGTAAAAACTGAGCCGCCCCTAGGGTTTAGGGTTCAAAAATCTGATGATATTGTGTGGAAATAACGCAGCTATATATAGAATTTTAAGTAAATTTGCTCGCGCTATGTCGGCCATTGGACGCCCGTTTGATGGGTTGAACGCCCGTCCAGATAGCTTGAAAACTTCGAATCGGGCCGAGTCATGATCAGATGCCCGTCCTTCTTTAAATCAGACGCTCGTCCTTTGATTTTGGGAGAACTCTGAATCAAACTTCTTCAACTCGGACGCCCGTCCAGAATTTCAAACGCCCGTCCAGATAACATCTCAGCTTCCTAAATCCAATTGCTCCTCTGGACGCCTGTTCAGGTATTTGGACGCTCGTCCAGTCCCTTTTTCTTCCAAATTCATCTTGATCTTCATTCCAACTTCATCTCTATCTCTTTCCTTCCATGCAAATCATCACTTGAACATCTTTTAAGCTCCTTTGATCCCTCTCCATGACATGTAAATGTACCTTCAGAACCATAAGAACACGCAAAGTGTAAAACCATAGATAATTACCAATAAAATCATGAAATTAGCTCATGTTTACACTTAAAGACTTTTAAAACTCATTTGCTCAATAAATCAATTAAACCCTTAATTTCTATGCAAATTATATGAATATGGAGAAAATCATTACAAAATATAACAATATAAATCATATAAAATCACCCTTAACAACTCCCCCACACTTAGCTTTTGCTCTTCCCGAGCAAAACAAAACAAAACCAAGGCTCGGAACAAAGATAGACATCTCAGCACATATAACACATATTCAATAACTTAGAGGTTCACCCCGGTGTGTGCAAAGCCATAACAAACTTCCACTAAGTCCAAACTTGAAAATATCAAAGCAAATTAGCTAATACCCCCTTCAAGCTAGAGATAAATGATACTTATAAGATGTACCCTACAAAACGTGACATATCCCGAAAAAGATGATAGAATGCATCTAGGGCCTTTCTGATCTACTTAGAGGATAATCCCTACAACATATCTGTCAGTTTATACTGGGATAAGATATACGATAACTAAGTCTTTCACTTATTCATACTACTTTCCTTATGTAAGTTGATTTAGTATTCTTCACATTTATACGCACATCAGAATGAGCTTTTGCCCTGTCATAGCAGAATAGGACATTCGAGATATACCCTACCTTACTCAAATCATAAGGCAGCTTCTTCTGACTGTCGTGAGCTTTTGGTCATAATAGTGGTATAGGACATTCGAGATACGACCTACCGCACTCAAATCATCGACCAGCTTTCGACACACCCAACAATTCATTTAGAATTCAACTTTTCAACAACATTAGTTACGCTTTACTTATCACATTCAAACCTCAGATATTCACAGTATATCATACTCTGGCTATAAACACAAACTATCATAATCGTCACGATACATACGTTAGCACTAAGCACATGACTTATAAGATAACAAAAATCACTAATCAAAAGGCGTATAGCTTTATATTATAGCTCATCATTCACTATGGCTCGTGAGAAATATATATATTGGGTGAAACAACTAACTTACTGGACATACAGTATATAGCATCAATGACTATAAAAAAACGAACAAAGATTATGCATTGCTTACTCGGGACAGAACAAAAACAAAAATTTTCAAAAATTTAGCTCATTTTGCATAGAAACATAACGAAGTAAGAAAATGATCGATACACATAACCCATTCCCCTCCCCCACACTTAAACCACAACATGTCCTCAGGTTGTGCAGAATTTAAAAGAGACAAAATACTTAGCTGATTGCAATAGATACTCGAATCGTTGGTCAGGCCGGAGCCTTCGTAGTGACAAATAGAACTCGTATTAGCACGATGTAAAAGCTAGCTTGACAATACAGCTAGAAATATACCTGCACTACTCGACAAGCACGGAAAAAATCTCGGGGAAAACGGAGGAAGTATACCATGATGAGAGATAACGAAATGATTAGATCAAAAGAAAAAACATCCAATACAATGAAAATAGAAATCATAGTAATGTCAAATGAAAGTACGGAATGCCTTAAGGCTTACAAGATTCATCGAGAAAAATAGACAGTAGCTATATGAAAAGTACAATGAATCAAGTAATGAAAAGTAGCAGGACAATACAACCATCGTATCAAAGAAAAAACAAAAGCTAGAATCAGAAAAATAATATCAGGGCTGCCCCGGTGCGAAGACGACTCGGAATCATGAAGAACATCCGCAATGGCTTGCTCAATCTAATCCGAATAGACGTAATCTATAATGCTCGGGCTGAAGACTCTGTCGTCCCTCGGAGGCCGGTCTTCACTTATACACCGCAAAATAGTCAAGATATTGTTCTGGGATGTCCTAATATCCTCCATCCAGTTCCGTACACTGTTAGCCAAACTCAACCTCATCCGGACTGAGGGAGATAAAGATGGAAGGGAAGGTGCTCAAGGTGGTGCTGAAGATGAACCGGGCTCACGTGCTACCTCAGCCTCAGTATGTCCTGAAGATCGTACTTTCTCCCGCTGCAAGTACCTCGGATTTTTCGGTTTGTGATCGGCCTTGTACTCGGGAACTCCAGCATCAATACATAAACCGTGGATCAGATGAGGACATATCAAACACCTAACATAGACCTTCTGATTCGTGGCTATCTCATCGAAAATGGCTTGTCCGACATCAATATTCAGCTTGAAATTCAACGCATATAACATCCCGAGGTCACCAATGTGAAAATGAGTCAGGTTGTTCTTTGGTAACACCTGTTCTGAATAAACCGACATTGGACCTTCCAATCCTCCGTCCAACTTGTCGTTACCAATTCCTTCCTATCGCCACCCGGTCTAAGTGTCCACGGCACCTCCGGGCACACCAACAATCTCAACTCCTCCAACGGATCCTCTCCCGCATCCCGCTTAGCTTTGATTGCTTCCTTGTAGTGCAACCCCTCAAAAGGTGCCAAGTTATACTTCTCGTTTATAACCTTAGGCGTAAACGGCACCTTTACCACCCGAACCATCACAACTCCGGTTTCGAGATCTGTTTCCGAGCAATTGGCATAAACATCTCGAACCAATGTTGCATTAACCGGAGTCCTCGGGGTCTTCATCAATGCCCCAACTTTCTATCCGTAAGCATTCTAACAAAAACGGGATCAACCTTGGTACAGGGGGTCTTCATCAATGCCCCCACTTTCTATCCATTTGCATGAATCTCCGTGCAAATGGAATAGGGACAGGGGGTCTCACATTCTGTCTAGCCGGTTCCGCTCCCTCAGTTGCTTCCTCGGCTTGGTCAGCTCTAAACCTAGGAACGTCTCCACTCCTTTCAATCCTAGGCAGTCTCACTAAGGGTACATCATCATCAGTGGCTGACCCCGACTCAGACTCATCTCGTAAAGGAATCCTAGATTGACCCCTAGGAGGATTTTGACGTTCACCAATATGGATGCCTCGGTTTGGATTGACTAACGTGGGGTCTACAGTCTTCTTCTTCTTAGCAGGTTCATCGGCAATCCCCTTACCATGCCGTTTCTGCACCCCTTTTCGAACCATTTTAAACTAAGGCTAACCAACAACAATCCCATATCACAATTCCAACGAACCACCCGTTTATCGTCCAAACGGGATTTCCCAAACAAATCAATACCAAAGCAACATCAAAACCACAATGCAACCCATCCATCATCATCCAAACCATCCCAGATCATCAACAAAGAAAGAAAAATACCAAACAAAAAAGAAGAAAACAAATAAGGCAAGTTTTATGTAAAAGGGTCGACTCGAAGATCGAACTCAAGAAAAACGTGAAATAATCTACGAAAAGCTTATAAAATCTTACCAAGTACGTTGAAGGGATGATGATGATGATGATGATTAGAAGTCCAAACAATGCCAAATTGACCCAAAAAATCGAATCTTGTTCTTCAAAAAGTCGGACTATATAGATCACTGAATCCGATTAAATGGTGTTTGTTGGAGGGTTTGGTTTGAAAAATCGAAAAGAGGGGATTGAGAGCTGTTGATAGAGCCTTGAATCGCCCAATTTGGTTTAGAAATAAAGATTTTAGGGCAAAGGAGGGTTGAGAAGTCGGGTTTGCTTTTGAATTTTCTGATGCAAATAAAAAATGGGGAGCAGGGGTATATATAGTTGCAGGTCTGAACGGGCGTCCAGGAAACCGGACGGGCGTTCTGCTGGAGATCATATGAACTGGACGGGTGTTCGGAGGATTTTGCATCACTAAACAAAAAAATAATTTATAAACCTATACCTAACATGCAAACTAACTCCTAACCGACCGAATATCGGGTAATTGCTAGCATAGTAGGGGTAAGCGGGTATCGATCCACAGGAATTGGGATGTTGAATCTAATCTTATTAATTCTTCTAAATTGTTACTACTAAAACGAAACTAAAACGATAAAATAAATCGACAGAGGATTGTCACCCAAAGCCAGAAACGATATTTGCGAACAAAATAAATAAAACTTATTCTACTAACCAAAGAAAGATAATAACTAACCTTCGAACAAATAACGAACGAGCAATGATCCACCAATTCCCGCAACCATCACCCCACGAAAGTAATAAGAAATACAAACATTCATTCACAAGTTTCCTTGGATTTAAATCTTATCTAAAGAAGCGTTTCTCTCTCGATTTATCACGCCATTAATTAGTTTACCTCTCGGTTTAACTAACTAACGCATTTACAAAGCAAAGATACGGATATAAAAACCCTAATCTAACAACATTATCCCTCAACTCGTTTGTTGGAATAATTATTGCTACTCTCCTTCACGATAATCTAATGAACTTATTAACTCTCGTATTTCTAAGTTCTATTAACTGTGAGATAAAACATGAAGGTAGAACAAGTACAACTTGATAAAATAAACGAATGCAAAATCTCATCTTTTCGGTGATGATGATATCCTCAATCTCTTTCTAAGATAACCTTGTAATGAATTAACTAAAATTGTGATTCATGATGAACCTAGACTCCTAAACCTAACAACTCTCGTTAAATAGGTTAAAGCTCTACTCTTTCCTATGGTGATCAAGTTTACACCGACTCGTCATCACGGTAAACATCAACAAGAAAACATCTCTCGATTTAATTTGCAAGATAACAATTAATCATAGAAAAGAAGACAACTTTAAATTAAACTTACAAAACATCCAAGAGTTGAAATCGAGTTCGTCATTGAAAACAGTTTCATGAGCTTGATCGGATTGCTCAAACCTTTATTATTCATCGTCGGGAAACAAGAAAATAAACTATAAAAAATAATAAAAAATAAAAATATGGCTCGGTCGATCGAGCAGGGGCACTCGGTCGACCGAGTGGTCGGCTCCTCGGTTCTTCTTATTTGTGTTCGTCTCGTGTGTATATGTTCTCATTTTTTCTGCTGCATGCCACCTTTTATAAGTAGTTTTGCCGACTTAGGGTTATTATTAGAAAAGCTTAAACCCTAATAAAATAGAAATAAAGATATTCCCATATTTATCCTTTTCATTCATCTGGACTCCACGTTTGAGGCGATGGACGCCCGTCTATATAATTTTGAACGCTCGTTCGGCTTTTCTAAATCTTCATTCCAAGTTTCACTTGCATCTTTCTCCTTCTATCTAACCTTCAATTGAATATCTTTTTAGCTCATCCTATGCAATGCAAATGTACCTACAACACGAAAAAAACATGCAAAATATAAAATCATACATATAGATAGAAAACACCAATAAAACCACGTAATTAGCTCGATTTTGCACTTTAATACTTTTAAAACTCATTTGCTCAATACTTCGATTAAACCCTTAATTTCTATGCAAATTATACGAATATGGAGGAATTTGTTACGAAATACAACGATATAAATCACATAAAATCACCCTAAACAACTCCCCACACTTAGCTTTTGCTCGTCCCGAGCAAAACAAAACGAAACCAAGGCTCGGAAAAAGATAGACATCTCAAAGCACATATAACGATATTCAATAACAGAGGTTCACCCGGTGTGTGTGCAAAGCCATAACAAACTTCCACTAAGTCCAAACTTGAAAATTTCAAGCAAACTAGTTAATATCCCCTTCAAACTAGAGATAACTGATACTTATAAGATGTACCCTACAAAACATGACATATCCCGAAAAACATGATAGAATACATTTAGGACCTTTCTGACATACTCAAAGGATAATCCCTACAGCATATCTGTCAGTTTATACTGGGGATAAGATAGACGATAACTAAGTCTTTCATTCATTCATACCACTTCTTATATAAGTTGATTTAACTATTTCACTTTTAAACACACATCGAATGAGCTCTTGCCCCTGTCATAGCAGAGAATAGGACATTCGAGATATACCCTACCTTACTCAAATCATAAGGCGACTTCTTCTCGATCGTCGTGAGCTTTGGTCATCATAATGGTATAGGACATACGTAGTATACCCTATCGCACTCCGATCATCGACCAGCTTTCGACACACCCAATAATTCTTCATTATAAACTCAACTTTTTCATTTGACAATAAGTTACGTGTTACTTATCACATTCAAACCTCGAGATATTCACAAGATATCATACTTTGGCTCTAAACACAAACTATTATAAATCTCAAGATATCTACGTTAGCACTAAACACACGACTTATAAGATAATCAAGAATCACTAGTCAAAAGGGGTATAACTTTATAAATTAGCTCATCGCTCACTATGGCTCGTGAAAAATATATATCGGGTGAAACAACTAACTTCTTTGGACATACGGTATATAGCATCAATGAATATTAAAACCGAACAAAAATATGCATTGCTTACTCGGGACAAAACAAAAATTTTGAAAAATTTTAGCTCATTTCAGCATAGAATCATAATATAAGCAAATGATAGATACACATCAAATCATTCCCTCCCCACACTTAAACCACAACATGTCCTCGGGTTGTGCGAATTTAAAAGAAATGAAGTACTTAGTCGATTGTAATTCGAAGGTGGCAATGCGAAAGTGGTCTAGATCCAGATCAGAAATGCGTGAAGAAATCAAGATGGACCATCCACCGGAAAATCGAATTCATCTAAAAGCTCACAATTGCTATATAAAATATATCGCACACTTGAAAAACAAAACAAAACGGACCTCGGGGAACACAAGGGAAAAATATATCATATTGCGCAGAAAAGTTTGATATAAGCACAGGAAATAATTGCTCAGATGGAAAAATCACCACACAGGGAAAACACAGGACATCTAAGCATCAAACATAAAGCCACAGAAGCTTACAAAACAAATATGGACCACATGTGCATACAGAAATATCAAACTCCAAATGAAAGTGTAAATGCGCGTTACAAGATTTATCAAAAAGAAATAAGGATAGAGGACACTACAAAGTAGTAGGGCTAGGTGCACTAAAAAGATAAATAAAAATAAAAAGAAGAAAAAAAAACAGAATAAAATACAATGCAACTAAATGATATGCAACTATACTAAAAAGGCAAAACGAAAATAAAGAAAATAAACTAGCCCAACTAATTCCATAGATGTCGCCCTAATCTAAGCACGGTCAAGAATATAAACGTCTACTCAATAACGCCACAGAAGCGCCAAAAAATTCGATTATACAAAGCCACGTAAGCTTGCCATGTGAAGTGTAGGCGTGCCTTTAACAACCCTAACACCCTAGATAGACGACAAAAGGAACAGCATAAGTCAAATTTGGAATCACGTCTAGCTAGGTGAATTACTCAACATGGATTGCAATAGATGGAAAGAAAACCATAACGGTGAAAGAACAGGACATCTACGCATATACAAAGGCCACAGAGGCTCACAATAAAACATCCATGTTAATTAATGAAGCATGTATATAAAAATTAATAAATTATTTAACATGGATCAGTAGATGGAAAGATATAAACATGCAAGTTCAGAACATCTACGTAAAAATAATTAGCCACAGAAGCTCGTATAAAAATATCCATGTCACATAAAGCATTAAAAATCAAATTAAAAAAAATTGGAACCTAAACGTGCGTTCAACATACCAAACGGGCGGTTGCCTGAAAATTTTGCACTGGACGGGCGTTCAATGAGCCGAACGCCCGTGTGAAAGTTCGATACATCAACCTGCAACTTAGTAAAGCACAGCCGAAAACCCTAGATTAACATCTTAAACTCATGGCAATTCAGATCATCAAATCACACATACAGCAGCCACGGATAAATTTAAGCACAGAGCACACTAGGTCACAGATTAGGTTACACTTCACGGTTCACAAATCGAGTAAAAAACTTTTTGCACATTCTTAACCCAACGGTCATCGAAACACGGCAAAAATAAAAACTCTCAATTTGTGTGACGCTACTTTATTTAAAGAAAGAAAAAAATTAAATCGTAACAAAATAGAAAAATTAACTCAATTAGATTCAACAAAAACACCAATTCCCGGCAACGGCGCCAATTTTGTTCGGAGGATTTTGCATCACTAAACAAAAATAATTTATAAACCTATACCTAACATGCAAACTAACTCCTAACCGACCGAATATCGGGTAATTGCTAGCATAGTAGGGTAAGTACGGGTATCGATCCATAGGGAATTGGGATGTTGAATCTAATCTTATTAATTCTTCTAAATTGTTACTACTAAAACGAAACTAAAAACGATAAAATAAACTGGACAGAGGATTGTCAGTCCAAAGCCAGGAAACGATATTTGCGAACAAAATAAATAAAACTTATTCTACTAACCAAAGAAAGATAATAACTAACACTGAACAAATAACGAACGAGCAATGATCCACCAATTCCCGCAACCATCACCCCACCGAAAGTAATAAGAAATACAAACATTCATTCACAAGTTTCCTTGGATTTAAATCTTATCTAAAGAAGCGTTTCCTCTCTCGATTTATCACGCCATTAATTAGTTTACCTCTCGGTTTAACTAACGATTTACAAAGCAAAGATACGGATTTAAAAACCCTAATCTAACAACATTATCCTCCCTCAACTCTCGTTTGTTGGAATAATTATTGCTACTCTCCTTCACGATAATCTAATGAACTTATTAACTCTCGTATTTCTAAGTTCTATTAACCTGCAGCATAAAACATGAAGGTAGAACAAGTACAACTTGATAAAATAAACGAATGCAAAATCTCATCTTTTCCGGTGATGATGATATCCCTCAATCTCTTTCTAAGATAACCTTGTAATGAATTAACTAAAATTGTGATTCATGATGAACCTAGACTCCTAACCTAACAACTCTCGTTAAATAGGTTAAAGCTCTACTCTTTCCTATGGTGATCAAGTTTACACCGACTCGCCACACGGTAAACATCAACAAGCAAACATCTCTCGATTTAATTTGCAAGATAACAATTAATCATAGAAAAGAAGACAACTTTAAATTAAACTTACAAAACATCCAAGAATTGAAATCGAGTTCGTCGCTGAAACAGGTTTCACAGAGCTTGATCGGACTGCTCAGCCTTTATTCATCGTCGGGAAACAAGAAAATAAACTAAAAAAAAATAATAAAAAAAATAAAAATATGGCTCGGTCGACCGAGCAGGGGCACTCGGTCGACCGAGTGGTCGGCTCCTCGGTTCTTGCGATGTGTTCGTCTCCAGGTGTATATGTTCTCGTTTTCTGTTGCATGCCACCTTTTATAAGTAGTTTTGCCGACTTAGGGTTATTATTAGAAAAGCTTAAACCCTAATAAAATAGAAATAAAGATATTCCCATATTTATCCTTTCTATTCATCTGGACTCCACGTTTGAGGCGATGGACGCCCGTCCTATATAATTTTGAACGCTCGTTCGGTTTTTCTAAATCTTCATTCCAAGTTTCACTTGCATCTTTCTCCTTCTATCTAACCTTCAATTGAATATCTTTTTTAGCTCATCCTATGCCATGCAAATGTACCTACAACACGACAAAAACATGCAAAATGTAAAATCATACATATAGATAGAAAACACCAATAAAACCACGTAATTAGCTCGATTTTGCACTTTAATACTTTTAAAACTCATTTGCTCAATAATTCGATTAAACCCTTAATTTCTATGCAAATTATACGAATATGGAGGAATTTGTTACGAAATACAACGATATAAATCACATAAAATCACCCTAAACAACGGGCGTCCAGATACTCAGACGCTCGTCCAGGTTGTCGATTTTTGAACAGAGTTGGAGGGAATCTTGCAGACGGGCGTCCAAGAAATTTGGACGCTCGTCCAAGGCAGACACATATCAGACGGGCGTCCAAAGGCATGGACGCTCGTTTGATGCAGAATTCAGCAAAACTATGAATTCTTATTCAAATAAAATCAATCTTTTATTCCATTATAAAAATTCATACATAACTTCAAATAATAAATAAAAACTGAAGAACACATAAAAACACTAGAAAATAGTGGGTTGCCTCCCACCGAAGCGCTTTTGTTTAACGTCGTTTGCTCGATTTAAACGGCCTAACGACGCTTAGTCATCAGAAATCTCCGCCCAATCCACAATCCGGATCAGACGGCGGAGCATGTCAATAGCAGGAGGAAAATCATACTGCGTCTTGTAGAGCCGGTCCTCGCCAAAGAACATCCACTCCTTGAAATGCTCACTTGCAAAGACTAGCGCCAAATCAATCAAAGATCGGATCATTGAGGATTGTATACGGTCGCCCTAAAGTCTCCTGCAGTCCTCGAGCTAAAATCTCCACCTCCGAAGATCGGGTACAATGAGAACATAAGTAACGGTCCCGACGCTGGTACTAATATCAAAGTCTACGTCCAAAATGATAGTCCCTCCGGGTCCGTCACCTAGAGTGATAAGTGGGATCCTACTAATGAAAGGAAACTCCTCTGGTAGAACTCCGTAATCCATATCTAAAAACACAGCTAAACAGAACAGATTCAAACAAAATCTTAATGAGACGTAAGATAAAAACTAATCAAAGAAAAAGAAACAACACAAAAGAGAGTCCTAATATAATAAAGGATATCTAAGATGCCTCCTAGTGGCGCTTTTGGTTAATGTCGTTAGCTCGACACTCTTTTAGCTCAGCCTGGATCAGGCCATTTAACTTTTCTGCCAGCCACTACCTCGTGTAAGATTCGATCAGTAGTGTGGCTGCAGAAGCAGCATCTAACACACGGGGTTAATTCTTTAATTGCCTTCCACACACGTTTAAACCTCCCCATGGTTGATTTCTTCTTCTTCTGACGACGCTTCAACCGTTGCTCCTTCTCAAACTCTTCCATGTCCCAACTACCTGCTAGAACTTCTTCAGAGGGACCACTACCGTCATCCTCAGAAAACAAATCGGCGAATACTCGTCAAATTTATTGACTTCTGAAGTACCACACCCGAGGATATCGAGGAATCGAACAATCAAAGGTTGTTCCTTGGCTTGACCAATGTAATGCTTGCACCTTTGACCATTCACTCAGAACGGTTGGTCACTATAACCTCGTAGTTCTAGAACACCTCCACGAATGATTTGGAGAATTTCAAAGGGACCGGACCATCGTGTCCTCAGCTTACCAGGGAACAGATGCAACCTGGAATTGTACAATAAAACTTGTTCCCCTACTTGGAATTCTCGCTTCTTGATTTTGGCATCGTGAAGGAGCTTTGTCTTTTCCTTACTTATCCTGGCGCTTTCGTAGGCCTGAAATCTAAATTCATCTAACTCATGCAACTGTTGCAATCGATGTTTTCCACAAGATTGGGTATCGAACTTTAAAAACTTCGTGGCCCAATACGCTCTATGCTCTAACTCGATTGGTAAGTGGCATGGTTTACCATAAACCATTTGATAGGGTGATGTACCCATGGGGGTCTTATAGGCAGTTCGATATGCCCACAAGACATCATCCAACTTTAGACTCAGTCTTTTCTATGATCATAATCGTTTTTCCAGGATCTTCTTTAAACTTTGATTGCTTCTTTCAACCTGACCACTAGTCATGGGATGATATGGTGTGCCAATTTTGTGTCGGACACCATATTTTTCAAGAACTTTTTCTAGTGGCCGGTTACAGAAATGTGTCCCTTCACCACTAATCAAGGCGCGTGGACACCCGAATCTCACGAAGATGTTTTTCTTTAGAAACTTCATGACCGTCTTATAATCATTGTGAGACGTGGCTTGAGCCTCCACCCATTTCGATACATAATCCACGCAGACTAAGATGTATTTATTTCCACAAGATGATGGGAATGGTCCCATAAAGTTGACACCCCATACATCAAAGACTTCGCATTCTAGGATGGGTTTCAATGGCATATCGAAACGCCGTGTCAACGTTCCGGTTCTTTGACACCTATCACAAACTTTACAGAAAGCTTTTATATCTTTAAAGATCGTGGGCCAATAGAATCCGGATTGAAAGATCTTAGCAACGGTTTTCCAAGGACCAAAATGACCACCGGTAGGTCCACTGTGGCATTGCTCAATAATATCACGTTGCTCGGATTCTGGAACACATCTTCTCAGCAAACCATCTCTACAAATATTGAAGAGGTAAGGTTCATCCCAAACGAATGTCTTCATATCCGAGAAGAATTTCTTCTTCTCCTGATAGGAAAACTCTGGGTCAAGATATTGGGAATGAAGGTAGTTTACGATGGAAGAATACCAAGGAACATCTGGAGGACAACCGTCGATAAGCATGATATTCTCCAGAGGAAAGTAAAGATCTATATCGTCAGGGTCATCCTTTTCCTCACTCAACATTCTTGATACGTGATCAGCCACTACATTTTCACTGCCCTTTTTGTCTTTAATTTGGACATCAAACTCTTGTAGGATCAGTATCCACCGTAGTAAGCGCGGTTTAGCCTCTTTCTTTGTCATCAAGTATCGCAAAGCAGCGTGATCAGTCCACACAACCACTCGAGCACCCAACAAGTAACTACGAAACTTGTCCATAGCAAAGACTACGGCCAATAATTCCTTTTCAGTCGTCGTGTAGTTTACTTGGGACGGATTTAGCGTGTGACTGGCGTAATAGATTGGCTGGAATTTCCTTTTATTCTCTCGTTCTAAGATGCGCTAACAAAGATAGTTTGACGCATCGCACATAAGTTCAAAGGGGAGATTCCAGTCAGGCGAAATAAGGATCGGCGTAGATATTAATCGACTTTTAAGCTCCTCAAACGCTTGCTTGCAACTTCCGTCAAAATCGAATAAAACGTCTTCTTTAAGTAGTGTAGACAGGGGCTTGGCTATCTTGGAAAAGTCCTGAATGAATCTCCTATAGAAACCGACATGTCCCAGAAAACCTCTGACTTCGCGCACATTCTTAGGATAACTCATCTTCTCGATAGCTTCTACTTTGGCCCTGTCTACCTCAATACCTTTGGCGGAGATCTTGTGGCCAAGAACTATTCCCTCATCTACCATGAAATGGCACTTTTCCCAATTTAGTACTAAGTTCTTTTCCACACATCTGGATAGGACCTGGTCAAGATTATCAAGGCAATCATCGAAGGATTGACCAAAGACCGAAAAGTCATCCATGAAAATTTCCATACACTTTTCAACTAACCCGTCAAAGATAGCCAGCATACATCTTTGAAAAGTAGTTGGGGCATTGCAAAGACCAAATGGCATCCGCCTGTAAGCGAATGTACCATAGGGGCAGGTGAAAGTGGTCTTGTCTTGGTCAACTGGATCGATGTGTATCTGAAAATATCCTGAATATCCGTCCAGGAAACAGTAGAATGCATGTCCCGCCAGACGCTCAAGCATCTGATCAATGAAAGGAAGGGGGAAATGATCTTTCATTGTTACCTCATTGAGTTTCCTGTAATCAATGCAGATCAGAACCAAAGAATGTGAGCCTCAATGCTATTTCTTCTCCCTTCTCATTCTTTTCAATAGTAATTCCACCTTTCTTGGGAACTACCTGAGTGGGGGATACCCATTCACTGTCAGCGATTGCGTATATGATACCCATATCTAAAAGCTTGATAATCTCCTTCTTGACCACCTCTTAAATATGAGGGTTGAGCCTCCTCTGGGGCTGTCTAACACATTTCGCACCCTCTTCAGTCTTGATTTTATGCATACAGATGTCAGGAGATATCCCTCTGATGTCTCCTACTTGCCAACCAAAGGCTTTCTCATTCTTCCTCAAGATGTTCACCAGCTTCATTTCTTCTAATCGACACAGCTTGGCAGATATAATTAATGGAAGCTTGTCACCTTCTCTTAAAAACACATACTTTAGATGTTTACGCAACGGCTTCAGTACCAGATCTGCAGGGGGGTCTTCCAAACTTGATTTAAGATCTCCACTTTTCAACTCAACATCGCTGAGTTTACTTAGTGGTCCCACTGCCAAAACTTCTCCTTTCAACAACTCATCCTCAAATTCAGCTTCTAACTGTTCTAGACTCACCACACCATGATCATTCAGTTTCTCAACTAGTCGCTCGTATTCAGTTGTAACAGCCATGACTTGCTTTTCCATGAAATCATTGAAGTCATCAGACATATCGTCAATGGAGAAGCCGGTTGGTCTTTCAAAGGGTTTCTAGCTAGCTTTGGAAACATTGTAACTCACCTCTTGATCACCAATACGTATCGTCACTTGCCCACCATCACAGTCAATGAGGGCTCTAGCTGTAGACAGAAACGGCCTCCCAAGAATTAGAGGGACATGCTCATCCTTCTCTATGTCCAGAACGTACCAGTCCACTGGGAAGGTAAATCTATCAATTTGAACTAACACGTCCTTTAGTATTCCCGCAGCTTTCTTAGAAGATCTATCCGCATGAATTGAAGATTCATGGTGGTGGGTTCTAGAAGATTGTCTAACCTAAGTCGTTTGCATGCATGAGACAATGGCATCAGGCTTATGGATGCACCCTGGTCACATAAAGAGTTTGGAAAGACTAGGCCTCCCATCAGCAATGTGAGCACAAATTTCCCAGGGTCACCCCTCTTGATTGGTAGATTTTCATAATTGATCATAGAGAAATCCTCACCAATCAACCGATCCATGTCCGCTAACTTCTTCTTAGAAGAAACAACATCCTTGATGAATTTGGTATACTTAGGCATCTCAACCAAAACCTCGGATAATGGAAGATTAACCTGAGTATTTTTCAGAAGGTTTAGCACTTTTTCATACTTTTTGTCCTCATTCAAGGAGATGTTGCTTTTTCTAGGTGGAAATGGAAGTTTTTTCAAGTCACTCTCAGAAAAGGCTTTCTTCGAGGATGAACTGATAGCTTTGTCTTCCAAGTCCTTCCACCTTACTACCTTTTCATTTTTCTTACCAGTCGGGGGATCAGCCTCCTGACTCTCACTTGATTCTTCATTCCTCAGGGGTTCATCCACCTGAGGACTTCCAACTCTTTCACCTCTCAGGGGATCAGCCACCTGAGTATTCTCTTGCAGCCAAGGGGAACGTAGGTGCTCGACTTCCCCTCCTGCCTTATCACTGGCAATAGGGGTTAGTGGTTTCCCTGGTGAGGGGGACCACTTAGTTGAGTACCTGACCTTAAGTTCATCGCACTGGCCTCTTCTCTACCGTACGGAATCGAAGGCACCAGGTCAGTGCATTGGCTATTATTCAGATCGGTCTGAGCAACTTGACCACCCTTTGGATTCTTTTCCGTGAAGCTGGGCAACTGCCCTGGGGGTCTAGAAGCTAACTATTCAGCCAATTGCCCTAGTTGCCTCTCAAGAGTCTTGAGTGTCCGGTTTGCTCCTCCCGAAAGGAGCTCCATTCAGCTTGGATATCACTCGAGTGTGAGGGCCCTTGAGAGTTTTGGAAGTTTTGCAGGTAAGGCTGGCTGGACCGATTCTGAAATGTAGAATTAGAATTGTTAGGTCAATTCTGACTGAATCTTTGATTCTGATTGGAAAAATTGGAGTTCTGGTTCTGGTTGTAAGTAGGGTTTCGATTGAAGTTTTGATTTTGATTAAGATTCGAATTTGGATTGAAATTTTGATTCTGACTAAAACCCTGGTTTTGAGGATTACTCTGGCCATAGAATTGATTATTAAACCTCTGATTGGTCTGGCCAGAGAAAGCGTTTACTTCAGCACTCTATCCGTTCATAGTACAGAAACGAGATGTATGCCCCACATTGTCACAGTTCTGACATGTGACTGGATTATACTGTCCATTTTCATGAAAAGTATTAACTTGATAAGCAGAGGGGGGAACAAATTGACACTGGCCAATCATATGGCGGTCGACAACAATTCTCAAGATGTAACTTGAGAGTTACGTTGAGGGGAAAGATTCTGATTGATCGGATTAGGAGAAATTTGAGAAGCTGTCATCTGCTTTTGCAGCACGGCGATCAGACTTTGCATATTTACCTCCTCGATCTTAGGAGGAGGAGGTGCTTGAATAGCTTGAGAGGGGGCGTAATTGTACTTAGCAATATCCTCAAAAAGTGCCCATCCCTCTTCAGGTGTCTTTCTCAAGAATGCCGCACCAGAAGAACTATTGACCATGCCCTTAGTGAGCTCGGTCAATCCACTGAAAAATGTATTGACTTGCCTCTACAAGTCAATACCATGATGGGGACATTTCCGAAGAAGAGATTTGAACCTCTTCCATGCATCAAAGAATGACTCGATTTCCTTCTGATAAAATGTAAAAATTTCACTGAGGCATTGGGCTGTCTTGGAAAGTGGGAAATATTGACTTAGAAACTCTTTTTCAAGTCCAGCCCAAGTGGTAATGGATTCAGCAGGGAGAGAGTTATACCACTCTTTTGCCTCCCCCTTCAAGGAAAACGGAAACAATTTCAGCTTAATGGCATCCTCGCTTACACCTTGAATGCGCGTCGTACCACATATCTCCAGAAATGTGTGTACGTGAGTGTGCGGATTTTCAGACTGATAGCCGTGGAAGATAGATGCATGTTTCATCATTTGAATGAGACCAGGCTTGAGTTCGAAGGTCTGAGCATTTATGGTTGGTAGGACGATAGCTGGGTTGACCTTGACTACGCCAGGCATGGCGAGTCACCAACGACGCTCATCTTCAAAGCACCATAATGACTATATTTTCGATCTCTCGAGCTAGATCTTGTTCGATATCTCGTTCGACTGTGTTTTCTTCGTCAGGGAGGTCCGCAAAACGGAGTCTTCTCCTGTTTGGTCGGACTATGGTTCGCTCGAGGTCAGGGGTATAGAGTAGTGGCCCCTTTCGACTCCGAGTTTGCATAAACCGATACCAAGATCTAGTTGTTTAACCTTTAAATCAAAGGTTAAAACCGAGAAAAGATTTTGAAGAGAAAGAGGTCAGACGGGCGTCCAGATTACTGGACGGGCGTCTGCCTGGAAGATGAACTGGACGGACGTCTGGATAACCAGACGCTCGTCTAACTGGGTAAAAATGAACAGAGTTATAAAAACTTGACCAGACGGGCGTCCACTACTCTAGACGCCCGTTTACTGAAACACAAACGAAACAGAAACGAAAATAAAATATCTAAATTAAATTATTAATGAAAATAAAAACTAGACAACCGTCCGGTTCCCCGGCAACGGCGCCAAAAACTTGTGTAGGATTTTATCTAATCAAAATAAACAAGTAATAAATTTATAAATCCAGTATACCCCAAGTGTAGGGATCGTAGTATAGAGGTTGACACCGGGTCGATCTTATGGGGAATCGGGGTTGTTTAATCTAGTTTTTATTATCTAACCTAACTATGTCACGATTACTACTAAAAAGATACGGAAATAAAACAGTGAAAACTAAAACGAGAAAAACGAAACTACAAGTAAGAATAACTGGACAGAAGATCGAGATCTAAAGCCAGGAAAATATGGTTGCGAACAAATTATCTAAAGTAAATCTATTCTAAATCTATTACGAAATAAAGGTCGTAAATTTACTGAGTAATTCAGATTCAAGTGGTGTAATCAATGAGATAACAAACGAACAAGCAATTGATCCACCTATCCTACAACTATCAATTTCTACCTTGATTACCTCATGATTCTTAATCAAGTTGTGATTCACCTAGCCAAGGTATGAACTCCTAATTTCTTAGACAAGTTTGCCTATTAATCTTCTATCTTTCGATCTAGAGATTAACGCTTTCTAACCAAGGGTGTGAAATCTCTCAATTTCTAACCTAGAAATTCAACCTAACCAACTCTCGTTATTTTTAGGTTAAAGACCTAATCTTTATTTTGGTGATCAAGGGTTTAACAAGATTTTCATCAATATAAACAATCAACATGCAAGGATCTTTCGATATAAATTGCATGAAATCAACATAGACATAATAAAGATACAACTTGAATTAAAAACTCACAAGACAAACGAGAATCAAAACTGAATTGTTGATCGGACGGCTTCACAATGCTTGTTCAATAGAGGTCTAGCCTCTTAGCATCCTCTTGAAGATCGAATTATTTGAATAAAAGTACATAAAAAGTTTTTGAATCTAACTAGAAAGTAAAAACAGTAAAAACTGAGCCGCCCCAAGGGTTTAGGGTTCGAAAATCTGATGATATTGTGTGGAAATAACGCAGCTATATATAGAATTTTAAGTCGGCTGCTGCTATGTCGGCCATTGGACGCCCGTTTGATGGGTTGAACGCCCGTCCAGATAGCTTGAAAACTTCGAATCGGGCCGAGTCATGATCAGACGCCCGTCCTTCTTTAAATCAGACGCTCGTCCATTGATTTTGGGAGAACTCTGAATCAAACTTCTTCAACTCGGACGCCCGTCCAGAATTTCAAACGCCCGTCCAGATAACATCATAGCTTCCTAAATCCAATTGCTCCTCTGGACGCCAGTTCAGGTATTTGGACGCTCGTCCAGTCCCTTTTTCTTCCAAATTCATCTTGATCTTCATTCCAACTTCATCTCTATCTCTTTCCTTCCATGCAAATCATCACTTGAACATCTTTTAAGCTCCTTTCATCCCTCTCCATGACATGTAAATGTACCTTCAGAACCATAAGAACACGCAAAGTGTAAAACCATAGATAATTACCAATAAAATCACGAAATTAGCTCAAGTTTACACTTAAAGACTTTTAAAACTCATTTGCTCAATAAATCAATTAAACCCTTAATTTCTATGCAAATTATATGAATATGGAGAAAATCATTACAAAATATAACAATATAAATCATATAAAATCACCCTTAACAAGTATCCCTAGAATGATTAACATTTTTAGGTTTAGGATTCTTATCCTTTGAATATTTCTTATTTTTGCCCTTTTGTGGTCTAGCAGACTTAGCAGCAAGTCTGCTATCAGCAGGTCTAGAAGGTCCAGCAGTCCTACCCTTGGATTTACCCCTTTTGTTAAGTACTGTTGACCTCTTTGACTTCTGATTTTACTTTCTTGAAGCCTTCTCAGTAGGCTTTACAGCCTCAGCAACCCTTTTGGGAGTTGGATCTTGTGCAGGCACAAACTTAGGACCAATTTTGGTACTAGGTTCAGTAGCCTTACTGGATCCACCCTTAGTAGATTGTTGAGTATCAAATCCAAGGCATGTTCTATCACTAAAAGGCTTTCTAGATTTGAATGCAGTGGTGGAACTAGATTGTTCAGCAGATTCAACAGCTACTAAATGTATAGCAGACTTATGTTGAGTCTGTCCATAATCTTTTTCCTTACCTTTGAGAATTCTTAAATCAGCTTTTAACCTTTAAATTTCTGCTTGAAGATCTTCTTTTTCAGCCTTCACAAACTCATAACCAGATTGTATTTTCCTCAGTTGATTAAGGATGGCATCCAAAGTTTCATCATTGTCAGAATTTTTAGGATTTGAACCACAAGTAGATTCACAATCACTTTCAGCAGGAGTGTTTACAGATACATAAGTATACCTTCTCAGTCTCATCCATATTTTCCATTAAAGCATAATCATCCATATCAGCAATGCGTGCAGTGTCATCTGATTCATTACCTTTTTCTGATTCCACTTCATAGCCAGATTCATCATCAGCAACCATTGCTTTCTTGCCATATCTTCTTTGCTGATTTTTGTTCTTCAGTAGGTCTGGACAGTCAGGTCTAAAATGTCCAGGTTTCTTGCAGTTGAAACACAGATAATCAGGTTCCTTTTTCTGTTTCAATTCAGGACAGTCAGGTTTGAAGTGTCCTGGTTTCTTGCAATGAAAGCACAAGTAGTCATTATCTTTCTTGTATTCTTCCTTCTTCATTTTACTTGATTTCTTGGTGAAATTTCTTGGACAACCCCTTCCTGATTTCTACATTCTGATCTTCTTGCTCAGTAGGGCTATTTTCTCTTGAATTTCATCCAGTAGATCATCTTGACCAACTGATGATTCTTCTTTATGTGCAGCAGCCAATGCAGTAGTCTTTGGTTCCTTCTTTTCAGTGTCAGGAACAAGTTTCTTACTGAATTCAATGCCTTGAGATCTGAAAACAATTTGAAGGTATCCTCTTCATGAAGTCTCCTGGACTCTTCTATGGCAGTAACATTCATCTCCCAAACTTCTTTTGCAGGTAGGGCTTCCAAAATTCTTCTATTGATCTCTTCCTTTGTGTATACTACATTTACCAGGGTGAGTTCATCCATGATAGCTTTGAATCTTGACTCTATTTGATCAATGGTTTCATTTGATTTCATTTTGAAATCTTGGAACTTTCTTTTGGCTAAACTGACTTTGTTTTTCTTTATAGCATCAGTGTCTTCACAAATTAATTGCAATTTTTCCCAAAGTTCCTTAGTTGTCTTTCAATCCTTCACTTTCATGTACATATTGCTATCCAAAGTTCTGTAAATGATATCAATAGCAATATTGTTGAGGTTTGCTCTTTTTCTATCTTCAGCACCCCACTCTCTTTGTGGCTTTGGAACATACTGAGTTTCACTGCCTACAGTTATGGCTTTAGTGATCTCCAGTGGTCTATCAGTCAGCACATCCATCATCTCATCATGTGTTGTAGCTAAATAAGCCTGCATACGATGTTTATACTCATCAAAACGATCTAAGGAACACATCAACATTGTCCTAGCATACTGGTTGTTATCCAAGATGCAAAGCTTTGAAAATCAGAAACTAGAAAAAGTTTTCAAAGTATTTTCACAAGAACAACAAGTAGGATTACTTTGCAATAAAGCCATCGCTCCGATACCAATTGTTGGTCCCTTGAAAAGGATTTGGTTAAGTTTAGAGGGAAGGGGTGAATAAACTTAACACTTAAAACTTTTAGAGTTAACAAACTCAAAGAAGGTCAAGAGCATGTCGATCGCTCGAAGAGTCAGCGACAGATTGATATTCTTTGGATTTGTTGCAGCGGAATATATTTAGTTTAAGCCTTATTACTTATTTTTAAAAGAATGATACTAAGTATTGGATACTTAGAAGTGTAAGTGTGTGATTCAGTTGCTAGTTTTAGTAGGTTGATGTGATCAATATACTAAATGCAGAAAGTAATTGCAGAAAGTAAGTAGGAAAATTTTATACTGGTTCCCGGTGGTGTAATTCTGTCAGTCCACTCTTCTCCTGTGATGTTGGAGGAAATTCACTAGAGATCTTTGAGGTTGCAGTTACAAAAATTGCTAAGCTGTCTGTCCTTCACCTGTATCTATGGCTTCATAAACTGAACACTTGAAACAGGTACGATTGCTGCTCCAAAGTATTCCACTGATCCTTGAAGGGTAGGATTGCCTCTTCACCAGCTCCACCACACAAACAATAGGTCTTGACATCTATGTGCTTCTCTGTCTTCAGCAGGTTTCTTGTAAAAGAAAGATTGAATCAAGTATATGATTCAGTTGTTAGAAGCTTGATCAGGATCAAATGATCAACAACTTAATGTCTTCAAGTGTGTATACTTGATGTAAATTGATAGCAGGTTACACATGAAGAAATTACTTGATCAGTAAGTTTATGTTCTGTGTATGTCAGCAGGGTGATTCTCTTGATTAAAACTTGATAGCTTCGAATAGATTATTTATTTTTCATCACTTGTATCTGAATCATGAGTCTTCTATTTATAGGTGAGAATCCTGTGACTTATGTTTGAATTTCAAACATAGCCGTTTCAGATTTGTCTCCATCTTGACTTGCTTTCTGTCTCTGTTCATAGTACTGACACTGTCAATTTTCTTTTTGTCAGTTTTCAGTCTGTCCAACCTTTGACTTAAATCCATTGGATAATCCTCTGAATCTTTCCTACGTTCCTTTTATCTTGACCATTGATTTGTTGACAAAATCAAGGTTTGTAGTCCATCCTTATCATTTTAATCTTCCAATGTAACCCTTGATTAAACCGAGAAATATACTCAGCAAATATCTGAAGTATAACAGCCTGCTGATGTACATATCTTTCAGCAGGTGTAAGTCTGTTGTGTTTTAATAACACATCAACTGACTTCTTCTCATCTAACTTTTGATTGTGAAGTTAGAGTACACCACTTTGAACATAACTAAGTTCCAATCACCACTTTACATATGAAACTTACATCTTGTACACAAGGTATATGTAATTATTTTAGGTCATCACAGACTTCCCTAAATTCTGATTTCATATCCTTGACTTTAAATACTAAGTTTGATCCCTTAGCCTTCAATAACTGAGTTTGAACCCTCAGCCTTCAGTCTTCATCAGGTCCCTAGTAAGTCTACTGACCTAGACACTCTACTGACCTAGACAGGTCTACGGATAAAGTCAGCTGACCTTTTTACAGTGCTTGTTTGATCAAACCTATACAAAGATCAAACTCTAATAAGCCTACATATTTTATATAGACATCTTTTTGCTTTTGATCTATAACAGCAAGTCTGGCACTCATCATTAAAACTTAAAATATGCCCAACACAAATAAATACAAGTGGACAGGCCAGCTGTCTGGATATGCATAACGGGCAGCGGACTCATTTGTAGGTCGGACTCATATCTTCCTTGTCTTGATGTCAGCCTGATAATACGGGTAGATTTAACGGAATAGAGAGAAGGGGGTCCGACTTATGACCAGCGGACAGGACCTAACTTACGTACGGGGGGGTAGGATCCGGCTTACGAATTGCGGAGTAAGGGGATGGAGGCCCAAGATCTGTTATTAGGCTATGTATAAAGGCCCAAAATAGATGGGCAGGGCCTCAATCCGGTTCGGGTATATCAATGGGCCCCTACTCTACGCTTGGCGTGTCCGCCAAGGCGGAGAGTAGATATCAGAGAAGAGGTGTAGAACCGTACCTTAACGTTGTCGTTTGTGATAGTGTGATGCCGATAAGAGATATTGGGCTTAAACCAGTGTTGACATTGCGATGCAAATTACCGATGTGTGCTATGCATTGTAGCGAACAGGCTTTGACGCCGTGCAATGAAGCAAACGGGCTTATATGCCGAAACTTTTAATCGGGCTTGGATCAGTGTTTGATATCGCGTTGCGATTTACTGATGTATGTTGTAGCAAACATGCTTAGATGCCGATAACGTTCTAGCGGGCTTGAATCAGTGTTAGTATCATGTAGCAAATTACCGATTATATGCTGTGCATTGTAGCGGTCAGGCTTAGGTGCCGATAACGTTCTATCAGGCATGAATCAGTGTTAGTATCGCGTAGCAAATTACCGATTATATGCTATGCATTGTAGAGGACATGCTTAGGTGCAGATAACACTCTATCGGGCTCAGATACCATTCTATGGAATGAACGGGTTTAGATGGCCATCGGCCGTGTTGATTGGAGGCTATAAGCCAGAACAATCTGAGGTAGTAAGCCGTGTTGAGTTGACATCGCAAGTCGCAAGCAGTGTTGAGTTGACTCCGTAGCCAGAGCAGTTGAGGCTGCAAGGGTCATATCAGTTCATGAAATGTCATGTCGACTAAATTAATTGACACGATATTTGACGTGGACCGTCTTCTCTTCTGATTGGCTGAGAGGAATCGGTAACCGTTCCAGGTAATAATTGCGTTTGATTTTTGAAGTCCAAACGACGCTTCCCTCCATTCTTCGTCTATAAATAGGGGTTTCCTCCCTCATTTTCCCACTTTCCCTCTTTCTAAAAATAATTCCGGCAAGCATAGCAGTAGGATTCCAGCAAGAGCAAGCAAATTTCGGCAAGCAAGCAATCTCAGGCAAATGACAACATCTTTCATCCTCAGTTCATTTAACCATGTATGATTTCATATGGCTTTATTGCTTTGTTGCTTCATTTTTGCTTTTTTCTTTGGCTAGAAACCTGTATGTGGTTGGAATCGTGTTTAGGATCTGATTATGAATCGTAAATTCGTCCCTTTATGCTTCAATATGCTTGTACCATTTTCCCATAAACTTATCGGAAGATAGATGCCCATATAGTTGCAATGACTTAATTTTAGGGTTTTGCTTGGGGTTTTTTTTTTCGGGATTTTGTTTAAGGAAAATGGAGGGGTGAGGTGTCGGGGTGTGATTACTCTTACATTGGCCAGACTTCCATGTCTGGGTGATTAAACTGATCCACCTAGCCCTGTTTCTTTTCCAGAATGTATGTAGAGTATACGCCATCGGATGAAGAATTCCGGGCTGCTGCCGGTTATGGTTCTGAGGAGGTCAACATAGAGGAGGTCGACACAAGTGATGAACAAGGAACGGCTGATGAAGAAGAAGAGGCCATCGAAGTCAAATTTGACTTAGACGCTGAGGAGGCTGATGAGGAAGTCGAGGTAATCGGTGAGGGTGCAGCCGGAGGCAAGGTCGATAACGACGACCAAAGTAAAATCAGCGAGCTCATTAATGCCTACCATAAAGTCGTACGTCGGTTGGCAGCTGCTCAAGATGCAAAGTTCAAGGAAGCCGTGGGATCAAATAGGACCAGAGTGTCAAAGAAGCCCGTGGTATCCAAGAAAGCGGCCGCATCTGACGAGCCCGAGAAAAATAAGAGGCCACCCAAAAAGAGGTCAACCGCTGTTGAGATAGAGCTGGCGGACCAAAAACGTGCTGATAGCAATCTTATAGCTCGATGGAGGGAGTATCGAGATCAGACTAATTATACCTCTGCGATGACCGCCTTTGAAATTTCGGATGATTACCGGTTCACCAGCATGGGTGCGACGAACGTGTCGCGGACTTGTGGTCGAGATGATGAGGATTACATGTGGTTGCATTATGACCACTTAGTTGCCGGGCTTAGACATCCACTTGACCCATTCTTCATTACATTCATGAGAGAGTTGAAGGTCATGCCATGCGACCTTGTCTGGGATAGTTCGGGTTGTGATGTCTTTTATCATAATATGTCGGTTTTGTGGTCACGAGCCATCGATGGCAGCACTGCTTTACATTTACGGTTTCAACAAAAGGGTGATGCCAGGCAGATCCAACCACAAAGCATATCGAGCAGTGGTAGGCCTCGAATTTTATTCGACCTTCCGGACAAAGTGACGGATTGGGACAAGAGATGCATGAAAGTCGAGTCTTGAGTAGGATGGCCATTCAAAAAGCTTCTTGTGAACTCCGTTAGGACCGATCATTTGAAGGACATCCGAACTCAGGAGGCCGATGAGGGGTTTATAGCTGAGCTTAAGGAGTTGCTCGGGTATACCTGAAAATGATAGGAGCAAGCCCGTGCCTTTAGCTGGAGGCTTCATAGATGTTAATGAACCTTATCTTAGAAGGGCCGAACTTTCTAGAGCCGGCATCGGGAATCCCTTGGTGGTGGTAGAACCATTGCCTACTGACCCCAATTGGTATGAGGAGTGTCACCATGGCAAATGCATGCCGTCCTTGTGTAAAGTTTGTTTTGGAAACCCTTCGATGTGGGCCCCGAGTACGACTTTTACTTGCATTCTTTCATTTTTGGTCTTCCTTATTATTTTGACTGTCTCCGATAATATTGTCCTTTGTAGGTACCATGGACGCTTTAGCACAACGCAACTTATTGGCCGCCAGGAATACTACTGGCGAGGTGAAGAGAGCCACCGAGTTGAAGGGAGTTAAGACAACACTCCCTATGGTTGACATCCGGGTTGACGCGGTGGGAACTTTTGGATCTAAGGAATCTAAGGCCGGGAAGTCGATCCAGCCACCAGTGAAACAGGACGCGGACAAAACCGCGGCGGGCAAAGTTTTAAAGCAGACAGTCCTGACAAAACCTTCGGCTGGTGATAAGAAGAAAAGAGCTTTCG
Organism: Gentiana macrophylla; assembly: GCA_026214975.1. Classification (NCBI taxonomy): domain Eukaryota; kingdom Viridiplantae; phylum Streptophyta; class Magnoliopsida; order Gentianales; family Gentianaceae; genus Gentiana; species Gentiana macrophylla. Next base: position 109,768,949 of record CM047809.1, on the reverse strand, counting down.
TCGAAGAGATTGACCCCGCTGGAGGTGGGGATGCCTTGCAGGAAGCTCTGCCACCCAAGAAATCCAAAGTTGACGATGTTTAGAGAAAGGACGTTGCCGAGAAAGCCAAACCTTCTCATAAAGGAAAATCTCTTGCCGACAAGCCATCCTCAGCAGGCACAACTGCAATGGTGCCTTATAGTGGCATGCCCGTGGGACCTCGGGGTCATCCTACCATTTTGTTTGATAAGAATTTCATGCGCCAACTTCCCTTCGACCTGTCTAGAGCGATCATAATTTCTTAGGGTATTGCTGACGTGGCCCCGCTGAGGCATCTGAGATGGAGTCTTCCCAACCCTGTTCAGTTGGAGATTGACCACGGCATAGAGGACAGGATCGTGCTGACAAATTACACTGACCCTCGGAGGACTTTTCTTCAGAACATTGAGGATCTATGGGGCTTGTACGGGGCCACGGTGAGCATGATAAATATCTGCCAACTCTATGCTTTTATTTTTCTTTCTGTATTTTTTTTTTCTTTCTTTAGCATTGCAAGTCCTGTCTAACTCCACTGTATTTGCTCTTTTTCAGGTCGGTACCGGCTTGCGGCAGTTTATAAACGATTATAGGAACACTATATCGTCAAGCGCAGATGCTACCCAGGCACTAACCGATGCTAACAAGGCGTTGAATGCCTCCAATAAAGTTGCGGCTGATCTGCGTATTTGGCTTAGTGCTGCTGAGGCTGAGAATGATAAACTGAAGAAGAAGCTTGCTAAAAATGATGAACTGAAGAAGCAGCTCGTTGAAGCAAAGAGGATGCGGCTCAAGGCTCCGGCGAACTCCGAGCGTCTTGAAAAGATTAACCGTGAGCTGGCTCATAAAGATAAAGAGGCCGCTCGAACTATGAGTGAGATGCAGGAGTGGGTTGACACGGCCCAAAGTCGATGGGAGGCCGAGCAGAAGGCAAATGCTGAACTGAAGCAACAGCTGGCCGAGTTGAGCTCCAAGGTTGAATCCAGGATTGAGGCCGCAAGAAATGATGCCAATGGTAAAAACTTCCTGATGGGGTTCGATCAAGGGTTTTATCACATCACAAGGTGTGTGTGGGCTCACGGGGGTGACATAACAGATCTTAAGACTTTGCGGGATTGGAATCTTACCCCTCCTTTCTCTGATCATTTGAAAGGTTTCAATCCGCACATCCCCTTCTCCGAGATTGAGCTGCAAACTTATGCTGAGGGTTGTGAGGCACCCCCAGTCGAAGAGGTAAATCTTTAGGGGTTAGTGCTTCAAGCTACTCGACAGGAAGCCGAAGATCAGGCCGAAGATCAAGGACTGGCGGAGCAATTTGAGTCTGAGGCAAATGTTGACCAGATGTTACATCCTTCCCTCAGTGCTGAGAATATTGGCGATGAGAGCATGAGGCCAGAAGATTCTTAATTTTGTTGACTCTCTGTTGTATATGCAATATTTTGATTCCACTTTGCTTTGTATAACTTTTCCCTTTCCACACTTGTAATGACATTTTCTTTATAAACAAATTTCCTATGTGTTCGTCTGTATGTTTGTCTTTTGCTCGAATTTATTGTATATATCGAGTTTGTCCCTGTGAGTCTGGTATAGTAGTGTCCGCCCCCTCCCCTTTGTTTTAAATAAGATTCAAAGTCGAAAGTGGACGGACTTATCTGAAATAACTGCTCGACTGTAGCGTGAAAATTCCACATAATATGGCCCCCTTGAATCTTATCTCAAATAACTGCTCGCTTCTATACTTGAAATTTTTCCGGGGTATGGCCCTGTTGTTTTAGATAAGATTCAAGTCGAACTGGCGGGCATACTTGGAATCACTTGTCTGATTGTATGGTTGAAAATTTTCCAAAGTATGGTCCCTATTTTTAACAAAGATTAAGATGAACTCGAGGTCTTTGTTGAAAATTTTGTCGAAAATCATAATTATACGCTTAGCGGACACATTTGACTGTCATGATAACATGTAATGTAAAAGGCAAATGTAAAATTGGTTTATTAAGTTCACCTCACCCCACTAGGTGAGTGCATTTTATAAATAAGAAAGCCTAACCACTCACGTCGTAAACGAGAGGATAGCCATAACCCTAGCCAATTATTACATATAGTACCTCTTGAGGTTATCTGCATGCCACGGCCTGTTGAGTTCGAAACCTTGTTGGTTCTTGAGGACATAAGTCCCTTTATTGATCTCTCTCGTGACCAGGTAAAGGCCCTCCCAGTTCGCCATAAGCTTGCCCCTGTCGGCCTCCAGACCAGTGGCCTTCCTGTTTCGAAAAACGAAATCACCGACCTTAAACAAGTGGTCGTGGATTCGTTTGTCGTGCTGTCGTTTAGCTGTCTGCTTGTAATTCACAAGCCGATGATTTGTTGCTAACCTTTTCTCCTCTGCCAGATCTAGGTCGATCTGCCTGTTGAGTAGATTGTCCGCTGGATTGTACATAACGACCCTGATACTTTAGAGTGCTATTTCAATAGGTGTCATGGACTCTGATCCATAAACTAGAGCCAGCGGTGTTTCTCCCGTGGGTGTTTTGATTGTGGTGTGGAGTGCCCATAGTATGGAGGGCAGCTAGTCGACCTAACCGCCTGCTTTTGCTTTCTCACTTACGCTCTTTTTGAGCATCTTCATTATCTGCTTATTGCCGGCCTCAGCTTGGCCATTGCCCTTAGGATAGGCTACGGATGATTGCTAGTGTTTAACTTTGTACTCTTTGCAAAAATTTGAAAATTCCTTTCTAAACTGCGGTCCATGATCTGACACCACTACCCGTGGGATACCAAAACGAGACCATATATGGTCATGGAGAAAGTAAACTGCATCCTTTGCTCCTATCTTGACAAAAGGCTTGGCCATGATCCACTTTGTGAAATAATCCGATGAGGTCGAGTCCCCACATGTCGAAAGGCCAAGGTGTGACCACAATGCTCTATTCGATCGACGGAAGTCTTGGGATGTCCGCATGTTTATGGCATTCTGGACATTTCTGACTAATTTCTCCGAATCCTTAAGGATTGTCGGCCAGTAATAACCCGCTGTTACCACCTTCTGGGCTAAGGAGCGGCTAGCGGGATGGCCCCCACACACTCCTTGGTGAAGTTCCATGAGTATTTTCTTGCTTTCCTCCTTTCGGACACATATCAATAAAGGCTTAGTGGCATATCTCCTATAAAGCTTTCCGTCGTGTATGACGTACCTGGCTGATCTTTTCCTGAGGGTGCGAGATTTATCCGCCTCAGTGGGCAAGGTGCTTAATTCTATATAAGCTTGAATTTCGTCAATCTAGCATGGAGTTGGCGTTGGTGCATCGATCTCCATGATTTCTGTTATTTCAATGGTGGATACAACAAGATATTCCACCATTATGGAGGGATCCCTGATTTCTTCGAGAGAGATAGCTTAGAGAGATAATCTGCCCGCTCGTTATCCTCTCTTCGGACTATAATGAATTCATAGTAGTTGAAGTCGGATCTCAATCATCGAACAATCTCACCGTATTTTTTTAGGATGCCGCAACGCGTCCCATAGTCCGCTGAGATTTTGTTGACGATGTGCTGAGAATCACAATAGACTTCAACATTTTTCACTTTTAATTCCCTTGCAAGTTTAAGCCCAGCTATGACCGCTTCATACTCGGCTTGATTATTTGTGGCTGGGAACTCTAATCTTAGAGCTTTTTCGATTTCCTCTGTTGTCCTGGGTTCCATCAGAATAACACTAGGCCCACAACCATTTCGAATTGACGATCCGTCGACATATAGCTGCCAGTATTGATCGGGTTTGTTTGGGACCGCCGCAGGCCCAAATGGTATGGGCGAACTTGGTTGAGGCGAGCTGAAACTTATCTCAACAATGAAATCTGGCAATGCTTGAGCTTTGATAGCTTTCCTTGGTTATAATGTATATCAAAGTCGGTGATCTCGATAGCCTATCGAAGCAGACGACCTGAAAGGTCTGGTCTATGTAGTATTTGGCGCATCGGGCTATCTGTCAAGACAATTATGGTATGCGAAGTAAAGTAGCCCCTGAGTTTGCGGGCAGCGATAACAAGCGAGTAGGCTAAATTTTCAACATTAAAATAACGACTCTCCACCGGACTGAGAGCCTTGCTTACATAATAAATGGGGTTTTGGAGGGATCCGGCCTCCTTGACAAGAACGGCGGCAACAGCCCGGTCCGAGGCCGCCAAGTACAAAACAAAACATCTCCTTCTGTAGGGCTAACCAAAAGAGGTGGTTTCCCTAGATATTCTTTCAAAGCTTGAAATGCCTGCGAACATTCTGCATTCCATGAATATGACTTGTCACCTTTGAGTATTTTGAAGAAATGGAGGCATTTTTCTGCTAATTTTGATATAAAGCGACCTAATGTGATGATTCCTGCATCTCGAGCAAAGCCTGTATTTTTTATAGATTAGACTCGATGCCTCGGCGACTAACCATGAACCCAAGGAACTTGCCTACCTGGACACCAAATGTGCATTTGGCTGGACTGAGTTTCATTGAGTGCTTGCGGACATTATTAAAAGTCTCTTGGAGGTCGACTGAATGACCGTCATCTACGGACTTGACGACCATATCATCTATGTAAGCCTTCATGTTTTTCCCGATCTGCAAACTGAAAACTTTGCTGACCATCCTCTGAGATGTTGAACCCACATTTTTCAGCCCGAAGGGCATCATTTCGTAATAGTACAGGCCCTCAGCAGCCCTGAAAGCTGTTTTTTATTTTTCGGATTACGCCATCTGCATCAGATGATACCCCGAATATGCGTCCTGAAAACTAAGAACCTCAAAACCAGAGATGGAATCAACCAGTCGGTCGACTCGAGGAAGTTGATAAGGATCCTTCGGATAAGCTTTGTTGATGTCTGTGAAGTCGATGCACATTCTCCATTTTCCATTATGCTTCTTCACCATAACTACGTTTGCTAGCCAAGTGGGGTTGGCTAGCTCTTTGATAATTTCCGCTTGAAGAAGCTTTCCGACCTCTACCTTAACCGCGGCCTCTTTTTCGTTGGTGAACTGTCGAGCCCGCTGTTGTATCGGCTTGAAGGTAGAGTCGACGTTGAGATGATAGAGGGCAACGTCGGCCTCAACTCCTCTCATATCCGTAACCATCCAGGCAAATGCATCTAGGTTTTCTTTGAGCAAGTTAATCAAAATTTCCTTCTCAGAGAGACTCGGCCGAGCCCCTATCCTGATCTTCTGATTGGGGTATACGCCATTGATGATTACCTCGACCAGCTCATCTTCCACTGTGAAATCAGGCTCATCACTGACTTGCAAAGTTTCACACTCCACTTTGACAGGCAAGGGTTCTCCTACAACCCTGATCATACTGATGTTCTCCATGTCCTCAGGTTGCTCGATGTGAGCTTTCTTGTTTCCCATCCTCATTTCATGGATATAGGTGAGGACGGATGCGGGTTCGCTGATCGACGTTCTGACCCTTTCCCTGACGTAAAACTTTGCTCGCAGATGCGGGATGGATGTAACCATCTAAAATTGTTTCAATGCTGGCGTTCCGATTATCATATTAGTTTGATTGGTGATCAACCATGAGAAATGTCACCTTTTCAGTTGAGAAAGGCACATAATCTCCCATTTGCACATCCAGGTCGATGGCCCCCTTGACCTGTATTCTGTGATTTGAAAAGCCTTCAAGGGTGCCATTATGCAGCCTCAAATTAGAGTCGTTGAACCCCAGCTCTTTGAAGCATTTGTAATACAAGATGTCCCGACATGCTCCCGTAGCGATCATAACTCTATTGACGCATGCCCGATTGACTACCACCGAGACACAAAGACACATGTCCTCTACGTTGACGGAAGTCACCAGCTCGCTTTGGGTAAAAGCAAAAGGTTGCTCATTCCCATGCAGGACAACTGGCTTCTCAACATGCTTGTTAATAGCGCCAATACGGATTTTGATCTGATTGTTTCTGGGGGAGTCTCTGTTATCATTCGAATTTGCCTATCGAACTGACGTGCTTGTTGGTTTTTCTTGTCTGCCCCCCCGGTGTCCCTCTTTTATTGATCTTGGTTGCTGCGTGCCAATAACTTTTCGATCACTCGTTTGAATTGCATGCATTCATCGGTGGTGTTGTTAGGAAATCTACGCGGGAACGCAGCGGAATTCAAAAATTTATTTCCTATCGACCCAAGATCGACTTCGTTTAAGCAATAAACAATTAAGCTAGTAGACGGTGGTTACCTTGGTTGATCTAAAAGATCGACGCTTTGACCGTCTAAGAGAGTAGTTTCGCATGGAGCCGCCCAAGTGTTCGCCCTCTACCGCTAGTCCACACGAATGACCACGGAATCCCATCATGGATTGCTATTGGAAAACTCCGGTTGCTAGACCGGCCCTTTTCCCCTCTCTCCAACTCTCTATAGGATGCTCTCTAATTTTACACAAGAATTATTAGTTCTTGGAATTGTGATGTACAAAAGAGCTTGACACCCACCTCCTATTTATAGTCATAGGTGGCGCCCCAATAGAGTAGAAAAGAAGAAAACATTTTCCCAATAAAATAAGGAAAATATAATTGATTGATTTATCTCATTTATTATAATATCTCATATCAAATAAATCTAGGATATTGTCAATATCTCATATTGAATATTTCCAAGATATTGTCAATATCTAATATTGATTATCTTTATTTTATTACCATAAATCAATTTACACATGTGTATATATCACATATATATTACACATATAAATCTATACAAATATATTCAACTAATGGAATTATGCACATGTACAATCAATGCACAGCACACACACGCACATTCATTAAAATATATATATTATTTTATTTTATTAATATCCAATATTAATAATAGGTAATATCATTAATTAAATTGCACAATCCAAGTGTATCTTATACACACACAAATTGCGCCACCTTAGACCAACAAATTGGCTTCCGGAATATTCTTTAATTAATATAATATTATTAATATCTTGTATTTAATTTATTCATAATAAATAAATACCACCATATTAATTTACCACTATAACCTTTATAGTCTCGAGATAAACTTTTTCCTTATTTGGTTATCATCTATAACCACATTTTAATCCGGCTAGATGTTCATATGTGTGTGACCCGATAGGCTTCCGAATATGTTGGCCGTAGACACAAAGTGCAAATTACGAAAATGCCCTTCATGCCTAACGATCACGGGATAGCGTCTAGCAACACACCGTGACCCCCAATCATCGGAAGAGTCAAATGCAATGACTACTACCTTTCATGTGAAACGATTACCGTGTAACTTACAATCCTATCATTGTAATAATATCCATACGGTCGTTAGTCGAGTGTCAAAACATCAACGACCGTATCTTATAACTGGATATCATGCTCTCTCAAGTAACTCATTTACTCCCACTTTGCAAAGATTCACGAGAGTAAGACATTCCTTATAAGAAGGCCATTTCGGATATTCGATCCCAATCATAGGATACGCGATTCCCGGACGACCAATCATGTATACTCCGCATGCTTGATTATCATACCCAATCACTACCGCATGATCGCCCGTGGCTGGGAAACCTCAATAGTGTCAAAGCATGACAATCCACACCGTGATGCCATGAAGACTCGGTCTTAAGGATAATTACACAACCGTCACATAGTGTGACACTTATCTCGTGTAAGTGGGTTAGTCTAACGACGCATTCTCTAATACACGCCCACGCATACCCAAGTGTCTCTACACTTCGATAGACGAGATCTATCCCTGCCCTAAAGACAGAAGACATCTAATACGTGCTAGTCTGTTTATACTATCAATGCCCTGTTTGATAGTACGTCAGCCTAGAGACATTTAAGTATCAAACTTATTAAAGTGATTAGAGATCTCATCAACCATAATCGCCTATCATGGTTTCTCTACCACAGTTTAATACTAAGGACGTTATCATATAACAATTCACAATTGGTTCTTTAGAAGAAACAGAGATATATGACAATGTAAAAGCCATTTAATATATGTACAAACATAAAGAAATAGTAGAAATGATCCGACCGGTCGGATCCGGTCCAACCCGATTGGGTTTAGGACACTATTCCAACAATCTCCCACTTGGCCTAAAACCAATCACTAGCACACACAAGACCAAGTTGAAACACAAGAATCTCATGCAATACTCTTGAACTAGCCCTAGCCATGAACGGATCGCTATCCGTGGGGACTCAGCTATCTTCATACTATGCTCCAAATGACCAAGTCAAAGGAACCGCTCAACACACACACGACGAATCTCGACGAGACCCTGGTCCTTGCTTCAAGCAATGAATCCACTTACTATATCGGCTATATAGAAAAGGTGGAAGAACCGCATACAAGGTTCATGAATGAACCTTCAGATCCATGTATTGCTCCCGCTAGCCTCTAAGGCACTCACTTGTGTTTTGGCTAAGTTGTAGAGTTTACTGATGACCCATAGGCTAGAACATTTTCAGCTCATTTGTATCACTTAATCGAAGTGACTGCAAACCTGCATTGTAGCTCCCACTCGCCTTCATAAGACTCGGGATATACGTGCAGTATATATCTACGCTTATTTAATTCCAAGTTTTAATAAACTAGGAAACTTTCCTTAACTTGTTTAAGGATATTCTCGACATTTACCAGATTTACTTTCATACTTGCTCATGGCTATTCATGGACTATGAACATCCGGCATTACCTATAAGATGGTTCCTATCGCAGTAGCGAAGGAAACCTTCCATAAGCATCATCTTTCACCTTATCTTTAGGACCAACGTCCTAACATAGATAGATCTCGCGATCTATGCTAAACTTCTTTTAGCATCACATCTATATAGGTAAACTATAATCTAACAGCAGTAAAATCTATCACTATAGATTCTCATTTCTAAAATAAGAACTGCTAATCCAAGTGCTTTCATAAAGACCTTGAACTACCAAACATTAATTGACCGTGACATGGGGAGATGATTCATGAGAGAGATATCCAATACCTTACTCAAAAATCGTAACACACTCCCACTATCCATCTTGCACATTGGCATATCCTTCTTTTGACTAAATCAAACTCCTTTGATTATCAAACAAAGAAATCGTCTAGAGAAACTTGTTTGAGTCCATAAATGGATCTCGTGGGCTTACATATCATGTTATTGTCTATGAACATCGAAGTTATGCGCCTAACGTCTTCAACACTATCATATAGTCATGATCTGAAGTTATAACAAGCATAGTCTGAATAGAATCGGGCACACCCGGCATCATAAAGACAATTACAAGGTTTACACCTCATACCCTTCGGCCGTCACTATAGCCTTATGGTAATCATATTACTATCCATGTCACCTTTCGAGGACACTCCCCTTAGGTAAGGCAGACTAGGTTCACAACCTGGTTGTCCTTGATGGAATCTAATTCGATATATTATGGCTCTAGCCATATCTCTCAACCTTGCCTTTCAAACATTCTTTCACAAGTCGTGAGATATTCATTCTTCAAGATGAACATACCATCAACCTTTTCAGGCTTGAGGTTATCCACAGACTTCTGAGAACTTTTGTGTGCACTGAGCAGTGATCTACACCTCATCGCTATGTGGCGTCTGCTCATGTTCCATTGGTCGAATATATCTTTGTGGTTCTCAAACTCTTTTGAGATCTGATTCACTCCCACTGTTTCTTTCGGAAGAAACACTTCCTCAAGAAGACAAACATGTTTGGAGACAAACATTTTTGCTCATGGACAAGTAAATAATATCTAGCATGCTAGCTAAGACATTCCACAAAGTTGCATAAGTCGTACTAGGCTCCAAGCCTTTCTGACTTTGCCTATGACAACTTCAAATCATCGGTTAAGATAGATTCGACATTTATCATCTTCCATATCTAATATGGAATTTATTCAACATTTATTCTTTGGAACTCGGTTAAGTATAAAGGCACTATCCCGAAACGGGTAAGGGATACTTCGCATGGCTTGCATCACACCTTTATCATATAAAGTGTTGTTTCCATTTTGGGAACACAATCTAATTGTGTATCCCAAAGATGGTATCCTTCAAGGGAGAATCTTATTTCTTTTCAGACGGCTTCTGAAACACCCTTCAGGTATTAATTACTTCAATCCAATTGAAAATTAATTCCTAAGTAGCTCATCAATCTCATATCGCATTACTAGCTCGAACTTTTCGGGCTTTCCGAATTGTCGTACTTCAATAAATACATTCAACTATTTCTAAAATAGTCATAGAGATTAATAAACAATTACTTGTGGCATTAATTGTCATAAGCCAACAAACATCGGTATGTTTAGGCTTTAGACAATTTTTCTAAAATTTATAACCTTTTCATAAAAGGGTATTTTAGTCCTCTTTGGATAAGATACGTTTAACCCACATGATTCATAATCATATGGTTCAACATCATCAGAATGACGTTTAATTACACGCTTCCCTTCCAGAGAGACTATGTCTAGAGTAACCACAAATCAAGGATAATAACCATACAAATATTTAGTTGAGATCTCATCATATATATCAACTATATAGTGACATCAATCTAGTATGTTAGATTCAGTGACCATCCAATTTTATCAGAATAACATTTATTCTTTACAATTGAATATGTCTGCTAAATCCTAACAAATAACTGAAAGCATGTTCTTTATAAGAACCAGAACATAATAACATTTATTTAGTTCCCTTATCAGTTTACTAGATCCAGAATATGGTAAGTGTTACAATGTTTGTTTCACCTTCCATATTTGTCATCCAATCCTTCTAATTTAATCACACTCGTAAGGTATCATATATCTTAGGGTTGACTTTTAATTTGGAAAGATTTATCTCAACTCTCTTGCCTATAATAGAAACTTCGATAAGTTCTCTATTTAAGCACATGCCCTAAATTTCCTTTCAATCCTTTAAGCACTTGAGAAATGTTTCTTATTGTAGTCTTCATAAGACTTAAGAAAGATCACAAGAGCTATGTTTTCAATTTCCTTTCATAAAGAAAATCTAAATTCATTAAATAGTTTATTTAACCTTTTGAATTGCATTCAAAACATTAACTATTCAATTAACCTTTAAGCAATGATAGAATTAAGTCGATACTTAAATCTTTTAATTTTGAAAACAACCTTTCCAAAATTAGACATGGTCATTCTCATTCAACGTTTGAATTATTTGTCATCATGATGAATGAATGATCATCTTGGATCGTATTCAATATCATGAGCTTCCGCTTTCCTTTAATAATTAAAGTCTCGAGTATCGCATCAATTATGTAGTCTCCTTGTCTCTAACTACTATAACGGGATTGCTCGTGTCATTGCTTATTTTAAAAAGGATTAAAACTACTTAACCATATTTGAGAACGATTCTCAAAAGGTAACAGTCATGTTTGGTTTTACTAATCGAGAATAAAACATAAATATAGAATTTGCTAACTACAACATTAAAAAAATGAAAATAAAAGAGTGTTGTTTGTTTATACACGCAAAATCAAAAATGGTCTTTTGGTTTATGATTTTTCTCCCACTAGTCAACTACTTCCAATTGACTTTCAAGAATTTTTCAAAATTCTTTAGTGGCTGAGATCCAATCTAGTTACCTTGATTTCCGGCGGTGGTCGATCAACCAAGATAATTTCGATAGGTAGGTAACTCTTTACCATTCACATCTCTATGTGATTCTCAGTGGTTGACTAGTCAACTCTTTGGCGATACACATCACTATGTGTTAGTCAACCCTTGTCTCTAAAGTCGACGGCCCAGGACGGTGGTCAATCACGAAAGACTCTAGTCAAGTCATAACCCAATATTCACGAGATCTCATACGATCATATCTCAATAACGACGATATACCCGTGGTAGGTCAACTCCGGCGGTGGTCGATCGGTTGGATCCGAACACAGCTCTTCACCGTCGTTATAATATTGGGAGACAATATTTCGACTTGATTTTTGTTGTGGAAGTATTTTTAGTAATTTAATTCACTTAATTAATTTTAATTTCGGTCTCATCATAAATATGTCTATCTCTATAAACATACATCCTACACATTTATCTAGATCGTGCCTAGTCATGCATCTATCGTATCATATAAAATAAATACAAGCACAAAATAAATAAATGCATAAAGTAACCGGTATGATCATGGACTTTTTCCTAGGTGCGGTTTCGAATACAACCGACGAAACCGTGGGTCACAATCTAAGGGTATTTGCAACCGCCAATAGGATCTTTAATGCGCCATTCTCCAATGGGATCTTTATTTTCGTCTTTCTTTGGTCTCCATCTTCGCTTCCATTCTTGTTACATTTAATTCTATCGAATAAAATAAATACACCCGCCGCACACGGGAGGGAGCTAATGGGAATGGGATAAATGCAGAAAATAAACTAGGTCACGTTCTTCATAACGGCCTAGGACAATTTTTAAACCAACAGAAAAATTAAATCATTCACATCTATCCTATCGGTCGAGTCCATGATCAATCGAGGTCCATATAATCATATTATATCTACTATATCTAATCCATACCATAAAATCTTATGAAAAAGATAAAATTAAAATTTAACTACTTGCGTCTTAATTAATCAATTAACATTTAATCTATTAAATAATTTTATCCAATCAATTAACTAATTAACATTTAATTAATTAAATGATTTTAATCGAAATAAAATTAACGATTAATTTTAAACCGATTTTAATTTTAATTTTAATTAATTAGAACTATTCCAAAAATAAATCAAAATTAAAATTATTTCTCTTTGTTTCTTTCCTTTTGATTCGCAATCAAAGGGATGCTTTGTTTTCTAAACCAAATTTTAGCTTAAGCTTCAGCCACTTTCCAAAATCAAAATTTTGGAAGTGGCGCAAGCTAAGCTTTTACAAATCAAATATTTGGAAAAGGGCCAGCCTATTCCAAATCAAATATTTGGAAAGGCCAATAATTTTAGTTTAAGCGCGCCACTTTCCAAAATCAAAATTTTGGAAGTAGCAGCAAGCCTTTCCCAAATCAAATATTTGGAAAGAGCTGGCTATTCCAAACAAAGTTTGGAAAGGCCAATATTATTTTAATGCCATGTGGCCTCCCAATGGCCCCAAACTATTTGAACCATTGGTTAGCCACATGACACAACTAAACAAAGGAGGAATTACCAATCACAACTATGAACCATATTGAATCACAAAATACACAAAACAAAAATTTGGAGATCCGCCAAAGCATTGGCGGTCAATCGATGCGCCGCGGCGAGTTGCCTCTTTGCCGCCGCCGCCCTTGACCGCCGCGCGTGGTGGTGCCGCCGCCTTGATCGGCCGAGCACCACCCGATCCCCTTTTTTTTTTTTTCTTTTCGTGTATCAATTTTGCAAATCAAAAATCTTTCATCTTTTAATTACGTGATTTAAATGATAAAATTAACTACATAAAATAACATGCTTATTGCTTAAGCTCAAGCTCTCTCGATACCATCGTTAGAAATCTACGCGAACGCAATGAATTCAAAAATTTATTTCCTATCGACCCAAGATCGACTTCGTTTAAGCAATAAACAATTAAGCTAGTAGACGGTGGTTACCTTGGTTGATCTAAAAGATCGACGCTTTGACCGTCTAAGGAGAGTAGTTCTGCATGGAGCCGCCCAAGTGTTCGGCCTCTACCGCTAGTCCACACGAACGACTCGCGGAATCCCATCATGGATTGCTATTGGAAAACTCGGTTGCTAGACCGGCCCTTTTCCCCTCTCTCCAACTCTCTATAGGATGCTCTCTAATTTTACACAAGAATTATTAGTTCTTGGAATTGTGATGTACAAAAGAGCTTGACACCCACCTCCTATTTATAGTCATAGGTGGCGCCCCAATAGAGTAGAAAAGAAGAAAACATTTTCCCAATAAAATAAGGAAAATATAATTGATTGATTTATCTCATTTATTATAATATCTCATATTAAATAAATCTAGGATATTGTCAATATCTCATATTGAATATTTCAAGATATTGTCAATATCTAATATTGATTATCTTTATTTTATTACCATAAATCAATTTACACACGTGTGATATATCACATATATATTACACATATAAATCTATACAAATATATTCAACTAATGGAATTATGCACATGTACAATCAATGCACAGCACACACACGCACATTCATTAAAATATATATATTATTTTATTTTATTAATATCCAATATTAATAATAGGTAATATCATTAATTAAATTGCACAATCCAAGTGTATCTTATACACACACAAATTTGCGCCACCTTAGACCAACAAATTGGCTTCGGAATATTCTTTAATTAATATAATATTATTAATATCTTGTATTTAATTTATTCATAATAAATAAATACCACCATATTAATTTACCACTATAACCTTTATAGTCTCGAGATAAACTTTTTCCTTATTTGGTTATCATCTATAACCACATTTTAATCCGCTAGATGTTCATATGTGTGTGACCCGATAGGCTTCGAATATGTTGGCCGTAGACACAAAGTGCAAATTACGAAAATGCCCTTCATGCCTAACGATCACGGGATAGCGTAAAGAACACACACCGTGACCCCAATCATCGGAAGAGTCAAATGCAATGACTACTACCTTTCATGTGAAACAGTTACCGTGTAACTTACAATCCTATCGCTGTAATAATATCCATACGGTCGTTAGTCGAGTGTCAAAACATCAACGATCGTATCTTATAATCTGGATATCATGCTCTCTCGAAGTAACTCATTTACTCCCACTTTGCAAAGATTCACGAGAGTAAGACATTCCTTATAAGAAGGCCATTTCGGATATTCGATCCCAATCATAGGATACGCGATTCCCGGACGACCAATCATGTATACTCCGCGATGCTTGAAGATCATACCCAATCACTACCGCATGATCGCCCGTGGCTGGAAACCTCAATAGTGTCAAAGCATGACAATCCACACCGTGATGCCATGAAGACTCGGTCTTAAGGATAATTACACAACCGTCACATAGTGTGACACTTATACGTGTAAGTGGGTCATCTAACGACGCATTCTCTAATACACGCCCACGCATACCCAAGTGTCTCTACACTTCGATAGAGCGAGATCTATCCCCGCCTAAAGACAGAAGACATCTAATACGTGCTAGTCTGTTTATACTATCAATGCCCTGTTTGATAGTACGTCAGCCTAGAGACATTTAAGTATCAAACTTATTAAAGTGATTAGAGATCTCATCAACCATAATCGCCTATCATGGTTTCTCTACCACAGTTTAATACTAAGGACGTTATCATATAACAATTCACAATTGGTTCTTTAGAAGAACATATATATGACAACAGAAAAGCCATTTAATATATGTACAAACATAAAGAAATAGTAGAAATGATCCGACCCGGTCGGATCCGGTCCAACCCGATTGGGTTTAGGACACTATTCCAACAGGTGTAACCTTTGTCCCTGTGATACCCACAATACGTGGTAGTGTCGCGGCGTGGATCCGGAACCATCGGGTAAGGCTCTAGAAGTTAGTCCCTTACTTCATTAAACATCTGAGTGTATAAGATTCTTAGAGGGGTAAAGGTCTCCTCCTTGAATCTCTCATGCTTTTTGATGTCTCGATCATGATTCCTCCGACTATCCCTGGGCGGGCTACGCCCAGCCCTCTATTTGCCCTTGTTGGATGTCGATGAACCCTCGTTCCCCGCCGTCACGATGTACTTTCTTGTCGAACTTAACATCTCTTGTAAATTTGAAGGCGGTGTCAGAGCAAAATAGGATTTCAGATAACCGGGATTCAGCCCTGTTTCAAAGCTGCTCATCATAACGTTGTCCGCTAAACATCTGGTTAGCTCATATACCTTAAATAACCGTTCATAATAACTGTGGGTAGACTCGTTCTCACCCTGTTGGACCTCATGAAGGTCGATGTGTGTCTTTTTAGGGCCGCCTACTGACCTGAATTTAGCAATAAACTTGTTTGTCAAATCATCCCAAGAGAGGATCGATCCCGGAGGAAGACCGCGAACCCATGAAAGCTTTACACCATGCTTCAGCTTTGTTTGGCGTGCATAGGCGATTTTGCTTTGAAAGCGGCATTAACGATTAATAGAGTAACAACGGGCGTAATTTTATTTACAATAGTGGGAGTGATAATAAGGAAATGAATTTCGATTCTATCCTTGAATATCACGAGAAAAATTTATTTTTACGTTTTGGTCGTTGAAGCAAATGGATTCACTTTCAACTCGATATATTGTTGCCTCATAGAAAGTGAATATGACATTTGTAGTACTGAATCCGAGACTCGGACTTTTGTTTGATAAAGTCGAGAACCACTAGACAAATTTGAATAAGTATGTGTAACACATCAAAACTATTAAAGGTAAAAGGTTTTCGTATTAAGATAACTGACCCTTCAAAATCTATTAATTGAGTGCATATATCCACAGAGATAAGACTGACGATTGGCTAAGGGTGATTCCTATCTCCCAGCTTCCAGGAACACTATCTCAAAGGAACAATGACTAAGTTTCCTTTCAATCGGGAAAGGGTAATAGATTTGAAGGGTAACATAACTTGTTCACCGTGACCTTCGGGGTCTAGTGAGAGATACAAGCTAGTGGGAGGTTTTGAGTGGTGACATTTTGTCGATGACTACTCAAAATGTGATCTAGTTTATCAAAAGAATACGAGGAGGAGTCTCGATTTTAGCGAGAGAATAGAAGTATTCCATGCTCGGAAATAGGCTATCGTAGTCTTGGGACTGATGCTCGGCACGCCTCGTAGTGGAATGTTTTCACCGAGGAAGAAAACCATAGACTTGCCCTATATAGTTATTGATGTACTACAATACCTTTGCTAAACTCGATTAAGATAATTGGTTGCAAAATAACGGGTTAACATTATTATGTAAACCGAGAAGTCTACTAGAAGATGCTAGTGAATTTATGGATAAGGAGTGAATTGGTTCACACCACTTCAGTAAATGTAGGCATTTAGCATTTAATGCTTGAAGGTAGGATGGAGATTTTGTGCATACGTTCCCGATTGTGACTGTTCGTGAAATATCTTAATGAGGCAGTGAAGGTTGATGACGCCGCTTCATCCTCGAGACGACTTCGCGGAAAGCTTTACACCATGCTTCACTGTTTGGCGTGCATAGACTGATTTTGCTTTCGAAAGCCGAAAGTCAATCCAAAGGATCCGTTGCTCCGTGATAATTGGTGAAGTTAGGGTAGTGAGTTTCACCCCCTAGAGCCGCTTTCATGATGTTCGGATGAAGGACGCTGGTAACCCACGTCGGGTTGGTTTTCGCTCCGGTCCTACCCCTCTGTAATTCTTCTATCTGTTTTTACATGATGCCTATCTCATCCCGATTTTCTGGGATGGGTAGGAGTTGGGTATAAATTTCTGCGGCCTGCGATTCCCCTTGCCCTTTGACGCGAGTACGGACCTGTCGGGGGTTTCTAGGTCGCCCTAGGGCTTCACCGCGGTCGTCGACCATGGGCCCCAGACGAACTAAAGCTGACGTCCTACCCGCTCTAGGTTGAGAAGTAGCATGACTGCTTTCTTCCCTCTATGTCTGTTGTGGTTGATTTGCCCTTTGTGGATTCAGAGTGGGTTGTGCTTCCGATACTAGCAACATTACAAAATGCATCGTTGCCCATCAAAACAACTTCACCTTTTACTGAATCATACGTGCAAAACCAATCTCTATTAAGACACATACGATACGTGCAACCAGAATCTAAGAACCATTCATCAATAGACAATAATTTATCATTAGCAAAGAAAATCTCTCCATCATTCTCATCTTCAACGATTCTAGCCTAAGAAGACTCTTTACCATTCTCTTTCTTTTGTTCACATTTTTCTTTGTTATTAAGTCGAAAGAAATTAGATTTGATATGTCCACTCTTTTTACAATAATTGCACGTCAATTTTTTGTGTCTATGATTCAAAACAAAATTTTCACTATCTGCATCATTCTTAATTGATTTGCCCGAACTACCAGTATGTCTGCATAACTACTACTACGTCCTCCAGTTATGTCTTTCTCAATCTGATCTTTCAATTTGAAAAGCATATTAAATTCTTTGTAAGAAATAGTATCCTTACCATAAATTATTGTTTCCCCAAAATGCTTAGACGATTGGGAAGGGAACACAATAATAACACAGCCTGATCCTCATCATCAATCTTAACATCTATATTACTTAAATCCATAAGCACGGAATCAAATTTATCTAAGTGTGATAATATATATGACCCTTCAGACATACGAAACATATATAATGTTGCTTTAAATAAAGTCTATTCTCCATGGTTTTCTTCATATTCAAGATTTTAATTTTTCCCACAAACCCTTAGCAGTAACCTTGATAGACGCCTCTCTTAAAACCTCATCATAAAGACATAAGATGGTACATGATCTAGCCTTTTTGTCGAGACCAGCTAGGAAACTCGTCATCTGACATATTCTCTAGCTTTTTCTCCTCCCAAGCAGCGCAATATCGAAGCCTTCTTGAATCAGCATCGCCTCCATCATCAACTGCAACATCCTGAAGTTGGCGCTAATTTTCAAAATCTCGGAAAACATCGGCTCTGATACCAGTTTGTTAGGAAAAATAAATTCAAGCGATAGCTCTTAACGACGATAACAGAAAATAAACAATTGAAAAAAAAAAATACAAATCTCCATATGTTTCGTGGTTCGGACGTTTGGTCAATGTGACCTACGTCCACGAGAGAAAGAGAATATTTTACTATAGTGGAGAAATACAAAACCTCAAACTCTCCTAAATCCTAAAATCAAAAACCGCAATAGGTAAAGTAATTGAGAATTTATCTTAATTGGTATATCTAACAAATAATAGGCAAAACCTATTACATACTTAACATAAGTCGGCTAATACGTTGATTGTCAATGTGGGAAAACCAAAAAGAGATTAAGATGGGTTTTGGCCCATTAACCATAATAAACCTTTTATTTGCCTTGAAAACATGATTAGTTTTACAATAGAAGAGAGAGGAATACCATTATGTTATATCACAATAAACATTTGATAAATTTTAAAATACAATCATTGTATGAAGGTTTTATTAAGTTGACAACACTATAATCATTCATTTCTATCATCACATACACAATAAAAATGTATGATGTGAAAAAGAGTAAAAATAAATGTCTCTAGTACATGTCACTTGATACAACCTTTATTGAATCTAACACCGAACTTGCTACCTTTTTGCCAAAATTTTTTTATTCTTTTTCTGGCAGGTTGGACACTCTAAAAAATCTATCTATCCTCACGGTCCGCTCAATTTGATAAACTATCGAATCCATAAATCATTGGCCCTTATAAGATCAACAACTTGACCTAAATGACCATAGGTCGAACAATCTCGGAAAACTAGGGTCAACTCGGGATAACATAATGCGTCGTCTAACTACATACTGAAGAAAGTGAGTTATAAGTGTTTAGAAAGGCGGTCCATAAAAAGAATATGCGGTTAATACGCAACTAATTTAAAAGTTTGCACGACTTTCATCCGTTCGTTCGTGAAACAAAGATGTAATTAATTAGTGTCAAAAGATCAAAAATTTCATATCTTTTACAATCTTACTCGAATACAACTTCAAAGATAAAATGGTGAAAAATGCATCTAAAAAGATCGATTCGAGATAGTCGGAAATTGTCAAAATACGTGATGAATTAAGCTAGTGAAAGTCTGAGCAGAGTTCATTTTTTATTTGATTCATCTATTTAGTCGTTGCAAAGGATGTTAGATGACGTCATCAGTTAGTTAAGAGTGTTATTCTCTCTTTTGTTTGTTGATTTTGTGAGATGATTTCGTTAAGAAAAATGATTATTCTACAACAAATATTCATAACAAAGTGTCAAAATAATTTTTTCTATCATTGATTTTTTGAGACCCATTTAAATCAATAGGTTCCACGTCATAATCAAAGGGATGATGTATTAAGACAAATGTATGAAATATATTGAACAATATGGCACAAAAATCAACACAACAAATATGACAGAATAATGTGTCAATTGTACCACTCGTCACATGGAATAAAACTAATTTTTAAATATATGTATCATATCATACTTTGATTTATTTATCGTGTTAAAATTTATGACACTAAAATTATTCGAAAATATTACCCTGTAGTTCTATTAGCTAGATTAATGGTTAGTATAAGGCAACTCAGTTCTCCCACACTACTCATCATGCACGTTTATATCATTTGAATATATATGAAAACTTAATAATAGAGATAAAATACTCTTTTACTTAATAATAGAGATAAAATACATACGTGATCATTTTGCCTTCAGATTGAATAATAATAATTTCGATAAATTGAAGAAGGAAATAAAGTTGGAAGTAACTCTCCCTTGTCAACTCCAATTAGGTACTGAGCCAAAAAAGGGTGGCGGAGTCTGATGTCATTTAAAGTCGAATTTGATGGAGTTTTCAAATTTAAAATTGAAAAAAAAAAAAAAAAAAATTGAAAAAAAAAAAAAAAAAAAAAAAGGTAAAGGGCCACAATGACTTAAAAAATTAATAAATGAGTCTGGAAGGACAAAAATAACATTTTCATGATTATAAATGACAAAAATCACAATTGTTACTTTAAAATACTACTATGTTTAATTATCATTAATAATATAGCAATATATTAATTTATGGCGTCAATTTCGCTGTAATAATAACATCATTTACCTTATAGAAAGGGGAAAAAAAAATTTTTATTTACCTGCATAATCAAAGAAAGGTCTAAGCCTATGATCGCTTCCGCACGCATTCTGATATTTCTTTAGGCAGGTGGGGAACAACGGATAAATCAGACATTTTGCGAATAAAGAACCCTTGTGATAATATCATTATTCAAGAACAAAAAGACAACAACGTATATATGGACACGGTTGTACCATAATAATTAAGACAACACACTCTTGCATATTTGATCATGATATATAAGACTGAGTACTGATCATAATGTGGACCCACCATGATGAGATTTAAAAGTGTATTATATCACTCGTTATGGAAAAACCGTTGTGTTCGTTAATTACCAAGTGATTCTCCAAGGTTGATGTCTTCTCCAACAATTGGCTTCTTCAAATCATCTTCATTTTCAACAGCAATTTCATTGGACATGGCCACTTGACCAGCAATTGCAACAGCAAATAGTATCACAATAATACAGAGAACTTTGGGTGCATGCCATATTATATTATATTATATATAAGATATATATTTGTGAAAGCTATTTATAAGTACACATATTGCTTTAATTTGGTTTATACAACAAAACATGTTTCCACTCAAAAACAAAAGCACGTTTCCGTACATTGTTCACTAGTTTTTGTCAATTTGTATATAGGAAAATATTCGGTGAATTATTGGTTTGGGTTTTGATGGATATCATTATTATTCAAAACAAATAAAATACTTAATTTACAATCACACTGGATATACAAGAGAGATGAATGGTAGGTTAGACATTGGGGTATAGGGGGAGGGGGCGGCGGTCCGCACAATTTTTACAGACCGGATACAATCATTGTATGAATGTTGTACTAAATAACATAAATTACAACTATTTATTTCTATTTTATCATACAGAATAAAAATGTATTATAGCAAAGATATTAAAAATGAAAAACTCTAAAGTATACCACTTTGGTACAACCTTGCTACAAACCATTATACCATAAATTCTCTCCACGTACAAGTATAAATAAGACACACATTGAATCTTTTAGTGCACAACTTTCTTAAAACATTGTTTTCTCATTAAGAAACTAAACATTAAAGTTATGAGGCAACTAAGTTCTTTCACCATCCTTCCAGTTCTGTTTTTTCTTCTTGTTTCACTGTATTGGGCTGCTTCAAATGATCATACAGAAGAATTTGTTCAATGTCTTTTGAAGAATTCTAACAACCCTACAGCCATGTCTCAGATTATTTACACCACAAAAAACCCCTTATACACAAATATCCTCAACAGGTTTGTACAAAATCTGCGATTCAACACTACGAAAACCCCAAAACCCGTAGCGGTTCTCACTCCTTCTTACGAATCCCAAATCCCGACAGCCATCTACTGCTCCAAGAAAGTCGGGTTGCAGATGAGGATACGAAGTGGTGGAAACGATATGGAAGGAAGTTCTTATGTCTCTTATGTCCCATTTTTCATCATAGATACATACGGCTTTCGATCAATTTCTATTGATAATACAGCAAAAACTGCATGGGTTGGTGCAGGTGCAACGTATGGAGAATTTTACTACGCACTCAATCAGAGTGACACCTCCCTCGCGTTTCCTGGACCCTATTGGCCTACGGTGGGTGTGGGTGGGCATATATGCTCGGGTGGATTCGGTGGACTTATAAGAAAGCACGGCGTTGCTGCGGACAACGTTGTTGATGCTCGTATAATCAATGCAAAAGGAGAGATTCTTGAAAGAGAATCTATGGGGGAGGATTTGTTTTGGGCACTCCGAGGCGGAAGTTGTGCTAGTTTTGGAGTAGTAATTGCATTCAAGTTAAAGTTAGTTCCAATTCCAAAATCTTTTGCAGCTTTCAACATAAAACGAACACTAGATCAAAATGCATTATCTCTCATCTATAAATGGCAACACATTGCACCAAGTATGCCAAAACATATCACCATTTCACTTCAATTAACTACCTTCTTGGAAACTAACTCCACCAAACAAAACGTCTTAGCCAATTTTATCGCGATATTCCTTGGCGATATAAACGGTTTGATTTCACTTATGGACGAACGTTTCCCCGAGATTGGTCTTACCCAAAGTGATTGTGCTATGGTGGGCTGGGCAGATTCCACTATATATCATCTTGGCTTCCCTCTAAAAGATTCAGCTCAGATATTACGTAACAGAACATCTCCTGATCCTCTTCCTTACTTAAAAATGGTGTCAGATTTTTTCCAAAAACCGATCCCGAAAAAAGGGATCAAGAAAATGTTGGATATAATGATGGAAGCAAAACCAGGAGAAGCATTTATGGAAATGACACCACTCAAAGGAATAATGGACGAAATACCCGAATCATCAATTGCTTTCCCACACAGGAATAATTTATTTCTTATTGGGCAGAGAATCGGATGGTTCGAACCGGACCATGCTGAAGAACGTTTGGCTTGGTCAAGAAGGTTTCACAAGTTTTTGGGGAACTATGTGGCAAATAATCCAAGAAGTGCATTTGTTAACTACAGGGATGATGGCTTGGGTGTAAACAATATCAATGGTCCAACAAGTGTTGAACAGGCTAAAAGGTGGGGTTTACCGTATTATAAAGGTAACTTTGATCGATTGGTTCGAGTTAAAACCGTGGTTGATCCGGAAAATTACTTCAACTATGAACAGAGCTTTCCACTTTCGTCATCTCATTCACTTTGATGACTCAAAAGATTAGTCTCAGTCTCTCAGAGAATAATCTGCGGGAAAAGCAGAAATTCGTTTTACTTTTCCTTTATTGTTTTAAAGAAAGATAATGGCTGTAAAATATGGCGCCCTACGCCACTACCATTTCATGTACTTTCAAGTGTGATGGTTGATTTGACCATAATAATAAAAGCCCTTTCATTTGATTACCAAAAACAGAGGAATGGGAATATGACAGGTGTATTCTTAATTCTTACGAGTGTAAATAAAGTCTACAGTTATATTATGTTGTTTTGTTTGTACAACGGTCAATCATGTGAAATTCGAATACACAAAACAGCATTCAACTTTCCACACCGTTAATTGACTGATAGATTGGCCGTGGTACGAATAAAACTCTATATTATATATACACGATGGAGAGAACAGAGGGAAGGGGAATCTAACTGCGAATTTCAATTTCTTTTACTGTCTAATTCATAAAAAAAAAGAAATTGGCAATAGTTAATATGATCTGGAAATAATAAATTTGGATTTTTTAGGTGTGGTGCTTTTGTCAAACAAGTCCAAGCACTTGGAACTTAACAAACGGACGACACTTCGTAATGACTAACTTTGAACAAGATGATGTAGGGATTGCAAAAGTGCCAATAACTGTGGATCCTTGCAAAACATACAAACCGCTAGACATTCAAGCCTTCATAACAACCAGGGCACCTTTATTTATTTTCAGAACTCCACATTCGGCAGTGTACCTATATCCAAGAGTCTCAAGTGCGCCCAAAAAAATGAGATCTATCTTCAAATCTGGAAAATGTCTGACTCGAGTAAATGTTCTGACAACACCATCATTGGTCTTGATTCTAATCGTACCAATGTCAACAACCTTGCAAGCTACGCCGTTTCCCATCAAAGCAACTCCACCTTGAATTGAATCATACGTGGAAAAACCAGTCCATAATGAGACACGTATGATATGTGCAACCAGAATCCAAGATTCATTAATCAACAAACATTAATTTATCATCAGCAAAGAAGATCTCTCTATCACTCTGATCTTCTACAATACTGGCTTGAGTAAACTCTTTCTTACGTTCTTTCTTTGGTTCACGTTTTTCTTTGTTCTTAAGTCGAAAACCATCAGATTTGATATGCCCAATCTTTTTACAATAATTGCACATCAATTTTTATGTCTGGAATTTAAAACAAATTTTTCACTGTCTGCGTTCTTATTTGATCTGTCCCGAACTACAATCACATCTCCATGTCTACTACTTTCCCAGTTACGTCTTTATCAATCTGATCTTTCAATTTCAGAATCGACATAATTTCATTGTAAGGAATAGTATTCCTATCATGAAGCATTGTTTCACTAAAATGCATAAACGACTGGCGAAGCAAACACAATAACAACAGGGTCGGATACTCATCATTAATCCTGAAATCTATGTTACTCAAACCTATAAGCAGGGAATCACATTTATCTGAATGCGATAATATAGATGACCCTTCAGACATGCAAAGTTTATACAAACTCTGCTTTAAATAAAGCTTATTCTCCATGGCTTTCTTCATATACAAGGATTTTAATTTCTCCCACAAATCCTTAGCAATAACTTAGTGTTTACATCTCTTGAAAACCGCATCAAAGACATAACATGATACATGATCTGGACTTCTTGTCGAGACCAATGAACTCCTCATCTAACATATTCTTTGATTTTTCTCCTTCCCAAGAAGCGCAATATCAAAGCCTTCCTGAAACAGCATGGTCTCCATCTACAACTGCAACATCCTGAAGTTGACATTTATGGCATACTTCTCAAATAATACTCAGTTACTGTCATAATGACTAATTTTCAAAAGCTTGGAATACCTCGTCTCTGATACCAGTTTGTTAGGAAAAACGAACTCGAGCAATAGCCCTTAACGACGATAACAGAAAATAAACAACGGAAGGTGTTACAGGATATAGGCTGATGGGAGTGCTGAGTGTAGTCAGCTGATAAGATGAAGACCTCAGCAGCTTGCTTATAGAATGTCCCAACAGCCTGCTGATTAGTTCACTATGATGTGATGTAGAAACGGTTATTCAGTTATAGTCTGTTGTAACCGTTTGTAACTTACTTCTAACTAATTCATGAGGTGTATGTGATGACGGTCAAATTATACCCGTAAAAGTCATCAACATTGACCTTAAATCGAGATTAATAATATATATTTTATAATTAAATCACATGTTATATTGAATATTTAATGTTATGTGATTTATAATTTATAATTTGGTATTTATCCATTTTGTATTATTTAAAAGAGATAATTTGGTATTTATCTGTTTTTATTTATAATTTGGTATTTATCCGTTTTTATTATTTAAATATGATTTACTTTGGGATAAATATTTATTTTGTAGATTGAGATAAATTTTGGAGGATAAATGTAAATGGAAGAATTAAATCTCAAGATAAATCAAAGGAAATTCAAGATAAAGATTGGATAAACACGAAAAGAGGAGTAAGGCATAACAATAACAGCATGGGAAACCATGTTAAAATCAGTCTACGGTCCGTTTTGTTTTTGTTTTTCTTCTGTTTGCAGAAACTAGGGAAACAATAATCCGAGTCAGTAATTTTTCGTGGGCACTGAGAAAATAACCCAGCAACATGTGGAGCTACGAATCTACGATGGGAAAGCAATGGAAGAAACACCTTTAAAACACCAAGATGGCTCCGAGAAAATAAATATTAAGGTTTGAATTATTCGTGGTACATTGTTGAAGGTAAGGTACTACCTTTTTTGCTTATGTTTTACTATCTTTTGTTTTTTTTTATGGAAAATTAGGGATAAGGACACAATCTGAAATATTTTTAAGTAACAGGACAACTACATATTTTTTATAGGGAGAATGACAACTGCATAATTTTTATAGCGAGAAGGACAAACAGTGAATCCGAAAATCGGTGAATCTCTCAGTGAATCCGAAATCGGTGAATTTCGACGGTGAATCGAAAATTAGTGAATTTCGACGATGAATTTTGAAAATTAGTGAATTTCGACAGTGAATTTTGTCAGTGAATTTAAACAGTGAATTTCGAACACAAGTGAATTTCGACAGTGAATAAATAGTTTTGTCCTTCATGCAAAAGTTTCAAAAAACTGTCCTTCTACTCAATTGATGAAATATTTCTGTCCTTCTCCCTCATTCCCCCTTTTTTTTAACATAAGTTAGTCTTTACATGAACCTGAATGAGAATCTTAGCCCAGAGTTGGTTTGTAAGTTTTATTTTATTAGTGTGGAAGGTTCTGCCCCAAATCTGTCTCATCTAGAGGGTGTAAGGAAACATGTAGCAGTTGAAGGAAGCAGTGAATAAAGAGTTCCTCGTAGTTCTGTTAAAATCTCATTGTCCTATGCATGAGATTGCTTCTAGTGGCCATGGGAGCAACAATTTGTGTAGTTTTAAGAATTCGCAATCTAAAGAAGACGTTGAGTTTTGAGAGAGCATAATGAAGCAGCATTATAGAGGATGTGATTAAAATGGGTCCCTAGGAATAAATCTTCTTGGAATTCACTAGTTCCTAAAACAAGAGCCGAGGTAAGAGCTTTGTATAAAAGGTATGGATAAATGCCATTTCCTCGGTCTCACAACCAAGGGAAGGGTATTAATCCGCAAAAGCGACGAGCCCACCTCTTATAGTGCTCAGAGGGTCAAAGTCTGACGAGCCGTGAAGGATGACTGTCAAGGATACTCTTTTGGAAAGTCGAGCTGAGGACTTTAAACTCAGAACTACTTCTAAAAACCTAAGGATTTGTTTTTTTAGGATTTTAGGTTTTGTTTTCTTTGAGTCAAATAAGAGTAACGTGACATATGTTGAGGTTTTTTATTTTGCCGTGTTCCAATGGCCATTGGGCTAAGGATGTGCAAAACTTTTTTACTCAATATAGGTCACATGGAATAGAATTTCTTAGGAGAGTCGAGAAATTGCTAAAGAAAAGGAAATTTAGCAATCAACCTTAAGATGGAAGCATTAAGAGAGCTTGAGAATTACTGAAAATGTAACAAAGAATGATTGGTGCGAACAAGAACGCTTTTTGGTCAACTCCTAAAACTTTTTAGAATGGCGATCCGAGTGAAAATCCAAAGTTGTGTGCAATTCGTTTTGCAACTATCCTTATCCTTTCCTTTGTACCTTTTCACCCTTCAACCTTTCTATTCTCTCACCAATCTGCCTCACATTTCACATTTCTAACCATTCTTTCATCCCCTCTCTTTCTTTCCATCTATTTCACTCTCCCACCCTAACCCAATCCCTTAACCAATACCCACCCAACACACAATTTCTTACCCAACCTTTATCTTTTCTTACCATCCTTATGTACATCTTTTTCTAAACCCAACACACTCTAAACCTCCATGTTGTTTACAAAATATCCTTTTGTTGCGGAATTTGAATATTGCTAAGTTTTAATGATGATCTTTTATCATTTGGGTTTTCATGATCCTAGCTGGGGAACGTGTAGTTCTGCCCTAGCTAGATTTTAAAATTTTTTGGCTCCATCAAAATACAACTTATCTTTCTACCGGAAGTTTTAAATTTCACACGTTTACGCCTATTCCGGCATTTAGAGATGATGAGTTTTGTTCTAAATATCGCACCGATCCGACCTTGTTGATGACGGTGGTGACTTTTACGTGATACATTAGTAATTTCAAGGAGAAGCTACATCTCCCTAAGTTGTTGATATCCATTCAAAACGTGAAGAGTCTGTGCCGAGTTTCTGATCCTATCTTTTACCAATAGGTCACATTGAATCTGTTATACCTTACCAAGTGTTAACTGTGATTTTTACGGTTTATATGACTTTATTTCGTAACAATTTCCTTCGTGTTTTACTAATTTTTATAGAAAATTAAGTGTTTAAATGAAATATTGAAAGAATGAGTGTGGAAATCATTAAAATGCAAAATCGAGCTGTTTACGTGATTTTATGAGTATTTTTCTATCTATATATATGGTTCTACATTTTGCATGTTTCTATTATCTTGCAGGTACATTTGCATGGCATAGGATGAGCTAAAAAGATATTCAATTGGAGGTATAAATGGAAGGAGGAAGATGCAGCTTAAACTTGGGATGAAGATATACAAGTCTAGACGCACGTTTGAGGTCCCGTACAGTGGACTGGCGTCCAAAAGAAGTGGACGGGCGTCCAGAGGAGCTGTTTGATTCACGGAATTGAGATTTTTAGTGGACGAGCGTCTGATAATACATAGGACGGGCGTCTGATCCAGCTCGGCCCGACTCGAAGATTTTTAAGCATCTGGACGGGCGTCCAGCATAGCGGACGGGCGTCCATTGGCCGACATAGCAGCAGCCGACTTAGAAATCTATAAATAGCTGCGTTTTTCTCAACCCTAAAGACAACAATTCGACCCTAGGCGGCCACAAGCCCCTTGGGGTCACCCTAGCTGCGTTTTCCTGCTACCAAGAACACAATTTCTTCTACTTTTTATTTATATTATTTGCATATCAACGATGAATAAAGGCTAAGCAATTTGAACAAGCCTTGTGAGGCCGATCGTGCAGTGTTTTGATTTCGAATCTTGGATGTTTTGTGAGTTTTAAATAAAGTTTGTATCTTTATTATGCTTTTATATTGTTATGCAATTATATCGATGGATTGTTGCTATTTGTTGTTTAACGTTTGATGAGAATCGTTGTTAGACTTAGATCACCGTAGTAAATATTAGATTTTTAACCTAAAAATAACGAGAGTTGCTAGGTTGAATTTCTAGGTTGCTAGATTGAGAAATCTTACACCTTGGTTATGGAAGCGTTAATCTTTAAGATCGAGAGATGAAAGATTAATAGGCGAATTATCTATGAGAGTAGGAATTCATACCTTTGATAGGTGAACCACATCTTTATTAAATCTTCACTAAACGATCTAGAGTATAAATTGAGGGTTGCGGGATAGGTGGATCAATGCTTGTTCTTCGTTAAAATTAATTGAAATTATCTTTGTGCCTTGTCTTCGTTGCTATTTTAGAATTTTATTTTTCTTTTTAGTTATAGAATAGATTTATTTAGTTAGTTTAGGTCCGCAACTATATTTCCTGGCTTTGGATTGACAATCCTCTGTCCAGTTTAATTGTTTTTTTCGTTTTCGTTTTTAGTTATTTTTCATGACAACCTTTAGAAGAATTAATAAACTAGATAAACAACCTCGATTCCCTGTGATTCGACTCCGGTATTAACCTCTATACTACGATCCCTGCACTTGGGGTAAACTGGATTATTTTATTACTTGTTTATTTTTCATTAGATAAATTCCGAGACACCAAGTGTCTCTTTTACATGGATTAAATGCATGGTTGATCCAATCAACTCGTGTTTTCCCACGTGGGGTAATGCTTTTTGACCTTTGTCTTCTCCACCCGGTTTTAAGAATAGTTAAGCGGTGGAGGTTATAGATGAAGACTACCATTTTTAGATGCTTGTTTATTTTTCTTTCTATTTAGTATTTTCCTTTTTGAGTCTATATATACCCTTTTTCTTATTCGATTTAGAATTCGTGTCTGAACGAGTCGTTTTAAATCTTTGGTTTTCCTTGTCATTGGTTGTATGGAATAAAGTGGCTTAATCTGTTTTTGGATATTTTATATCTAATTACTGCCACATTATTTTATAACTTCCATTGACATGTTATTAACGGTTTCGTGGAGTTTCTGTTTGGTTTGCTTAAACAGGTTTAAACTTGCTTCTCCATGACGTGCTTGGATCACACCGATGTTCTGCATCTACATAAGAGCCATTTCCAGAGCTAAGTCTTTTACTTAAATTCTCATTTTTATTTGTCATTTGGGACAATGCCATGTTTAAGTGGGGGGTAGGAGACTTAGCTATGATGTGATATGTGTTAAAATTGAATGAAACGGTGAAAAATTGAAAAATTGAATAAATAAATGCCATATTATTTATCTCGTACCCTTAGAATTGTGAGTTCCTAGCTAAGAATTGATAGGAAAGGAACCTAGTTGCATGAGTACGTGATCATTTTATACTTATGTGAATGTAAATTTAAGGATATTCATGCCGATTGTTGCAAGTAGTT
Organism: Gentiana macrophylla; assembly: GCA_026214975.1. NCBI lineage: Eukaryota > Viridiplantae > Streptophyta > Magnoliopsida > Gentianales > Gentianaceae > Gentiana > Gentiana macrophylla. Next base: position 109,738,372 of record CM047809.1, on the reverse strand, counting down.
ATTTATTATTCGATTACTCAATCTTTGAATCGATTTTTACCGCGCGAATTATAATAACTGAAGAAATTATGTGTACATTGCGTAGATGATTGGTTATGTAGACTTAGTGTCGATATTTATCTGCTGATGTATTCCAATCTTCTGGCCATCAAAGCGGAGTATTAAGCTTGAGAATAATCTGTGTTTTGACAAAGCGTTAAACACTGGGCTTGTAGTAACATTACCAAAGTAGCCTCGTGCTTGTGGTAATATTCATGTTATTGACCAATCCGTGAAATGGGATTCTTGTAATGCATAATTTACTTTTAAAACAAGTTTCTTTCTTGAGATGTGTTAATGCTTGAAAATATGAAAATATGAAAAAAAATTCAACTTTTAAGAGGCTTCGAGTATTTTTCTCGGTCTCCAAGTCCAAAAACCTTCTGGATAACGCTCTTGCTTATTGCACCATGTGTTTACCCATTGCGAAGCTTAAGAAGTGGGAATACTGATGTTGGTAGGTTGAGATTGCGAAGTTGGCATAAACTTTAATCTTGCCACGAATATATAAAACTTAATGCACATGCACACATCACTTCGATTCATAGCGAGTAGTGAATAATGGGTACCTTATGAGCATGAGTGGTATGAGTTGACTCGAGTTTCTTGTGTAAGTATGATTTGACCATGGAAAATGTTGACTTGGGGAATGACTTATTGATGCTTTGTTCGGGACGATCAAAGTCTAAGTGGGGGGTAGTTGATGACGGTCAAATTATACCCGTAAAAGTCATCAACATTGACCTTAAATCGAGATTAATAATATATATTTTATAATTAAATTACGTGTTATATTGAATATTTAATGTTATGTGATTTATAATTTGGTATTTATCCATTTTGTATTATTTAAAAGAGATAATTTGGTATTTATCTGTTTTTATTTATAATTTGGTATTTATCCGTTTTTATTATTTAAATATGATTTACTTTGGGATAAATATTTATTTTGTAGATTGAGATAAATTTTGGAGGATAAATGCAAATGGAAGAATTAAATCTCAAGATAAATCAAAGGAAATTCAAGATAAAGATCGGATAAGCACGAAAAGAGGAGTAAGGCATAACAAGAGTTGGCGCCAATGGGGGACGCACCAAGGGACGGCGCATTTTGCATTTTATTTTTGAGATCGGCCGGTAGTTATCTCTTATTTGTTTTGATATTTTGAAGTATATCTCTTAATTAGCTTGAACCCCTATAAATAAAGGCATGTCATACACGCCATACACACTAGACACCTTAGACACTTCTCTTAAATTATAATAAAGTTCTCAGTTTTTCTTAGAGCAGTTTTTATGCAAGTTCTGCAATAATGTAAGTTCTTGTATTTATTTGTTCTTAGTTCTTTGTAATTAAGCCCCCAATTATTATTTATCGTTTGAGGTTGTTCGTTCTTCACCGGACAATGTAGATCTAAGGATACGATATGAGGCAGTGGGGATTCCTTGTCTATAAGGATCCACACGCCCATATCTGTCATCTGGTGACCTATAGATGACTTTGGTATGATCGACAATCGTGTTTTTAGTAGATCTATATAATTGCTTTATGAATCTCTATTTTATCCGTTACGTATGTAGAAACGCTAAGATTTAGGTTTTCGCCCGCGTCAATCTAGCCACGTCTTTATGGTGTGATTGTCCACTTAGAATTTCTTATCTTAGTAGGTATGGCTACAGCTACGTTGCTCGTCTGTTTTAATTAGCGTATTATTAGGAAATACCAATATAGGGCTCCTAGGTCGGCTCATGAATTGATCTTCCGGGACTTTCAACAAGATCTAGATCTGTTCTGTATTCGGGAATTGCATGCACCTAGTTATACGTAAATCGTAGATTAACATGAGACCGTGCAGGTGATTGTTAATATGACAGAGACTGATGCGATCTCTTAGAAAGTACGCCTAATCACAGGAATGTTGCATAGGTGAGGAATACGGATAATATCGGCATCCCTAGTTTTGTAAGGGTGTGAGTCATATGAGATGGAGGCCTAAAAAGCGAAGTCACGTGATGTAGCATAGTGATCTAGATGGCCTACCCGGAGCTGGATCTAGTTTAGGGGATGAATCCCGTAGCCAATATAAAAGAAATATGAATCGGATTAATAGTGGTTGAGTCTAGCTTAATTATATAGAATCTCTAGATCCAAACGATAACATGATAATTGGGGAGGTTAATTACGTGTCTTTATATCTGTTGTGTCGAGTCATGTCATTTATCTTTTCTTGTCTTTTGTTGGTCGTTGACCGCCTTTGTGTCCTTGACATGAATGATTAATTGTTTGTATATAAAGGACCCTCAATTGGTTCCCTGTGGGATCGACCTTGATTCGCTATAGCTATACTACGATGGACCTAGTCCTCTTGCTAGTATTGGTTTATGGTGGTCAAGTATTTTATTATCACTTGATCTACGTCATCAGTATGAAGATATAAATACCCCATGATCAGATGCATTGTAACTTAACTTGTAACTTTTAGTTCATCAATAATAATTCTGCATTTTGTTTTCAGTTTATAATTCTATAAACTTCTTCATCGTATCAGAGCAGAAATTTGAGAATTTCTGAATGCTTTCCTGCATTTTCTCTCAAATATTTGAAGAATCTTGAGAGTGTTCTTCTCTTTTTCCGAGATTTCAGTTTCTTGAGAGTAAACTGTCATCACTTCCCTATTTCTTGAACAGTTCTTGATCATTTTTTCACTTTCATTATTGATTTATGATTATTTCTGGAGTTCTTGATAGCCATGCAACTAAGAAACAAGAAATAAGTCCCTCCAGTCCATTCTATGTTCATCCAAATGAGAATCCTTCTCTGGTTCTTGTTCAGCCATTGATGAATGACAATAACTATAATCCATGGAAAATGTCCATGGAAATGGTGCTAATCACCAAGAACAAAATTGGCTTCGTAGACGGCACAATTAAAATGCCAGAGGCAGATTTAGTAGACTTCAATGCATGGAGACAGTGTGATACGATGGTTAGATCATGGATCTTAAATTCTGTTGAAAACACCATCTTAAATTCTGTTGAAAACACCATTGCAAAAAGTTTGATGTATTTCAAGAATGCACATACAGTTTGGAAGAATCTTGCAGCAAGATTTTCAAATGTTGATGCCTTAAGAATTTCAGATATTCTTGAAGAAATGCATCTGCTAATGCAGGGCACAGATTCTGTCAATCAATATTTCACAAAGTTAATGATTCTTTGAGAAGAAATCAAGACCATTAGGCCTGTAACAGTCTGTTCTTGTGATCCTCAATGTCACTGCAATGCAATTAGCACTCTGATGGATCATATGGAGGCTAAACATGTCATGAAATTCCTTAAATGTTTGAGGGATGGATTTCAGCCAATGGTCTCACAGGCAATGTTGATGGTGCCCTTTCTAGAAATTCATGATGCCTTTGTAATGGCAATCAAGTTTGAAAGACAGAAGTTGTGTGTGGCTAACAAGGCCAAGAAACAAAATTCCATGGTTCTCTTGTCAGAAATGAATGGACAGGGACAAAATCATATTTTCAGCAGACCTAACTCTGCTGCAAATCCCAGACCTAAAAATCCCAAGAAGATGCAATGTAGTTTTTTGTGGATTCAATAGTCATACTGAGGAGACTTGCTACAAGAAGCATGGCTTTCCTCCTGGTTTCAAGTCAAAAGAGCCAATATGGTAGAAGAGGAACAATCAGTAGAAGAAGTTCAGGCACCAAGTAGGTATGCTGGACCAGGGTTTCCCAATCTTACTGCACAGCAACTTGACAAGTTGATGGCTCTGCTAAATGATCCTCCTAGACATACAGGATTTGCTGTTGGTCAACCTGCTGATATTGTCACAAACTACTCACCTGCTACAGGAACATGTGATCTAAATTTAGTAAGATCAATACAATGGATCTTGGACTCTAGTGCCACAGATCACATTGTTGGATTATTAGATCTATTAAGCAATCCCAAACCTTCATCTGGTTTAAAAATGGGACTGCCTATTGGAAATAATTTCTCTGTCACTCATATAGGACAAGTAAGGGTGAACCCTCAATTGGTCATACATGATGTGTTTTGCATCCTTGGTTTTAAATATAACCTTTTATGCTTACCCTCTTTTGTTAATCATACACAAGGTGCATCTATTTTTTCTACTAACCAATGTGTTTTGCAGGACAAGAACAAGAAAATGATTGGATCAGCTGAGTTACACATCGGACTTTATGTCATGGATCAACCAATAAGACTCTCTGTTACCAATGCTGTAGAAAATCACATCTTATCTGATAGATTAGATGATGCACTTTTATGGCACTACAGACTTGGGCACTTGCCAGATAAAAGATTTCAAGTTATGAGTTCACAGTCTGCTGATGTCAAGTTTTGTAATCATGATCTTTGTCTTGTCTGCCCTATGGCTAAACTGAAGAAAAATCCTTTTCCATTAAGTACTACTACTGTAAATGCTATTTTTGACCTTGTTCATATGGATATTTGGGGCCCTTTGAGACAACATACTGTAAATGGACAACAATATTCTCTAACTTTTGTAGATGATTTCTCTAGATTTACTTGGGTTTTTCTAATGATGCACAAATTTGAAGCCTCTGACCTTGTTAAACCTTTTGTTAAATTTGTTTCTACTCAGTTTCATAATATTATCAAAGTAATTAGATCTGACAATGGTGCAGAATTTCAACTCAATGACTTTTATGTTCAGTAGGGTATCATACATCAGACATCCTGTGTAAGTACACCTGAACAAAATGGTATTGTTGAAAGGAAACATCAGCACCTGCTGAATGTTGTAAGAGGTTTGAGGTTCTAGAGTAATCTACCCATTGAATATTGGGGTTTATGTCTTTTAAATGTTGTAAAGTTGATTAATGATACACCTACACCACTGCTGAAGGAAATCACTCCACATGAAGTGCTTTATGGCACTAAACCAGACTATTCTGTGTTTAAAGTTTTTGGTTGATTAGTCTTTTCTTGCACACTTCAGCAGTATAGGACAAAATTTGACTCAATATGTAGGACTTGTGTATATCTTGGGAATTCAAATACATCTAACTTAGGAATTTGACTCAAGATATTACCAACAAAGATTTCTTTGTTGCTACAAATACTCAATTTCATGAGACTTACTTTCCTTTATTTCAACAGGTGTTGGAAAAGGCTAAATATCTTACTGACATGCCCATTCCTTTACTAGTAATGGACACTTTTGATGATCTCTTTGAATGAATCAACAGATGAAATGATATATGGTCATTTGCAAATTGAATCTTCTAATGAAGAGCATGCACCAGTAAACCATGCACCTGAACCTACAAAACTAAGAAGATTCACTAGGACAAGAAAATCACCAACCATTTATCAAGGGGGTGCTCACATTGTTCAGCAGACTCCACACCTGCTGAGTGCAGTCATGAGTCTGGACAATCTCTCAGTAGACTATGCCAAATTCATTAATTCCATTGATGCTGTTAAAGAGCTAAGACTTATAATCAAGCCATCAATCATGATGAATGGAATCAAGCAATTCAACAAGAGATTGAAGCTATACAAAAGACTCATACATGGGAAATAGAGATCTGTCCCCAGGCCAGAAAACCAATGGGTGCAAATAGGTGTACAGAATCAAATACAACCTTAATGATTCCGTATAGAGATATAAAGCTGGACTAGTAGAAAAAGGCTACACTCAAACATATGTGATTGATTATCAAGAAGTATTCTCACTTGTTGTCAAGAACACTACAGTTAGAGCCTTACTTACAGCAGCATCAGCCAATAATTGGCATCTACATCAGATGGACGTCAACACTGCCTTTTTACATAGAGATTTGCATGTAGAAGTATACATGTAGTTACCTCCCGGTTGGGCAGCAACTAAACCAAATCAAGTTTGCAGACTTACTAAGTCATTGTATGGCCTCAAGCAAGCCATCAGACAATGTAATTGCAAGTTGGTTGATCTTTGAAGGCTCAAGTATTCATTCAATCCAAAAATGACCACAGTTTATTTACAAAAGGGTCAGGACAATCCTTTATTGCTTTGCTGGTCTATGTTGATGACATCATAGCATCAAACCCCAGTGAAGAGTTGATTCAGCAAGTAAAGAATGATCTACATCAATAGCTTAGCATCAAAGATCTTGTAAAATTGATAAATTTTCTAAGCATTGAGGCTGCTAGATGTCCAAAAGGTATATCCATTTCACAAAGGAAATACACACTTAATCTCCTAGAAGAATATGACTTTTTGGGAGCCAAACCTGCTAAGACACCTATGGAGTCTAAGCAGACTTTACAACATGGTGATTCACCACTCTTAGAAGACAACACTACATACAAGTGACTAGTGGGTAAATTGATTTATACCAGACCATATATTTCTTTTGCAGTACAACAACTAAGTCAATTTCTTGACACTCCTACTAAAAATATTATAAAGGAAGCTTACAGGCTGTTGAGGTATTTGAAGACTAACCCTGGTCAAGAAATCCTATTCCCAACAGACAATAATCTTGTACTCAAAGGTTTTATAGACAGTGATTGGGCCGGTTGTCCTGAAACAATAAGATCAGTATCAGGTTATATGATGTTTCTAGGAGATGCTCCAATCTCCTGGAAGTCCAAGAAACAAACAACAATAGCTAGAAGCTCATCTGAGGCTGAATACAGGGCTATGGAAAATGCAGTTTGTGAAATTCAATGGCTGATTTATATACTACACAATTTGCTTGTTCTAGTTCAGTTGTTTGTTGTGTTGTTTTGTGACAATGCCAGTGCAATGCACATTGCTCATAATTTGCTTGTTCAGTTGTTTGTTGTGTTGTTTTGTGACAATGCCAGTGCAATGCACATTGTTTTGTGAGAAACAAATTCAAATAAGGACTTGAAAACTTCTTCCAGTCAACACAAAAGAACAAGTAGCTGACATCCTCACCAAGGCCTTGGATGCACCCATTTTTCCTATCTACTAGACAAATTGGGGATTTCAAAGATATTTCAGAATTCAAGTAATTGATGGGAATGCTGAGTGCAAGCTGTTCATGTACAACTCTCAGCTTGAAGGGGGTGTTATAGGATATAGGCTAATGGGAATGCTGAGTGCAGTCAACTGATAATATGAAGACCTCAGTAGCCTGCTGACAGAGCCTCCTGACAGAAAGTCCCAGCAACCTGCTAATTAGTTTAGTATGATGTGATATAGAAAACGGTTATTCAGTTATAGTATGTTGTAACCGTTTGTAACTTACTTCTAACTGATTCATGAGGTGTATGAAGCTATAAATACCCCATGATCAGATGCATTGTAACTTAACTTGTAACTTTTAGTTCATCAATAATAATTCCTCCTTTTGTTTTTCAGTTTATAATTCTAGAAACTTCATGTGAAGGAAAAAGACAAAGCCCAAAGTTACGTGGTTCGGTCAATGTGGCATATGTCCACGGGCTAAAAAGGATATATTACTATAATGCAGGTGCGTCCCTATAAATTTTAGGGCCCTAAGCCAAAAATGAATTTTAGGGGCCTTCTCTAATCTTTATCACAGTAAATGAAGTTAAGCCGAAGCAACTAAACATATTTATAAAAAAAAATTAAACTCAATCAATTATTTATTCATGGTCATGCTAGTTGCTAAATATAACACAAAAAAAGAATATTGGGCCACATCTGTCATGACTTTTCTCAATGATATTGACTACAGATTCAATTAAAGTCTAGAAATTTACATATGCGTATTATTCGATCAACTATTTTTCGGGGCCGCTAAATTTGGTGATTTGGGGGGGCTTTGGGACGTGGCCTGGTCGGCCCCCCACAGGGACGCCCCTGCTATAGTGGAGAAATGTAAAGTACAAAATTCTCTTAAAGCCTAAAAAAGTTACAACAGCTAAGGCAATTGAGAGTTAAGTTTAATTGATACATCTATAAAATGATTGGTTTTTTTTAATGAACCTATAAAATGATTGCTAAACATATTAAATACTTAACATAAGTCGGCAAATACTTGTTGTTTGCCAATGTTGGAAAACAAAAAAGGGATTAATGTGGCCTTTTGCCCCTTAACTAACAAGAATAAATGTGGGTTTTAGAGAAACTTTATTGTTCAACTCTGATGATTGCATTTAGATTTCAAGTTTGATATCCAAACATTATCGTAAAGAGCTCTGCAAAGTTTCATTTAATGTCTAGATCTTATTTTGTGTTTTATGCGGTGATATTGCGGTGAATACAAGATTTGCGGTAACAATGATATATTGAGGATATAAGGCTGTATAAGTGTGATCTCTCCAGAGAGAAGGCGGTGTTTATCAAGAACTAGGCTGTCGGACTAATACTTTATGAGAGAAAACACGACTGAGTCGACAAATTGACAAAGTAGCTCCGTGTATATTAGTTCTTGGATACTTTCTCTATTACATTGTGATCCATATATATAGGCTAGGACTAAGTCGGGCGACTATTCATGACAAGACAATTAAAATGATATAATTAAGGATAATCATGCAAATTGTTGGTCCCTTGAAAAAGATTTGGTTAAGTATAGAGGAGGGGGGGTGTGTGTGAATAAACTTAACACTTAAAACTTTTGGAGTTAACAAACTCAAAGAAGGTCAAGAGCTCTTATTTCGCTTCGAGAGTCTCACGACAGTTGATATTACTGGATTTGTAACAGCGGAATATATTTAGTTTAAGCCTTATTACTTGTTGTTAAAAGAATGATACTAAGTATTAGGTACTCAGCAGTGTAGTGTGTGATTCAGTTGCTAGTTTCAGTAGGTTGATGTGATCAATATACTAAATGCAGAAAGTAAGTAGACAAGTGGTTCCAGGTGGTGTAATCCTGTCAGTCCACTCTTCTCCTGTGATGTTAGAGGATATTCACTACAGATCTTTGAGGTTGCAGTTACAAAAATCCCTAAGCTGTCTGTCCTTCAAAAATAACTATGGCTTCACAACCTGAACACTTAAAACAGGTAGGATTGCTGCTCTAAAGTATTCCACTGGTCCTTGAAGGTTAGGATTGCCTCTTCACCAGCTCCCCCACACAAACAACAGATATTGACACCTAAGTGCTTCTCTGTCTACAGTAGGTTTCTTGTAAAAGAAAGATTGAATCAACTATATGATTCAGTTGTTAGCAGCTTGATCAGGATGAAATGATCAGCAGCTTGATGTCTTCAAGTGTGTATACTTGATGTAACTTGATTGCAGGTTACACTTGAAGAAATTACTTGATCAGTAAGTTTAAGCTCTGTGTATGTCAGCAGGGTGATTGTCTTGATTAAAACATGAAAGCTTCGAATAGATATTTATTTTTCATCACTTGTATCTGAATCAAGAGACTTCTATTTATAGATGAGAATCCCGTGACTTATGTTTGAATTTCAAACATTGCCGTTTCAGATTTGTCTCAATCTTGACTTGCTTTTTGTCTCTGTTCATAGTACTGACACTGTCAGTTTGCTTTTTGTCAGTTTTCAGTCTGTCCACCCTTTGACTTATATCCATTGGCTAATCCACTGAATCTTTCCAACGTTCATTTTATCTTGACCATTGATTTGTTGACAAAATCAAGGTTTGTAGTCCATCCTTATCCTTTTAATCTTCCAATGTCACCCTTGATTAAACCAAGAAATATACTCAGCAAATATATGAATTATAATAGCCTGCTGATGTACATATTTTTCAGCAGGTTTAAGTCTGTTGTGTTTTAATAACACATCAGCTGACTTCTTCTCATCTAACTTTTGATTGGGAAGTTAGAGTACACCACTTTGAACATAACTAAGTTCCAATCACCACTTTACATATGGAACTTAAACCTTGTACACAAGGTATATGTAATCAGTTTAGGTCATCACAGACTTCCCTAAATTCTGATTCCATATCCTTGACTTTAAATACTAAGTTTGATCCCTTAGCCTTCAATAACTGAGTTTGAACCCTCAGCCTTCAGTCTTCATTAGGTCCCTAGTAAGTCTACTGACCTAGACACTCTACTGACCTAGACAGGATTGCTGATAAAGTCAGCTGACCTTTTTACAATGATTGTTTGATCAAACCTATACAAATATCAAACTCTAATAAGCCTATACATTTGATCTAGACCTCTTTTTGCCTTTGCTCAATAACAGCTAGTCTGGCACTCATCATTAAAACTTAAAATAAGTCCAACGATTTCCCTCTTTTTAGTGATGATTCCAATACCCTCCTTACAGCAAAGCAAAAAGATAAAAACACAAACAGAACAAATTTCAGTCATCTTTCATTAAAATCATATTTTTTCAAAGTTATTACAAACTAGGATTAGCAAAGTAAAATGAGCAATGTAAGTGTGTTGATCTAGTTCCTGTTTCTGTCCTGCTCTTGTTTCTCTTCAAAATCCTTGATTTCCCTTATTATATCTTGCATCCATTGATTTTCTATTGTAGAGAAATCAACCCACGTATGTAGCTGTTTCCATCATTTCCATGCTTCTGGTAGGGCTAACCTTATAGAGTGAACACTGAAGCCCTGTCCCATGTAGAAATGTTTAAACTCTTCCAGTGAATCCCTTGCTGATTGGACTCCCCATCTTTGACCTCTTCAACCTATGCCTCCACCACCTCTACTAGAAGCTCTCAGTGACTTGACCCTTATTTCCAAAAAATTTAATCCCAAAAAGGAGTTGAGTCCTTCCTAAAATCCCATGTCATGATAGGGTCTCTTCTTTCCATAGTATAGCTTCTTGTATTCCTTCAGGAGGTCATCAGTCAACTAAATCCTGCCAGGTGCAGGTTTCCTGTACATATTTATCTTTTCCTCCCATTTCTTCTTTGCAAAGATCCTTGATGCTTCCTTTGCTTTTGCTGTGAGGCCCTCTTCCTCCTTATTGACATCATCAATAAAATGGCTCAACAGGACATGAACACTTTTTGGTGTGATCACTAAGTTTGCAAGTTGACCTTCCATAATCTCAGTCCTTGTGTCAACTGCAGTGATCCTTCCTTCAATGGTTTGTTCCAGCATATTTAACCTTTCAGTAACCTTAGGATCCAGTGCAGCAGGTTGAGGTGCCTCAGCAGGTTGAGGTACCACAGCAGGTTTAGGTGCCTCAGCAAGCTTCTCAAACTTCTTGTGTATCGAGGCAATCTGTTTGTTTAAATGTTTATATTTGTTTGCTGTGGTGGTCTTGGCACCTCTTACATCTCTAATTAGATCATTTCTAGCAAATTGTGCAGATGTAATGTTGGAAGCAACTGTCTCAGTAGTTCTTCCTCTGTTTTCCACAAGATTCACCAACTCTTTAAATCTCTGTTCCTGTCTATTTAGTTGAGTCCTTAGCTATGAAATATCAGTCCTTACAGCTCCCAACTCTTCCAAAACATGTGCTGGTATTGCACCAGCCATACCTCCAGCCATTTGTCTAGCAAATCATCAGCAAGTTCTTCAACATTATAGTTTGCTCTTGGTATGCTGACAACCATGGCTCTTGTCATGTCCCATTCAGCAGGTTCAGGACCTTCTTCAATCACATCTCCAAAAATCTCCTCCAAAATAGAATCTTGTGCAGGTTGAGGTTCCAAATCATGTGCCTCCTCAAAAATTTGTACATGTGTCTGTTGAGGCTCATCATCAACTTGTTCTTCCTTAGGCATTTGGAATTCTTCATCACTGAATGCATAATCCACCAGCTGTTCATCCTCATCAACAATAGTTTGGTGGCTATCTTTCCTTCAGCAAACCTTTTGCTTCAAAGAATGAGTTCTACAAAACTGTGCTTCAAAGACCTTTTCTACAATAACAAAGTTCTTCAAAGAACCTGTTCTATAACAATCTCTTCAAAATGTACAGGGGATTCCTCCAATCCCAACATAAGTTCCAACCTTTGTCCCAAAACTGTTTGTTCCTTAGTGATTAGGACCCTTTGTTCCAACCTGTATTCAGGTGCTGTTTGCAACTCAGCAACCTGAACCACCACTTCAACAAAAACATGAGGAAACACAACAATGTTTTCCTCTAAAACTCCTCTAGCATCAGCAACCTTCTATAATTCATCTTGAACTTAAGATAAGGTTTCCTAAGTGTCAAACGACTCCTCATACTGAGCTGATTCCTCTAAACTTGTATCAGCTTCTTCAAACATAACAACATCAAAAATAGTGAATATCATGGCCTCTTCAAATGATGTTGCTACAACAAGCTGTATCTCTAAATCTTCAATGTAAGCAGTTCCTAGCTCTTCATTTAACAAATCAGTCTGATGTGCCATAATAGACTTGTCACCTTCAGCAGTCTGATCTGCTACTTCCTCAGTAGACTCATGTCCAGTGTTTTCAGTAGATCCTTGCATTGTTGTACCACTGGACTGTCCTGGGAACATAGGATGATCATCATCTAAATCAGATGGTGATGATTTCATCACAATCAGGTGTGAACCTAGGATCTTTGAACATAATGTTCTTTTTCTTCTTGTCATCTTCAATAATTTCCATTAGCCTCATCTCTAACAGAGAAGTATCAATCAAACCAAGCAAGATTTCGACTTCTAACTGTTCAAATGCCCATTCTTCGAAACCAGTCATAGGTCCAGTAGCTGGTTTTTGCCCCTTGTAAAAACCAAACTTCCATTCAAAGTACTTTTGAACCCTTTTGAAGTCAGGATCCACCATTTGTTTCTTTGACTTCTTTTATTTCCTTTCATAGGGCATAGTAGGCTTTCTTGGAGCAGGCTGCTCAACTTTTTATCTTCCAAATGCTTCAAGAAGATCAGTCAATGTATCTACAATAGATACAAATAGGTCAGTAGGTTCATCCGGTTGTACATTTGTACTACTACCTCCAACTGCTCCACACTAGGTTCCCCCAGACTCATATGCACATTAGTAGGGTCTACAATAGTTTGTTCTTCCCCTGATTTGTAGCATCCACAACAGGGTCTTGAACAGGTTCAACAACTTACATAGCAGGTTCAGGTGCAGCAGTGTGTTGTGGTTCTTCCATTTTTTGCTCACCAACAACATCAGCATCCTCAGTAGGCTCAACAACCTCTTCTTCTACTTCTCTTTGGTCCTCCAGGACTCTTAATTCCTTGCCTTTACCATAAAATTTCTTCTTTGCAACCTGTTACCTTCGTTTTACAGGTTGTTCCTCAATTTCAGTAGCTTTCCTCTTTCTTTGATCTTCTTTTTGTTTTTCTCTTAACAACTCAGCAATAGTCTTCTTTCTTATAATCTTAGTAGGCTCAGTAGCTTCAACTTCAACTTTAGCCTCAATAGACTCAGAAATGTCTACTGGTTGCTGCCTTGTCCTTTAAGGCTTTGAAAGCTCAGTGATCTTTCTTGTATCAGCAGCCTTTCTTTTCTCTGCAGCCTTCTTTGGTGCAACAGGTTGTGTAACTTGTTTAGCCTACCCACCACCATCATCATCATTGTCACTTTTAGTTGCCTCATCATCTCCTTCATCATCATCGTCCAACCCAGGGATGGGATCACTGATCTCTAGTTTGTATCTAGATTTATTGATTTTTGCAGGTGCTACATCAGCAATCTGCAAGTGAGTCGCCAGGTCTGTATCATCAAACCCAGTGGTTTTGTTTTGGAGTTCCTTGTTCCATCTCTATCCTCTGTCACTACCTTCTTCATATATTGAACAAAGAATCCAGCCCAATCGAATCTCATACTTTTGCATATGATTATCAGCATGTCAATCTTCGGTCCAGAGAGAGTATCAAGACTTCCACTAAATCCAAGAATGTTCTTAGCAATAATCTTACTCAATAGGTTATATTCGAATATGATATGCTTCACATTGATACTCAGATATGGACTTGTTTGTTTTGATTGAATCAACAAAGTCCAGTCTTGCTAGCTGCATAGATTCAGGATTTGTAGGAGCATCATTTCCAAGTCCAAATCCGAACACTTCCCTCAGTAGATCTGAAGTGATTTCAATCTGCTGAGCATTTACTGTGGTAGTAAATGCCTCTATATAATCCTTTATCACTGTGTTCCTCTAGAAATTGACAACATTGGTGTATGAGATGCTGTCTAATCTCATATTTAGGACATCTTCCAGTCCTTCGTATCTCCTTATCCTTCTACCAATATTGATGGCTAAATCTGTCTTGTTAGTAACAGTAACAAAGCCTCTAACACTTTGGCTTGTTCCAATGTGAACATCTCCATTATCCGGCACTGTAGATTTGAGAAAGATGAAGAAGAGAAATTGCAAATCTGTGTTCACACTGTATATTCTCAGAGAAAATCAATCCGAAATTTGTAAGTATCTTCTATGTGGGAGATTGTTAGGTGTAGTGCCCGAAAGACAATTTGTGTAATTGTTTTTAATAATGAATGGCAGAATTTATCTCACCTTATTACTTGCTTTGTGCTTGTAAAGTAATACACTGCTGCAAACCCTAAGTATATCTGTATGTAACCACTTAACTCAGTGTATGGATTACATGTGAGGATTGAGTTAGTGGTGATATACTTAAATTGTTAGTCCATGGTGAACTTAATCAGAGTTTAGGGTCTCTTGATTAAAACACCAATAATGCGTCCGGAACACCTTAGGGTGTGATAGTCTTATCCGGACTGTCGGTAGAGGGTACCTACATGGGGCATTTATATATGATGCCATTCATATAGGACTGGACCGATTTAATCTGAATTTCTCGGTATAATTCCGTAATCAAGGAATCTTATTAAATTATTAGATGATCATATATGGATCGACCTTAATCCTGAGGTGATCACAGGGTGCTGCTTGTTTCGGGGTAGTGTTTGATGTGTTAGTTACGGTTCACTTGAATATGTGTTCCAAGCCATTTCTCATTGGCACTATCTCCTGATGAGTGAGTAGTTCTGATTTTCACAGACATAGAATCCATTCCTTCCTGCGGGAAGTAGAGAGACAGTCCCCTTATTTGTTAGCCCCGAGAAAGTGATCGATCCCGGGAGTTCACATTTGACTAATTAGCTACTAGTCAGATATGTGTACTAATTGATCATCAGGGGGTTAATGGTAAATAAGGATAAGATATTCTGAGTCGGGTTCACGGAGACTTCCCACTCATAATGGACAGTCTATGGAGGGTTAATCCGTATGTAGTGATTATATCAATGGATGCTTATTCACTCTATGGGTTGAGTATAAGTATACATCTATAATCGGTAGAGTTCAGTTTTGGGTTTATGGTGGCTTAATCCCGGAATTAATAATTAATGTACTTATTCTGTTCAACGAATAATTAATTATTGGAGCTACTGGTTATAGGTCCATGGTCCCCGATGTGGCTTCTGTAATTCGGACTAATAATCTTGTTATTTGGGCCTCAGTGAAAATTAATTGGCTGGGCTGATTAGTTGATATGCATGGATATTATTTAGTTGGGCTAAATAATATATTATACATAAAAGACATTTTATGTGGGCTTAGTAATCCTAGTATTGTGGCGCCAATGTGAGTCATTTAATTAGACAGAATTAGTTTTCTTCGATAATTATTTGACATGTGATTTATCTTTTATTTGTTAAATGATAATTCATGGAATATTAGATAATAATATGATTTATCCTAATTTGTTTGGGATAATCATTTTATTTATCTTTTATTTGGAATAAAGGATTAATGTAATAATTATCTCTTAATTATTAAATCCTTGGAGGACAAGGGTTACTCTCCTATATAAAGAGAGTTCTCCCAAGCCTTAGACATTGGCAAATTTCGACTTACCACATAAAAGGAGAGAAGAAAATTTTGTTTCTTGTCTTGGGTTTCTGTTTGAAGAAAAACTTCGAGTTTTTCTTGGTGTTGCATATCAAGGAGGTTCGTGTATCAAGAAGGGTGTCCACCAACCGCCGTTTGGAGAACACATCGGAAGATCAAGGCATCTCTTCCCGATATTGGTAACATGATCTTTTCCCCCTTGTAGTAGTTTAAGTCCTTTAACTATGTATTGTGATGTATAAGTCGTGATCCATCCGCTGCGCGTAGATCTAACCCGTTTAGATCTAAGATCCTACATCCTTCATATATGTCTGTATATATAAGGAAGGGTAGTGGTTGATAACTGTCAGGCAAGTACTGTACACGTACTGTGGCATTTAACCACGATTAACTCTTGAATAAATGTGATGTTGCCACGTGTCCCACTAACTTATCCCATAAAGAGTTGTAACCGTTGGATATAGTAACCGCAGTTATAAAGGATAAGAATAATATCCAATTACTATTGACTTTCATTTAAGTGTGACTGTCTTGTAACGTATACTCCAACAGACTTGGTCTTCAGTATAGTTGGCTCAGCAGCCTGCTGACAAAGATGGCTCAGCCGCCTGCTGACAAATTACTCTACTAATCTTCAAACACTCTTGTTTTGTCCAACTGATAATAAAAGATGAAGTTTAACACCAATGACTGGTCTGTCAAGTGAACTCACCCAATAGGACAAAGACCAATCCCCTTGGCAACTTCATTTGCTCAATTGTTCAAACTTATTTCACTACATGGAATTTGTTTATACCAATGACTAGTCTGCCAAGTGAGCTCACCCAACAGGGCAAAGACTAACCCCCTTGGTGAATTCCAGTACTCTGCTTATCATTATTATCAGTCAACTTTTATGATGCCAAGTTCAGTTCTTAACTTACCAAATCTTTCACTATCCAATGGTTTTGTAAATATATCAGCAAGTTGATCTTCAGTAGGGATGTAAAGAACCACCAAATCTTTCTTCTCAACATGATTTCTTATAAAATGATGTCTCACATCAATGTGCTTGGTTCTTGAGTGCATGACAGGGTTTTTAGTGATTGCAATTGCACTTGTGTTGTCACACATTATAGGAATTTCTCTTTCTTCAATTCCATAGTCCCTTAATTGTTGTCTTAACCAGAGTATTTGTGCACAACAGCTTCCTATAGCAATGTATTCAGCAAAAACAGTGGAAGTTGATTTTGAATTCTGCTTCTTGCTAAACTAGGAAACAAATCTGTTTCCCATCAACTGACAAGTTCATGTGGTGCTTTTTCTATCAATCTGGCATCCAGCATAATCAGAATCTGAGTAGGATATAACTTTGAAACTTCCATCTTTTGAATACCAAATCCTTACTCCCAAAGTCTCTTTTAGGTACTTGAGAATCCTCTTGACTGCAGCTAAGTGACTTTCTTTTGGTTTTGATTGAAATATTGCACAAAATATTAGGTCTGCTAGCAGTTATATATAGTAGACTGCCTATCATCCTTCTGTATAACGCCTGATCAACATCTTTGCCTTCTTTATCTTCATCCAATCTGATGCTTGTACTCATAGGGGTTGATATCTTGGTGCTATTTTCCATACCAAACTCTTTTAGTAGCTCCTTGGTATATTTAGTTTGATGAATGAAGATTCTATCTTTCAGTTGTTTGACTTGTGATGACGGTCAAATTATACCCGTAAAAGTCATCAACGTTGACCTTAAATCGAGCTTAATAATATATATTTTATATTAAATCACATGTTTATATTGATTATTTAGTGTTGTGTGATTTATAAGATATAATTTGGTATTTACCTATTTATATTATTTAAATATGACTTACTATGCGATAAATATTGATTTTATAGATTGCGATAAATCGGAAGATATTTATTATCGGAGGAGGTAAATCTCAAGAGAAATCAAGGCATAATCGGATTGCATTAAAGATAAATACCGAAACAGCACGAAAAGTGGATTAAGGAACAAGAAAAGCCAGCGATCCAATCAGAGGGAAGTGAGCTCGCTGGCAGCGAGTTATGAGTTCGCTGGGGGCGATTTGACCAAAATCTCGAGGATCGGCTGGAAGTTATCTCTACGCATTTTAGGGTTTTCAAATATATCTTTAAGTTGGTCTAAGTCTCTATATAAAGGAGCAGCCACGATTTTATTAGTTAGACACTAGAAACACAATATTACAATACTTTTACTTTATCAATATAGTTCTTCTTATTTTATATTATGTTCCTTCATCACGGAGGCGATGTATTCATCGATTAGAGATTGCATTGAAGGATCGGAGGACTTTCCATCTATGAGGGTAATGCCTATCCAAATATGTCTTTTTTATTCATAGATCTATTTTATTTCATTATGGAGTAGTCGTTTGTGTATTGATTTTGTGATGTAGTTAATTAACAAACCCATATTCATGTAGATCTAAGCCGTACGAAGGCATTTTACCAGCAAATTATAGAGTCACCAGTCTAGATCTACCACGGTCTATATGGTTAGATCTAGCCATCAAGATTCTAGAAATTTTTTATGAACGACTTCGGCTACGTCGTGCTTTCTGTTTTTCATATAAACGTGTAATAGATCTGGCCAATTTGTTACATCGTTCTCGTAAATTAATATGATATATTGTGAAAATTATCATGTTACTAGGACATTAGTTAGCCGATCGTTTAGGAGGTGTGCCAACCCGTCCATGGTGGTTGATTAGACGAGGTGACAATTTTAGATCGGCATCCTTAGTTTGGTATAGCATGCTTGTTATATGATGTTCTATCTTGTCCAAGGAAGGATTCGTAATTAAGCATAAAGATCTTCTATCCGTTCACGAATTAGATCCAATTTAGAGGATGACTCCCGTAGCCAAAATATAATCAACCTTAATGTCTTTTCTGTCTCGGCTTAGATATACATATATGAGGGAGTAATTACTACTAGTGTAATCAATACCGTTTGTTCGAGTCTTATAAAACCATAAAAATAAGTGTTTAGTGTCTTGTGTCGTATTGTTAGTCTTTGTGTTTTCTATCGTGTCAACCTTTATCTCTACATTATAGTTGGTCGTAGACCGCCCATTAATCTATTTTTAGTTTAATAACGTTGTACTTGTTTAAGCCGAGTCTCTGTGGGATCGACCTCGACTCTATCTAGCTATACTATGAGTGAACCTAGTTCTCTTGCTAGTTGGTTATTTAGGTATCGAGTTATTTTTATAACTTGACCGTCATCAACTTGTAATCCCAAAAAGTAGTTCATCTCTTCCATCATACTCATTTGGAACTTGATTTTCATGAGATTAGCAAACTTTTCACACAGCAATTCATTTTCAGAACCAATAATTATGTCATCAACATAAATCTGTACCAGCAAGGTGTTGTCCCCTTCATTGATTCTAAAAAGAGTCTTGTCAATGGTACATTTGGTAAAACCATTGTCCACTAAGAACTGAGATATGGTTTCATACCATGCTCTTGGTGCTTGTTTCAAACCATAAAGTGCCTTGTTAAGTCTATACACTTTATCTTCTTGATCTTTAACTTCAAAACCAGGAGGTTCCTGAACATAAACCTCTTCCTCCAGAATGCCATTCAACAATGCACATCTGACATCCATCTGGTATACTTTGAAGTTTTTATATGCAACATATGCCAAAAATAATCTTATAGCTTCCAACCTTCCAACTGGGGCATATGTCTCATCAAAGTCTATTCATTCAGCTTGAGAATAACCTTTTGCCACTAGTCAGGCCTTGTTCCTTACAATGGTACCAGAAACCCATTTTGTTCCAATTATATTTGCATGACTAGGCCTTTCCACTAGTGTCCAAACTTGGTTTCTTTCAAACTCATTTAATTCTTCTTGCATAGCAGTTATCCAATCTGGATCAGATGTTGCTTCTTCAACAACTTTAGGCTCCATTTGAGATAGAAAACAAGTAAATATTGCTTCTAATTGTCTTCTAGTCCTTACACCTTGCTGTATGTTTCCAATGACTTGTTCAGTAGGGTGGTCCTTTAACCATTGTCAATCTTGATTTGTTTGATTTACAGGAGCTTCATCTTCAGTAGGCTCTGCTGTTGCTTCAGTAGGGGATTCAACAGATCCTTGAACTGCATCTATTGTTGCATCAGTAGTGTTACCTGCAGGTTCTTCAGCAGGGGCAGAGTCAGAAACTTTTAAGTCATTTATCCTTTCCAAAACATCAACACATTCTGGATCAGTGACTTGGAGATTTTCAGCAGGTTCTGAAACTTCATCTTCCATTCCAGTAAACTTTGGTTCATCAAATACAACATGTATTGATTCTTCATGTTTCAATGTCCTTTTGTTCAGTATCCTGAATGCCTTGCTGACTGAAGAATATTCCAAAAATATTCCTTCATCTGATTTTGGTTGAAATGTCTTCAGTTGTTGCTAATGAGTCAAAATAAAACACTTGCTTCCAAATGGATGGAAATAAGATATATTTGGTTTTCTTCCATTCCATATCTCATAAGGTGACTTCAACAGCATTTTGTTGACTGAGGTAAAATTTTGTGTATAGCATGCTGTATTGATTGCTTCAGCCCAATATCTTTCAGGTAGTAATGCTTCACAAATCATAGTCCTCCATGCTTCTTTGAAAGTCTAGTTTCTTCCCTCAGCAATCCCATTTTGCTAAGGTGTACCAGCAGCTGCTAACTGATGCAGCACACCATTTTGTTCACAATATTCTCTTACTTTATTGAGAAACTCAGTACCCTTGTCTGATATGATCTTCACTACTGTCAAACATTTCTCATTTTGCAATCTCTTCAAAAGTTCAGGCATTCTTTGAAGTGTTTCACTTTTCTTGTTCATAAATACTATCCAAGTGTATCTTGAATAATCATCCACAACTACCAATGTGTACTTCTTTCCTGTTACACTTGTTGGTGTTACTGGTCCAAATAAATCCATCTGCATCAGCACCAAAACTCTTTTTGTTGATTGTTTAGTCTTTGACTTGAAGCTTGTATTTGTTTGTTTACCTTGCTGACATTCATCACATATAGCATCCTTTTTGAATGTGATCTCAGGTAAACCAATCACCAACTTCTTTTTCACCAGCTGATTGATATCATCATAATTTAAATGATTCAACTTCTTGTTGGAAAGGTGTCCTAAACCCAATCAGGATGGACCGGATCCGACCGGGTCGGGTCATTTACAGTCTATTTAGTTCATGTAATAACTTTATTATGATTAATAAATGCACTTATGTTATTATATATTGTTTATCTTCATGTTATTTGTTGTAAACATATAGTAACATCCCTAGTATCAAACTGTGATATAGAAACCATGATAGTGATTATGGTTGATGAGATCTCTAATCACTATAACAAGATTGGTACTTAAATGTCTCTAGTCTTATGTACTGTCAAATGGGACATTGATGGTATAATCAGACGATCACGTATTGGATGTCTTCTATTTTATAGAAGGTAGGGATAGATCTCGTCTATCAAAGTGTAGAGACACTTGGACTATATGTGGACGTGTATTAGAGAATGCGTACGTTAGACTAACCCACTTACATTAAGTGTCACACTATGTGGCGGTTGTGTAATTATCCTTTTGACTGGAGTATTCATGGCATCACGGTGTGGATTGTCATGCTTTGACACTATTGAGATTTCCCCTAGCCATGGGGCGATCATGCGGTAGTGATTGGGTATGATATTGAAACATGCGTAGTATACATGAATGGTCGTCCGAAAATCGCGTATTCTATGACTGGGATCGAATATCCAAAATGGCCTTCTTATAAGGAATGTCTAGCTCTTGAGAATCTTTGCAAAGTGGGAGTAAATGTGTTATCCCGATAGAGCATGATATCCAGATTATAAGATACGATCGTTAATGTATTGACACTCGAGATACGATCGTATGGAAATTATTACAGCGATAGGATTGTAAGTTACACGGTAACTGCTTCACATGAAAGGTAGTAGTCATTGCTTTTGACTCTTCCGATGATTGGGGGTCACGGTGTGTTGCTAGACGCTATCCCGTTGATGACGGGGATCAAGTAATAATAAAATACTTGACCACCATAAACCAATACTAGCAAGAGGACTAGGTCCATTGTAGTATAGCCATAGTGAATCAAGGTCGATCCCACAGGGAACCAATTGTGGGTCATTTTACAAATAATTAATTAAGCATGTCAAACACATAAAAACGGTCTATGACCAACAAAGGACAAGAAAAGATAAATTGACACGACTCGACACAACATAAATAAATACAACATAATTAACCTCCCCAATTATCATGTTATCGTTTGGATCTAAATATTATATATAATTAAGCTCGACTCACTAACTATTAACCTGATTCGTATCTCTTTTATAGTGGCTACGGGAGTCATCCCCTAAACTAGATCTAGCTCCGGGTAGGCCATCTAGATCACTATGCTACATTACGTGACTTCGCTTTTTAGGCCTCCATCTCATATAACTTGCACGCTTACAAAACTAGGGATGCCGATATTAACCGTATTCCTCACCTAGGCAACATTCCTGTGGTTAGGCGTACTTCCTTAGTGACCGCATCAGCCTCCGTCCCATTAACACTAACTTTTTAGGTATCATGTTAATCTACGAATTATGTATAATTAGGTGTGCATGATTCCCTAATATAACACAGATCTAGATCTCGCTGAAAGTCCCGGAAGATCAATTCATGAGCCGACCTAGGAGTATTATATTCGTATTTCCTCACTACACGTTTTAATTAAAACAGACGAGCAACGTAGCTGTAGCCATACCTACTAAGATAATAAATTTTAAATGGACAATCACACCATAAAGACGTGGCTAGACTGAATCGGCGAACAACTAAATCGTAGCGTTTCTCTATACGTAACGGATAAAATAGAAATTCATAAAGCCATTATATATATCTACTAAAAACACGATTGCTGATCAAAGTAAAGTCATACATAGATCACGAGACATAGGCATGGGCGTGTGGATCCTTATGGACAAGAAATCCGCACTGCCTCACGTCGTAATCCTAAATCTACATCATTTAACTAAGAAATAACAATCTCAAACGATAAATAATAATTGGGGAATTAATTATAAAAACTAAGAGAAAATAAATACAAGAACTTACATAATTGCAGAACTTGTAAAAACCACTCTGAGGAAAACTGAGGATTTTATTATAGACTGAGAGAAGTGTCTAAGGTGTATTTTTGCTAATGAACTAGTACAAGTATTTATAAGAGTAAAAATTCGCATGGTATAAGCCTGAACCGATCTAAAATAGGTTTCCTAAATCCAAATGAAGTCTGAAAACGCGTTAGGATAATTCCAAGCTAAATCCGGATAGGCAGAGGGGCTCACCCCCAGCGAACAGGAGGCTTGCTGCCAGCGAGTCCTCCAAAACTGGATTGGCTCGCTGGCTCTTGTATCCCGTACTCCTCTTCTCATGTTGCTTCGATATTTATCCTTAATTCAATCCGATTCCACTTCGAATTGCCTTGAGATTTATCTTTTTCTTTGGTAGAAAATCTCCAATTTATCTTTATCTACAAAATAAACATTTATTGCACAGTAAATTGTATTTAAATGATAAAAAATGGATAAATACCAATTTATATTCTATAAATCACGTAACATTAAATAATCAATATACACATGTGATTTAACATAAAATATATATTATTAGGCTCGATTTAAGGATAATGTTGATTACTTCTACCGGTATATTTTGACCGTCATCACCCGTGATCGTTAGGCATGAAGGGTATTTTAGTAAACTGCACTTTGTGTCTACGGCCAACATATTTGGAAGCCTATCTGGTCACACACATATGAACATCGAGTCGGATTAAAATGCTGTTATATTTGATAACTAAATAAGGAAAGTTTATCTCTAGACTATGAAAGTTATAGAGGTAAACTAATATGGTGGTATTTATTTATTATGAATAAATAAAAGACAAGATATTAATTATATAAATATTAAATTAATTAAAGAATATCCCGAAAGCCAATTAATAGGCATTTGAGGTGCCACATCTAGGGTATAAGGATACACTTGGATTGTGCACTTTAATTAATAAGATTACCATAATGTTAATATAAGATATTAATTGATTTTGGAAAAATAGATTTAGGGTAATAAGATAATTATATTCAATATAAGATATTGGCAAAATTAATTATAATTAAAGAGATAAATCAATCTAGAAGATTTTCCTTATTTTATTGGGAAAATGTTTTCTTCTCCTACACACATATGGGGCGCCACCTTCTACTATAAATAAGAGGTGGGTGTCAAGCTCTTTTGGTACATAACAATTGCAAGAGCTCATAGTTCTTGTGTAAAATAGAGAGCATCTTATAGTGAGTTTATGAGGGAGGAAAAAGGCCGGTCTAGCAACCGGAGTTTTCCAATAGCAATCCAAAGAGAATTCCGGTGAGGAGTTCGTGTGGATTAGCGATAGAGGCCGGACGCATGGACGGCTTTCGCACTGTACTACTGTCCGTTGACGGTCAAAACGACGTTCTTATAGATCATCTAAGGTATAACCATCAAACTACTTAACGTGTTTATTACATTAAATGAAGAACGATCTAGAAAAAGAAATCAAATTTTAAATTCCGCTGCGTTAAACTAGTGATTTCTTAACACTTCTTATGCCACAACCAATTTAGTTCTGACTTGGTATGCACAATCAGGCATGTCTCTGGAACAGCAGTAGACCAATCCACAACATACATGTTTTGTTGTCTTCTTCCAGCCAACACAACTTGTTCACCTCTTTCACTGATGACACTACAGTTGTCTTTGTCAAAAGTGACCTTGTAACCTATGTCATAAAATTGTCCAGTGCTCAGTAGGTTGTAGTCCAGTCCTTCACAAATGCAACATTTCTGATAGTCAATCCATTCCTCACTAGTGTTCCATATCCTCTTGTGTATCCTGGTGTGTTCTTGTTGCCAAAAATTGGACCATCCTTTGCCACATAGTTTGTCAGACAGTGCTTATTTTTTGTCATATGTCTGGAACATCCACTGTCAAAGTACTAGACACCCTACAATACAAAGTTAATGTGTTTTAGGTACCCAAAACTGTTTTGGTCCACAGTGGATAGTGGTAAGCATGACTCTTGGAAAATTTCCATAAGGTCTTCTTTGAAAAGCATTACACTTTTGTTCATATATGTATCCTACATTAATAAAATCTAACATTCGGTTGTGTATGATTCACATATGCTTTCTTGCCTTTTGGTGAATAGTGCTGTTTGAAGTGATTTCTATTGTTAGAAGCACATAACCATAAGATTGCTGTCTGTTTTGAACAACCCTGTAGTATGGAGTCTGCTGAGGTCCCTACTGAGGTCTTGAATACGTCCTCTACTGAGTCCCCTGCTGATTCCATTGCTTAGGTTTACCCTAGCATTATGGTTATGACTATTATTTATAGCAGTAGGGGTAGGAATATTCCATTCATCATCAGTAAGGAACAATCTACCTTTCCCCCCTGAGATAAGTATCCCTATAATGATTAACATTTTTAGGTTTAGGATTCTTATCTTTGGAATATTTCTAATTTTTGCCCTTTTGTGGTCCAGCAGACTTAGCAGCAAGTCTGCTATCAGCCGGTCTAGAAGGTCCAACAGTCCTACCCTTGGATTTACCCCTTTTGTTAGGTACTGTTGACCTCTTTGACTTCTGATTTTGCTTTCTAGAAGCCTTTTCAGTAGGCTTTACTGCCTCAGCAACCATTTTGGAAGTTGGATCTTGTGCAGGGACAAACTTAGGACCAATTTTGGTACTAGGTTCAGTAGCCTTGCTGGATCCACCCTTAGTAGATTGTTGAGTATCAAATCCAAGGCATGTTCTATCACCATAAGACTTTCCAGATTTGAATGCAGTGGTGGAACTATATTGTTCAGCAGATTCAGCAGCTACTAAATGTATAGCAGACTTATCTTGAGTCTGTCCATAATCTTTTTCCTTACCTTAGAGAATTCTTAAATCAGCTTTTAACCTTTCAATTTCTGCTTGAAGAGCTTCTTTTTCAGCCTTCACAGTCTCATAACCAGATTGTATTTTGCTTAGTTGATTAAGGATGGCATCCAACATTTCTTCATTGTCAAAATTTTTAGGATTTGAACCACAAGTAGATTCACAATCACTTTCAGCAGGAGTGTTTACAGATTCAAAATTTTATACCTCCTTAGTCTAATCCATATTTACCATTAAATCATAATCATCCATATCAACTATGAGTGCAGTGTCATCTGATTCATTACCTTTTTCTGATTCCACTTCATAGCCAGATTCATCATCAGCAACCATTGCTTTCTTGCCAAATCTTCTTTGCTGATTTTTGTTCTTCAGTAGGTCTAGACAGTCGGGTCTAAAATGTCCAGGTTTCTTGCAGTTGAAACACAGATAATCAGGTTCTTTTTTCTATTTCAATTCAGGACAGTCAGGTTTGAAGTGTCCTGGTTTCTTGCAATGAAAGCACAAGTAGTCATTACCTTTCTTGTATTCTTCCTTCTTCTTTTCACTTGATTTCTTGGTGAAATTTCTTGGAGAACCCCTTCCTAATTTCATCATTATGATCTTCTTTCTTAGTAGGGCTATTTGCTCTTGCATTTCATCCTGAAGATCATCTTGACCACCTGATGATTCTTCTTTATGTGCAGCAACCAATGCAGTAGTCTTTGGTTCCTCCTTTTCAGTGTCAGGAACAAGTTTCTTACTAAATTCATATGCCTTGAGATCTGAAAAAAATTAGAAGGTATCCTCTTCATGAAGTCTCATGCACTCTTCTATTGACGTAACCTTCATCTCCCAAACTTCCTTTGCATGTAGGGCTTCCAAAATTCTTGTATTGATCTCTTCCTTTGTGTATACTACATTTAGTAGGGTGAGTTCATCCATGATAGCATTGAATCTTGACTCCATTTGCTCAATGGTTTCATTTGATTTCATTTTGAAATCTTGGAACTTTCTTTTGGCTACAGTGACTTTGTTTTGCTTTATAGCATCAGTGCCTTCACACATTAATTGCAATTTTTCCCAGAGTTCCTTAGCAGTCTTGCAATCCTTCACTTTCATGTACATATTGCAATCCAAAGTTCTGTAAATGATATCAATAGAAATATTGTTGAGGTTTTCTCTTTTTCTATCTTCAGCACCCCACTCTCTTTTTGGCTTTGGAACATACTGAGTTTCACTACCTACAGTTATGGCTTAAGTGATCTCTAGTGGTCCATCAGTCAGCATATCCATCACCTCATCATGTGTTGTAGCTAAATAAGCCTGCATACGACATTTATACTCATCAAAACGATCTAAGGAACACATCAACAAAGTCCTAGCATACTGGTTGTTATCCATGATGCAAAGCTTTGAAAATCAGAAACTTGAAAATGTTTTCAAAGTATTTTCACAGGCACAACAAGTAGGATTACTTCAGAACAGAAGCACTGCTCCGATACCAATTTTTGGTCCCTTGAAAAGTCTTTGGTTAAGTTTAGAGGGGGTAAATAAAATTAACACTTACAACTTTTGGAGTTAACAAACTCAAAGAAGGTCGAGCTCGCTAATCGCTCGATGAGTCTCACGACCACTCGAAGAGAGCTCGCCGACGATTGATATTACTGGATTTGTTGCAGCAAAATATATTTAGTTTAAGCCTTATTACTTGTTGTTAAAATAATGATACTAAGTATTGGATACTCAGCAGTGTAAGTGTGTGATTCAGTTGCTAGTTTCAGTTGGTTGATGTGATCAGTATACTAAATGCAGAAAGTAAGTGTAGAAAGTAAGTAGGCAAATTTTATAGTGCTTCCCGGTGGTTTAATCCCGTCAGTCCACTCTTCTCCTGTGATGTTGGAGAAAATTCACTAGAGATCTTTGAGGTTGCAGTTACAAAAATCCCTAAGCTGTATGTCCTTAACCAATAACTAGGGCTTCACAAACTGAACGCTTGAAATATGTTGGATTGCTGCTCCAAAGTATTCCACTGATCCTTGAAGGGTAGATAACCTCTTCACCAGCTCCACCACACAAACAACAGTTCTTGACACCTAAGTGCTTCTTTGTCTTCAGCAGTTTTCTTGTAAACGAAAGATTGAATCAAGTATATGATTCAGCTGTTAGCAGCTTGATCAGGATGAAATGATCAGCAGCTTGATGTCTTCAAGTGTGTATACTTGATGTAACTTGATAGCAGGTTATATTTGGAGAAATTACTTGATCAGTAAGTTTAAGCTCTGTGTATGTCAGCAGGGTGATTCTCTTGATTAAAACATCATAGCTTCAAATAGATTATTTATTTTTCATCACTTGTATTTGAATATGGAGTCTTTTATTTATAGGTGAGAATCCTGTGACTTATGTTTGAATTTCAAACATAAACGTTTCAGATTTGTCTCCATATTGACTTGCTTTCTGTCTCTGTTCATAGTACTGACGCTGTCAGTTTGCTTTTTGTCAGTTTTCAGTCTGTCCACCCTTTGACTTATATCTATTGGCTAATCCTCCAAATCTTTCCAACGTTCCTTTTATCTTGACCATTGATTTGTTGACAAAATCATGGTTTGTAGTCCATCCTTATCCTTTTAATCTTCCATTGTAACCCTTGATTAAACCGATAAATATACTCAGCAAATATCTGAAGTATAATAGCCTGCTGTTGTACATATCTTTCAGCAGGTTTAAGTCTGTTGTGTTTTAATAACACATCAGCTGAATTCTTCTCATCTATCTTTTGATTGTGAAGTTAGAGTAAACCACTTTGAACATAACTATGTTCCAATCACCACTTTACATATGGAACTTAGATTACTTATACACAAGGTATATGTAATCAGTTTAGGGCATCACAGACTTCCCTAAATTCTGATTCCATATCCTTGACTTTAAATACTAAGTTTGATCTATTAGCCTTCAATAACTGAGTTTGAACCCTCAGCCTTCAGCCTTCATCAGGTCCCTAGACACTCTACTGACCTAGACAGGTCTGCTGATAAAGTCTATACATTTGATCTAGACATCTTTAGACCTTTTTACAGTGCTTGTTTGATCAAACCTATACAATGATCAAACTCTAATAAGCCTGTACATTTGATCTAGACATCTTTTTGCCTTTGCTTTATAACAGCTAGTCTGGCACTCATCATTAAAACTTAAAATATGTCCAACAAAAATAAATACAAGTGGACTGGCCAGCGGACTTATTTGTAGGTCAGACTCATATCTTCCTTGTCTTGATGTCAGCCTGATAATACGGGTAGATTTCATGGAATAGAGAGAGGGGGGTCCGGCTTACGACCAGTGGACAGGACCCAACTTACATACGGGGGGTAGGATCCGGCTTACGAAATGCGGATTAAGGGGATGGAGGCCCAAGATCTGTTATTGGGCTATGTATATAGGCCTAAAATAGACGGGCAAGGCCCCAATCCGGTTCGGGTATATCAATGGGCCCCTACTATACGCCTGGCGTGTCCGCCAAGGCTGAGAGTGATATTAGAGAAAAGGTTTAGAACCGTACCCTAACGTTGTCTTTTGTGATAGTATGATGCCGATAAGAGATATCGGGCATAAATCAGTGTTGACATTGCGATGCAAATTACCGATGTGTGTTGTGCATTGTAGCGAACAGGCTTTGACGCCGTGCTATGAAGCGAACTGGCTTATATGCCGAAATTGTTAATCGGGCTTGGATCAATGTTTGATATCACATTGCGATTTACTGATGTATGTTGTGCGTTGTAGCGAACATGCTTAGATGTTGATAACGTTCTATCGGGCTTGAATCAATGTTAGTATCGTGTAGCGAATTATCGATTATATTCTGTGTATTGTAGCAGACATGCTTAGGTGCCGATAACGTTCTATCGGGCTTGAATCAGTGTTAGTATCGCATAGCGAATTTACCGATTATATTCTGTTCATTGTACAGGCAAGGCTTAGGTGTAGATAACACTCTATCGGGCTTAGATACCGTTCTATGGAACAGACGGGTTTAGATGGCCATCGGTCGGGTTGAGTGGAGGCCATAAGCCAGAACAATCTGAGGTAGTAAGCCATGTTGAGTTGACATTACAAGTCGCAAGCTGTATTGAGTTGACGCCGTAGCCAGAGCAGTTGAGGCTGCAAGGGTCGTATCGGTTCGTGAAACATCACATTGACTACATTAATTGACACGACATTTGACGTTGACCACCCTCTCTTCTGATTGGCTAAGAGGAATCGGTAACCGTTCCTAGTAATAATTGCGTTTGATTTTCGAAGTCCAAATGACGCTTCCCTCCATTCTTTGTCTATAAATAGGGGTTTCCTCCTTCGTTTTCACACTTTCCCTCTTTCTAAAAATAATTCCGGCAACCATAGCAAGAGGATTCCAGCAAGAGCAAGCAAATTTCGGAAAGCAAGAAATCTCAGGCAAAAGACAACATTTTTCATCCTCATTTCATTTAACTAGCTATGATTTCGTATGGCTTTATTGCTTTGTTGCTTCGATTTTTCTTTTTTCTTTGGCTAGAAACCTGTATGTGGTAGGAATCGTGTTTAGGATCTGATTATGAATCGTAAATTTGTCCCTTTAGGCTTCGATATGCTTGTGCCATTTCCCAGAAACTTATCGGTAGATAGTTGCAATGACTTAATTTTGGGGTTTTGCTTGGGGGTTTTTACTGGGATTTTGTTTAAGGAAAATGGAGGGGCGAGGTGTCGGGGTGTGATTACTCTTACATTGGCCCGACTTCCATATCTGGGTGATTAAACTGATCCACCTAGCCCTGTTTCTTTTCCAGAATGTCTGCAGAGTATGGGTCATCGGATGAAGAAGTCTGGGTTGCTGCCGGTTATGGTTCTGAGGAGGTCGACACAAGTGATGAAGAAGGAACGGTCGATGAAGAAGAAGAGGCCATGAAGTCAAATCTGACATAGGCGCTGAGGAGGCTGATGAGAAAGCCGAGGTAATCGGTGAGGGTGCATCCGGAGGCGAGGTCGATAACGACGACCAATGGAAAATCAGCGAGCTCATTAATGCCTACCATAAAGTCGTACCTCAGTTGGCAGCTGCTCAAGATGCAAAGTTCAAGGAAGCCGTGGGATCAAAGAGGACCAGAGTGTCAAAGAAGCCCGCGGTATCCAAGAAAGCAGAAGCATCTATGAAAACGGCCGCATCTGATGAGGCCGAGAAAATAAGAAGCCACCCAAAAAAAGGTCAACCGCTGTTGAGATGGAGCTGGCAGACCAAAAACGTGCTGATAGCAATCTCCTAGCTCAATGGAGGGAGTATCGAGATCGGACTAATTATGTCTCGGCACTGACCACCTTTGACATTCCGGATGATTACCGGTTCGCCAGCATGAGTGCGAAGAACGTGTCGTGGACTTGTGGTCGAGATGATGAGGATTACCGTGGTTGCATTACGCCCACTTAGTTGCCGGGCTTAGACCGCCATTTGACCCATTCTTCATTACATTCATGAGAGAGTTGAAGGTCATGCCATGCGACCTTAGTCTGGGGGTAGTTCGGGTTGTGATGTCTTTTATCATAATAAGTCGGCTGTGTGGTCACGAGCCGTCGATGGCGGCGCTGCTTTAATTTTACGGCTTCAACAGAAATGGTGATGCCAGGCATATCTAACCACAGAGCAGATCAAGCAGTGGTAGGCCTAGACTTTTATTCGACCTTCCCGACAAAGTGACGGATTGGGACAAGAGATGCATGAAAGTCGAGTCTCGAGAAGGATGGCCATTCGAAAAGCTTGCTGCGAACTCCGTTAGGACCGATCATTTGAAGGACATCCGAACTCAGGAGGCCGATGACGAGTTTATAGCCGAGCTTAAGGAGTTTCTCGGGTATACCCGAAAAGGACAGGAGCAAGCCCGTGCCTTTAACTGAAGGCTTCTCTTAGATGTTATTGAACCTTATCTTAGAAGGGCCAGACTTTCTAGACCGGCGTTGGAAATCCCTTGGTGGTGGTATAACCATTGCCTACTGACCCCAATTGGTAAGAGGAGTGTCACCATGGCAATTGCATGCCGTCCTTGTGTAAAGTTTGTTTTGGCAACCCTTCAATACGGGCCCCGAGTACGACTTTTACTTGCATTATTTAATTTTTGCTCTTCCTTATTATTTTGACTGTCTCTGATAAATATTGTCCTTTGTAGGTACCATGGACGCTTTAGGACAACGCAACTCATTTGCCGCCAGGAAGACTACTGGCGAGGTGAAGAGAGCCGCCGACTTGAAGGGAGTTAAGACAACACTCTCTAAGGTCGACATCCGGGTTGACACGGTGGGAACTTCTGGATCTAAGGCATCTAAGGCCGGGAAGTCGATCCATCCACTAGCGAAACAGGATGCGGACAAAACCGCGGCGGGCAAAGTTTTAAACTAGACAGTCCTGACCAAACCTCCGTCTGGTGATAAGAAGAAAAGAGCTTTCATCGAAGAGATTGACCCCGCTGGAGGTAGGGATGCCGTGTTGGAAGCTCCGCCACCCAAGAAATCTAAAGTTGATGATGTTTAGAGGAAAGATGTTGCCGAGAAAGCCAAACCTTCTAATAAAGGCAAATCTCTGGCCGACAAGCCATCCTCAGCGGGCACAACTGCAATGGTGCCTTATAGTGGCGTGCCTGTGGGACCTCAGGGTCATGCTGCCATTTGGTTAGATAAGGATTTCATGCGCCAACTTCCCCTCGACCTGTCTAGAGTGATCATAATTTCTAAGGGTATTGCTGATGTGGCCCCACTGAGGCATCTGAGATGGAGTCTTCCCAACCCTGTTCAGTTGGAGATTGACCGCAGCATAGCGGACAGGATCATGCTGACAGATCAGACTGACCCTCGGAGGACTTTTCTTCAGAACATCGAGGATCTATAGGGCTTGTACGGGGCCATGGTGAGCATGGTAAATATCTGCCCGCTCTATGCTTTTATTTTTCACTTTGTATGATTTTTTTCTTTCTTTAGCATTGAAAGTACTGTCTAACTCCACTGTATTTGCTCTTTTTTAGGTCGGTACCGGCTTGCGGAAGTTTATGAATGATTTTAGGAACACTATATAGTCAAGCACAGATGCTACCCAGGTGCTAACCGATGCTAACAAGGTGCTGAATGCCTCCAATGAAGTCACGGCTGATCTGCATGTTCGGCTTAGTGCTGCTGAGGCTAAGAATGATAAAATGAAGAAGCAGCTTGCTAAAAATGATGAACTGAAGAAGCAGCTCGTTGAAGCAAAGAGGATGCGGCTCGAGGCTCAAGCGAACTCCGAGCATCTTGAAAAGATTAACCGTGAGCTGGCTCATAAAGATAAAAAGGCCGCTCGAACTATGAGTGAGATGCAGGCGTGGGTTGACGTGGCCCAAAGTCGATGGGACGCCGAGCAGAAGGCAAATGCAGAACTGAAGCAACAGCTGGCCGAGTTGAACTCTAAGGTTGAAGCCAGGATTGAGGCCGCAAGAAATGATGCCAATGGTAAAATTTTCCTAATGGGGTTCGACCAAGGGTTTTATCATATCGCAAGGTGTGTGTGGGCTCACGGGGGTGACATGCTGGATCTTGAGACTTTGTGCGATTGGTATCTTACCCCTCCTTTCTCTGATCATTTGAAAGGTTTCCAAACGCACATCCCCTTCTCCGAGATCAAGCTGCAAACTTATGTTGAGGGTTGTGAGGCACCCCCAGTCGAAGAGGTAAATCCTTAGGGGTTAGTGCTTCAAGCTACTCGATAGGAAGCCGAAGATCATGCCGAAGATCAAGGACTGGCGGAGCAAACTGAGTCCGAGGCAAATGTTGACCAGATGTTACATCCTTCCCTCAGTGCTGAGAATATTGGCGATGAGAGCATGAGGCCGGAAGATTCTTAATTTTGTTGACTCTCCGTTGTATAAGTAATATTTTGATTCTGCTTTGCTTTGTATAACTTTTCTCTTTCCGCAATTGTATTGACATTTTCTTTATGAACAAGTTTCCTTTGTGTTCGTCTGTATGTTTATCTTTTTCTCGAATTTATTGTATAAATCGAGTTTGTCCCTGTGAGTCTGGTATAGTAGTGTCCGGCCCCTTTTGTTTTAAATAAGATTCAAAGTCGAAAGCGGACATAGTTTCTGAAATAACTGCTCGACTATAGCGTGAAAATTCCACATAATATGACCCCCTTGAATCTTATCTCAAATAACTGCTCGAATGTAAACTTGAAATTTTTCCGGGGTGTGGCCCTCTTGTTTTAGATAAGATTCAAGTCGAACTGGCAGGCATACTTGGAATCACTTGTCCGATTGTATGGTTGAAAATTTTCCAAAGTATGGGCCCTATTTTTAACAAAGTTTAAGATGAACTCGAGGTCTTTGTTGATAATTTTGTCGAAAATCACAATTATACACATAGCGGACACATTTGACTGTCATGATTACATGTAATGTAAAAGGCAAATGTAAAATTGGTTTATTAAGTTCACCTCACCCCGCTAGGTGAGTGAAAGTTATAAATAAGAAAGCCTAACCACTCACATCGTAAACGAGAGGATAGTCATAACCCTAGCCGATTATTACATATAGTACCTCTTAAGGTTATTTGCATGACACGGCCTGTTGATTTCGAAACATTGTTGGTTCCTGAGGACATAAGTCCCTTTCTTGATCTCTTTCGTGACCTGGTAAGGGCCCTCCCAGTTCGCCGTAAGCTTGCCCCTTTCGGGCTCCAGACTAGTGGCCTTCCTGTTTCAAAGAACGGAATCACTGACCTTGAACGAGTGGTCGTGGATTCGTTTGTCGTGCTATCGCTTAGTTGTCAGCTTGCAATTCACGAGCCGATGATACGTTGCTAACATTTTCTCCTCCGCCAGATCTAGGTCGATCTGCCTGTTGAGTAGATTTTCTGTTGGATCGTACATAGAGACCATGATACTTGAGAGCGCCATTTCAATAGGTGTCATGGCCTCTGATCCATAAGCTAGAGCCAACGGTGTTTCTCCAGTAGGTGTTTTGATTGTGGTTTGGAGTGCCCAGAGTATGGCGGGCAGCTCGTCGACCCAACCACCTGCTTTTGCTTTCTCACTTACACACTTTTTGAGCATCTTGATTATCTGCTTATTGCCGGACTCAGATTGGCCATTGCCCTGGGGATAGGCTACGGATGATTGCCAGTGTTTAACTTTGTACTCTTCACAAAAATTTGAAAATTCCTTTCTAAACTGCGGTCCGTGATCTGACACCACTACCCGCGGGATACAGAAACGAGACCATATATGGTCATGGAGAAAGTAAACTGCATCCTTTACTCCTATCTTGACAAAAGGCTTGGCATCGATCCACTTTGTGAAATAATCCGATGAGATCGAGTCCCCATATGTCAAAAGGCCAAGGTGCGACCACAATGATCTGTTCGATCGATGGTAGTCTTGGGATGTACATGGTTTCTAGCATTCTGGACATTTCTGACTAATTTCTCAGAATCCTTAAGGATTTTCGGCCAATAATACCCCGCTGTTACCACCTTATAGGCCAAGGAGCGGCTAGCAGGATGGCCCCCACACACTCCTTGGTGAAGTTCCATGAGTATTTTCTTGCTTTCCTCCTTTCGAACACATCTCAATAAAGGCTTAGTGGCGGATCTCCTATAAAGCTTTCCGTCGTGTATGACGTACCTAGCTGCTCTTTTCCTGAGGGCACGAGATTTGTCCGCCTCAGCGGGCAAGGTGCCTAATTCTATAAAATCTTGAATTTCATCAATCTAGCACGGAGTCGGCGTTGGTGCATTGATCTCCATGATTTCTGTTATTTCGATGGTGGATACAACAAGATATTCCACCATTACGGAGGGATCCGTGATTTCTTCTTCGAGAGATAGCTTAGAGCTATAATCTACCCTCTCATTATCCTCTCTTCGGACTTTGATGAATTCGTAGTAGTTGAAGTCGGATCTCAACCACCGAACAATCTCACCGTATTTTTTGAGGATGCCGCAACGCGTCCCATTGTCCCTTGAAATTTGGTTGACGATGAGCTGAGAATCACAATAGACTTCAATATTTTTCACTTTTAACTCCCTTTCAAGTTTAAGCCCAGCTATGACCGCTTCATACTCGGATTGATTATTTGTGGCTGGGAACTCAAATATTAAAGCTTTTTTGATTTCCTCTGTTGTCCCGGGTTCTATCAGAATAACACCGGGCCCACAACCATTTCGACTTGATGCTCCATCGACATATAGCTCGCAATGAAATCTGGAAATTGATGAGTTTGTTTTGGGACTCGGTGATCTCGATAGCCCAAATGGTATGGGCGAACTTGGTTGAGGCGAGCTGAAACTTATCTCTACAATGAAATCTGGAAATGCTTGAGCTTTGATACCTTTCCTTGGTTGATAATGTATATCGAACTCGGTGATCTCGATAGCCCATTTACACAAGAATTATGAACTCTTGCAATTGTGTTGTACAAAGAGCTTGACACCCACCTAAAGGTGGATCTTATTACCATAAATCTATTTTACTAAAATCAATTAATATCCTATATTAATATTATGGCAATATTTATTAATTAAAGTGCACAATCCAAGTGTATCTCATACACCCAAAAGTGGCGCCCCTTTAGTCAATGAATTGACTTCCGGAATATTCTTTAATTAATATAATTTATATATAATTAATATCTTGTATTTTATTTATTCATAATAAATAAATACCACCATATTAATTTACCACTATAACCTTTATAGTCCAGAGATAAACTTTCCTTATTTGGTTATCATCTATAACCGCATTTTAATCCGACTCGATGTTCATATGTGTGTGACCCGATAGGCTTCGAATATGTTGGCCGTAGACACAAAGTGCAATTTACCAAAATGCCCTTCATATACTAACGATCACGGGATAGCGTCTAGCAACACACCGTGACCCCCAATTATCGGAAGAGTCAAAAGCAATGACTACTACCTTTCATGTGAAGCAGTTACCGTGTAACTTACAATCCTATCGCTATAATAATATCCATACGATCGTATCTCGAGTGTCAATACATTGACGATCGTATCTTATAATCTGGATATCATGCTCTCTCGAATAACACATTTACTCCCACTTTGCAAAGATTCTCGAGAGCGGACATTCCTTATAAGAAGGCCATTTCGGATATTCAATCCCAATCATAGGATACGCGATTCCCGGACGACCAATCATGTATACTCCGTGATGCTTCAATATCATACCCAATCACTACCGCATGATCGCCCCGTGGTTAGGAGAAATCTCAATAGTGTCAAAGCATGACAATCCACACCGTGATGCCATGAAGACTCCGGTCAAAAGGATAATTACACAACCGCCACATAGTGTGACACTTAATGTAAGTGGAGTGGGCCTAACGACGCATTCTCTAATACACGCCCACGCATACCCAAGTGTCCCTACACTTCGATAGACGAGATCTATCCCTACCTTCTAAAAGATAGAAGACATCCAATACGTGCTAGTCCGCTTATACTATCAATGTCCCATTTGATAATATGTAAGACTAGAGACATTTAAGTACCAACCTTGTTATAGTGATTAGAGATCTCATCAACCATGATCACTATCATGGTTTCTCTATCTGATTGATACTAGGGACGTTACTATATATATATACAACAAATGATATGAAGACAAACAATATATATAATAACATAAGTGCTTTTATTAATCATAATAAAGTTATTACATGAACTAAATAGCGTAAATGACCCGACCCGGTCGGATCCGGTCCGACCCGATTGGGTTTAGGACACCTTTCCAACAATCTCCCACTTGGCCTAAAGCCAATCACCCATATGCCTAAGCCCGTGCAAGTGAACATGTTTCTCATGCTTAGCTTGAGACAATGCCTTGGTTAACGGATCGGCCTATGTTATCATCCGTGTGGACTTTCTCTATCTTTACATCTCCTCTATCTACTATCTCTCTAATCAAGTGATAGCGCCGTAGCACATGTTTGGACTTCTGATGAGACCTTGGTTCCTTTGACTGAGATATCGCTCCATTATTATCACAGTACAGAGGCACTGGACCTTCAATGGAAGAAACCACACCAAGTTCGATGAATGAACTTCTTCATCCAAAGCGCTTCCTTTGCCGCCTCCGAGGCCGCTATGTATTCGGCTTCCGTTGTAGAATCTGCAGAGTCTCCTCGCTTGGAACTCTTCGACTCACCGCTCCGCCGTTAAGCGTGAAAACAAATCCAGATTGTGACTTAAAGTCATCCTTGTCGCTTGGAAACCGCATCCGTGTAACCTCGTAATACTAAATCATCGCTCGAAAACCAGGAACATATCCCTAGTACGTCTCAAGTACTTAAGGATATTTTTGACATGACAATCCGGTGACCATCACCTGGATTGGACTGGTACCTACTAGTCATACTAAGAGGTACGAGACGCCTGGTCTTGTGCATAACATGGCATACATGATAGACCCGATTGCCAAGCATAAGGGACTTTACTCATTTGTGCCCTTTCCTCCTCTCTGTCTTAGGACTCATTCCCTGGGCAGGTAGACCCCATGTGACATGGGCGGCAATCCTTTCTTGGGTGCTCCATGTCGAATCTCTTCAAAGATCTTGTCTATGTAGGTGGATTGTGATGAGACCAAGCAACCTTTTAGATCTATCTCTATAGATCTTTATTCCCGAGAATATAATTTGCCTCACCCAAGTCCTTCATAGAGAAGTTCTTGGATAACCAAGCTTTGACTGATTGTAACATAGGCACATCATTCCCTATGAGCAGTATGTCATCCACATAAAGCACTAGGAACACAATGGCACTCCCACTAACCTTCTTGTAAACACAGCGCTCATCTTCGTTCTTGATGAAATCAAACTGTTTGATTATCTCATCAAAGCGAAGATTCCAACTCCGAGAAGCTTGCTTTAATCCATAAATGGATCTTTGCCGTTTACACACCATCCTGGCGTCATTGGTTGTGAAACCCTCAGTCGTGTCATATACACTTCCTCGCATGTGTTCCCGTTAAGGAAAAGCTGTTTTCACATCCATCCGCCGATTTCGTAATCATGGTATCTTTGCAATAGCAAGCAAAATTCTAATGGATTTTAACATGGCAACAAAGTAGAAGGTTTCATCATAGTCAACTCCTTGTCTTTGCTTATAACCTTTTGCCACCAACCTAGCCTTGTAGGTGGTCACGTTACCGTCCATGTCGGTCTTTCTCTTAAAGACCCATTTACACCCTATGGGAACTATTCCCTCAGGCGGATCAACTAAGTTCCAAACTTGGTTGTCCTTCATGGATTCCATCTCGTAATTCATGGCCTCAAGCCATTTCTCTTTGTCGTGCCTTAATAGCACCTCCTCATAAGTTCTAGGGTCCTCATCTTCCATGAGATACACGCATGTTGTACCTATCGGGTCCACGGCGTTCCTCGTGGATCTTCGAGGTGTTATTGTGTCTACGGTGATGAGGATGGCGCCACATTTGTATGTGGTGTCTCCTCTACTTCCATCAACGGATTGTTATCCGTAAGTGGTTCTCGAATTTCTTCAAGATCAATCTTACTCCCACCGACCCTATCCGAATAAACTCTTTCTCCGAGAAAGTGGCGACCCCGGCAACAAACACCTTTGTTCCTCAGGGTGGTAAAATTGGTATCCTCTAGTTTCTCTAGGATATCCCACAAGCAGACATTTGTCGGATCGGCCTCTAATTTGTCGGGCATCATCCGCTTCACATAAGTGGACAACCCCAAGGTTTAAGATATGCGATTTGGTTTCTTCTTGGCCCATACCTCGTATGGTGTAGAATCAACCGTCTTTGATGGAACTCGGTTCGATGTATAGGATGCGGTTTCTAGAGCATACCCCAAAGCGATTTTGGAAGAAGCGCATAGCTCATCATGGATCGCACCATGTCTAACAAGGTGCGGTTCCTCCTCTCTCGCACACGCCATTCATCCGTGGCGTTCGGGAGGAGTCCATTCGAGTAGAATCCCATTCTCCTTCAAATAATCTTGAAACTCTCCATCTAGGTATTCTCCGCCTCGATCGGATCGAAGTGTTTTGATTTCCTTACCTAGTTGTTTCTCCACTTCACTTCGAATTCTTTGAACTTTTGAAGGCTTGATTTATACTTCATTAAGTATATATAACCATAGCGAGAATGGTCATCAGTGAAAGTGATAAAATAAGAGTATCCTCCTTTGGCTTGAATTGACATTGGGCCACACACATCAGTATGTATAAGCTCAAGCAATTCATTGGATCTTATCCCTTTGCCACTAAAAGGTGACTTTGTCATCTTGCCAAGTAAACAAGCTTCGCATGTATCAAATGATTCGTAATCGAATTGATCCAACATTCCATCTTTATGGAGTTTGGATATGCGATTCTTATTTATATGGCCAAGTCTACAATGCCATAAGTAGGATTCATTCAAGTCATTTGTTTTGGCTTTCTTGTTATTTATATTAAGTACGTCAACATTCATATCTAATATGTAAAGACCATTGCTAAGTATGCCAGTACCATAAAAGATTCCATCACGTGAAAAAGAACAACATTTATTCTCAAACGTA
Source organism: Gentiana macrophylla (assembly GCA_026214975.1). Classification (NCBI taxonomy): domain Eukaryota; kingdom Viridiplantae; phylum Streptophyta; class Magnoliopsida; order Gentianales; family Gentianaceae; genus Gentiana; species Gentiana macrophylla. Next base: position 109,697,986 of record CM047809.1, on the reverse strand, counting down.
AAAGAAAATCCATCAACATCTAATGCAGAAATAGAAATAATGCTCTTCGTAGAAGAGCAGAACAAAATAATGATTATTGAGTTCTAGTACTAGCCCCTTTGGGCAATGAAAGAAAATAAACTCCTACGGCCAGCGCAGCAACACTTGCTCCATTTCCAACGCGTAGGTCCACCTCTCCTTTCCTCAGATCTCTAGCTCTTCTTAGTGCCTGCATATTCGTACAAATATGAGAACCACAACCAGTATCTAATACCCAGTGGTTAGACTTAGAAGAAGTAATGTTGATCTCAATCATAAATATACCTGAAGTCGAAGCATCAGAATGCTTCTTCTTGGTACTCAAGAAGCCCTTGCAGTTTCTCCTCCAATGTCCGGTCTCACCGCAATGGAAGCAAGCATCCTTGGATTTGTCTTTTGCTATCTTAGGCGTTGGCTTAGGTGCAGCCTTCGCCTTCTTGGACTTTTTCTGGGCTTTTGCCTTGCCCTTGCTTGAAGTGACCAGCAACACTTGCTTTCCCTTCCCTACAGTGCCTTCAGCAGTTTTCAACATGTTCAATAACTCCGCTAGGGAGCAATCTATCTTGTTCATGTGATAGTTCATCACAAACTGCTGAGAATGAGTCGGTAGAGATTGCGAGAATCAAGTCAATACTCAACTCGTTCCAACTTGTGGCCCAGCCTTCCCAAGCCTCTCTATGTACCCGATCATTTTAAGCACGTGTGACCCCACAAAGATCCCGAGATGCCATCTTACAACTAAACAGGCCTTCGAGACCTCGTACTCTCGATGCGGGACCCGAGAAGCATAAAGCTCCTTCAGGTGGACCATAATAGAGTGGCGTCCATGGACTCATGTCTGTTTCGCATTTCGGTGTCATAGAAGCAAGCATGATACATGTAGCATCGAAGATTGTCGAATAATTGCTTGTTGTACTTCTCGACAACATCTGCACCCGAACCTCGGCGGGCTTTTCCGGTAGGGCCTCGTCAAGACATAGCCAATCTTCTCGTGCCTCAAAACGATTTTGAGGTTTCTTTCCCAATCGAGAAAATTAGTTTCGTCAAGCTTGTTATCGATGATAAAACGAAGGTTCAATTTGTTTGACATTTTCTACAACAATGAATAAAAGATAGAATAAGTAAAAGCTCATGTATAAAAACCTAAATTTGCACTAAGAAATTTATAAGGTTTTACTCCCACTAGCCAACTATTCCTATTGGCTTTCAAGAATTTAATTAATTCTTTAGTGGATGGAATCCTATCTAGTTGACTCGATCCGCGACGTGGGCCGATCGACCGGGTCAATTTCGAAGGTGGGTACTATTTACCGATCGAATCTTATTCGATTTCCATTGGTTGACTAGTCAACTCTTTGACAATTCACATCTCTATGTGATAGCCACCCCTTGTCTCTAAAATCAGACGGTCCTGACGTGGGCCAATCACCGCAAGATTCTTAGTCGAGTCGTAACCCAAATATTCATGAGATCTCGTGAACGATCATATCTCGATAATGACGATATACCCGTGGTAGGTCAACTCCCGACGTGGGCCGATCAGTTGGATCCGAACAAAGGCTCTTCACCGTCATTATAATATTGGGAGACAATTTTGGCTCGATTTTTGGTGTGGGAATAATTTTAAATTAATTCACTTAATTAATTTGGTTTAATTATGGTCTCATCTACTATGTGCATATTACTACGATATCATATAAAGTAAAACATACACAACATTCGCGCATAAAATAACCGGTATGATCATGGACTTTTCCTAAGTGCGGTTTGAATACAAACCGACTGAAACCGCTGGTCACAAACTAAGGGTATCTGCAAGCAACCGCCAATAGGATCTTTATTGTCAGACGCCAATGGGTTCTTTATTTCTCCTTGGTCTTGAACTTCTTGCTCCATTCTTGTTACATAATATTTAATTACACCCCGCCGCACACGGGGGGACTCGAGGAATGGGATAAATGCAAAAAGTAAACTAGGTCACGTTCTTCATAACGGCCTAGGACAATTTTTCAAAAAACCAACATAAAGAAAACATTCCCATCTATCCTATTGGTCGAGTCCATGATCAATCGGGGTCCATATAATCACATTATATCTACACATCTAATCCATACAATTTTATCTTATGAAAAAGATTAAATTCTAATTTTAACTACTACTACTCATGCGTCTTTATTTTATCACGTCAAATAATTAAATAACTTTTAATTAATTATATGACTTAACCGAAAATTAAAATTAACATTTAATTTTAAATCGATTTCAATTTTAATTAAATTTGAACTATTCAAAATAAAATTAAAATTATAAAGTCTCCTATTTGTTTCATTTCCAATATTAAATTTAGCTTAGGCCTGGCCACTTTCCAAAATCAAAATTTTGGAAGTGGCCTAGGCCTAGGCCTATTCCAAATCAAATATTTGGAAAGGGCCTAGGCCTACTCCAAATCAAATATTTGGAAAGGCCAAATTATTTTAGTCTAGGCCTGGCCACTTTCCAAAATCAAAATTTTGGAAGTGGCCTAGGCCTAGGCCTATTCCAAATCAAATATTTGGAAAGGGCCTAGGCCTATCCCAAATCAAATATTTGGAAAGGCCAAATAATTTTGGTTTAGGCCTGGCCACTTTCCAAAATCAAAATTTTGGAAGTGGCCTAGGCCTAGGCCTATTCCAAATCAAATATTTGGAAAGGGCCTAGGCCTATTCCAAATCAAAATTTGGAAAGGCCAATGTCCCATATGGTTTCCCAATGGTCCAAACTATTTGAACCATTGGTTGGCCATATGACACAACTAAACAAACGAGATATCTATGCACAATAAAATATCACAAACGAAAAGGGTTGATCTCCCCCATTGGAAGAGGATAGCCGACGGACGGCAACCCTAGGGCTACCGCCGCCGCCGCCGCCGCCGCAGAGGGAGGGGGGCGCCGCCAGTCGGCCGACCCCCCAAGAACCCTTTTTTTTTTTTTTTTTTTGTTTTAACGTTTCGTGATTTAAATCTTGCATCTATCGATTAAATACTACGCATTTAAATTATGCTTATTGCTTAAGCTCAAGTCCAGCTCTGCTACCTTTGTTAGGAAATCACTAGTTTAACGCAATGAATTTAAAATTTTGATTTCCTTTTTAGATCGTTCTTCGTTTAATGCAATAAACACGTTAAGTAGTTTGACGGTTATACCTTAGATGATCTACAAGATCGTCGCTTTGACCGCCAACGGAGAGTAGTTCAATGCGCAAGCCGTCCACGCGTCCGGCCTCTATCGCTAATCCACACGAACCCCTCGCCGGAATCCTCCTTGGATTGCTATCAGAAAAACTCCGGCTGCTAGACCGGACCTTTTCTTCCCTCACAAACTCACTATGGAGAGCTCTCTATTTTACACAAGAATTATGAACTCTTGCAATTGTGTTGTACAAAAGAGCTTGACACCCACTTCCTTTTATAGTAGGAGGTGGCGCCCCAAATTGAGTGTGGAGGAGAAGAAAACCTTTTCCAATCAAATAAGGAAAATCAATTAGATTGATTTATCTCTTTAATTATAATATTTTGTCAATATCATATATTGATTATAATTATCTTATTACCATAAATCTATTTTACTAAAATCAATTAATATCCTATATTAATATTATGGCAATATTTATTAATTAAAGTGCACAATCCAAGTGTATCTCATACACCCAAAAGTGGCGCCCTTTAGTCAATGAATTGACTTCCGGAATATTCTTTAATTAATATAATTTATATATAATTAATATCTTGTATTTTATTTATTCATAATAAATAAATACCACCATATTAATTTACCACTATAACCTTTATAGTCCAGAGATAAACTTTCCTTATTTGGTTATCATCTATAACCGCATTTTAATCCGACTCGATGTTCATATGTGTGTGACCCGATAGGCTTCGAATATGTTGGTCGTAGACACAAAGTGCAATTTACCAAAATGCCCTTCATACCTAACGATCACGGGATAGCGTCTAGCAACACACCGTGACCCCAATTATCGGAAGAGTCAAAAGCAATGACTACTACCTTTCATGTGAAGCGATTATCGTGTAACTTACAATCCTATCGCTATAATAATATCCATACGATCGTATCTCGAGTGTCAATACATTGACGATCGTATCTTATAATCTGGATATCATGCTCTCTCGGAATAACACATTTACTCCCACTTTGCAAAGATTCTCGAGAGCCGGACATTCCTTATAAGAAGGCCATTTCGGATATTCAATCCCAATCATAGGATACGCGATTCCCGGACGACCAATCATGTATACTCCGTGATGCTTCAATATCATACCCAATCACTACCGCATGATCGCCCGTGGTTTAGGAGAAATCTCAATAGTGTCAAAGCATGACAATCCACACCGTGATGCCATGAAGACTCGGTCAAAGGATAATTACACAACCGCCACATAGTGTGACACTTAATGTAAGTGTGGGTCACCTAACGTCGCATTCTCTAATACACGTCCACGCACGGTCCAAGTGTCCCTACACTTCGATGACAGCGAGATCTATCCCTACCTTCTAAAAGATAGAAGACATCCAATACGTGCTAGTCCGCTTATACTATCAATGTCCCATTTGATAATATGTAAGACTAGAGACATTTAAGTACCAACCTTGTTATAGTGATTAGAGATCTCATCAACCATGATCACTATCATGGTTTCTCTATCATGATTGATACTAGGGACGTTACTATATATATATACAACAAATGATATGAAGACAAACAATATATATAATAACATAAGTGCTTTTATTAATCATAATAAAGTTATTACATGAACTAAATAGACTGTAAATGACCCGACCCGGTCGGATCCGGTCCGACCCGATTGGGTTTAGGACACCTTTCCAACAGTATTTGGCCCATCGGGCTATCTGTCAAGACAATTATGGTATGCAAAGTAAAGTAGCCCCTGAGTTTGCGGGCAATGATAACAAGAGAGTAGGCTAACTTTTCAACATTAAAATAACTACTCTCCAGTGGACTAAGAGCCTTGCTTACATAATAAATGGGGTTTTGGAGGGATCCGGCCTCCTTGACAAGAACGGAGGCAATAGCCCGGTCCGAGGCCGCTATGTACAAAACAAAACATCTCCTTCTGTAAGGCTAATCAAAGATGTGGTTTCCCTAGAAACTCTTCCAAAGCTTGAAAAGCCTGTGAGCATTCTGCATTCCATGAATAGGACTTGTCACCTTTGAGTATTTTGAAGAAAGGAAGACACTTTTCCGCTAGTTTTGATATAAAGCGACCCATTGAGATGATTCTGCCAATGAGCCTCTGAACCCCTTTGATGGTCGTAGGTTCCTGCATGTCGAGCAAAGCCTGTATTTTTTCTGGATTAGCCTCGATGCCTCGGCGACTAACCATGAACCCAAGAAACTTGCCTGCCTGGACACCAAATGTGCATTTGGCCGGATTGAGTTTCATTGAGTGCTTGCGGACATTATTGAAAGTATCTTGGAGGTCGACGGAATGACCGTCACCTATGGACTTAACGACCATATCATCTTTGTAAGCCTTCATGTTTTTCCCGATCTGCGAACTGAAAACTTTGTTGACCATTCACTACAAGAAAAAAGACTAATAGTTAGAGTAATTTAATGAGAGAATGTAAATCCACTAATTAAAAGAGTGTTTTAGTGGGAGGAAATTTTTATATAGCTAAATGTTGGCTTTTAATGACATTCTTTTTAATAAAATATTATTAAATCACCCATCTTTGTTTATAGAAATAAAAATCACTTACCAAAAAACTAATTCCCCTCCCTAAAACATATCTATCTATCCAGTTCCTATCAATTCCTTTTGCCCGATAACCTAAATTGCCAAAATCACAAATACCGTAAAGAAGAAAATAGCAAGACGAAGAACGCCGGTGAGTTCAAGAGTTTCAGAAGGTCATCGTCAAAACTAGTAGGGATAATTGTGAGATTCGGTGAGTGAAATTAGGGTTCATCCGGCTTCAATCGCGATTTCACGAGGACTTCTCTTATCGACATATATTTTGGATAATAGCTTCGAAGGTCGGAGAGGTATATATATCCCCAAAGGTGTCGATAAAGCTTTCTTTTTATAGTGTCGATGAAGCTTTATTCTTGCAGTGATGAATGTAGTGCTGGAATCAACAACGTGAAGGCCAACAAGAGCACACAAGAAAGCCTTCAAGTCATGGTTGAGGACTTTAACAGGTTTATGTTCAAGGAATTTTGTTAATTTGACAATCCCGTTAATATATTTTGCTTAATTTGTTTTTCCGGGGATTCTTGTTCATTTTGTCATATGTGACATATTTCTTCTCAGCTAAAGTAGCAATGACAGGAGCAGAGTCAAGTAAATCTTTGGTAGCTGCTCTTTCTGCTTTTTTGTCTTAATAATCTCTAGAGTGGCATTCTCGCATTATAAAGGTATTGTTCTTGCAAATTATTCTCCCATGTATGTGTTGTTTATGGCTTATGATTGATTGAAACCTTTGATTTGAGTTTTAGAATCTGATCACAGTTACTTATGACTTATGTAATTAACATTTGAAGTTCAAGCAGAGACATTTGTTTTGTAGTCGTTGGCAACAGGGAGAACATGGTCTGCTAGAAGTAGTATGGTTAGTGTAATCTAGTGCAATTTCCTTCAAGACTGATGAAGTTCCTTGATTTGCATGCTTTTCCCGAATAATGTTGCTAGTAGTGTATCCATGAAGTTCCTTGCGGTTGTTGGATAAAATTTTCATCCAACTTTTAGCTGCCTATCAACTTGTTCTTCTGCTGAAACCTGCAGAGTTGTTCAACCTTGCTAAATAATTTTCACCTCATAATTAGCAATCAGGTAACTGTTTGGATAAAATATCAAGAAAATTTAATAGAACTTGGAGTTGATGTGTCTTTGGCACAAGTTTGTTCCGTGAGTGGAGCAGTGGATCCCCTTATGGATGTGTATGTTGAAAGAATGAGCCGCCACGCGGGTAATCACATAGTTACTCGTGTCTGCCTTATATTATGTTTTAATCTAGTACTGGTCGGTTAAGATGTATTTTTCATGGACTGATTTCTTTCATATGTTTTCCAGAAATGGTACTTAAATCTACTAGAAGCGGATAAGGTAGATGCAACTAAATGGACAAAGGAAGGAAAACTGTATATCCCAGCTGCTGTTGAGTTATTTAGTTTCCTTGACCAACAAGTTCAAACTGTACGACATAAAAGCACTGATGTCATGCTGTACATGATTTCTTTGGCTATAATTCAGGTAAGTTTGCTACTGTGATCATTTTAATTCAGCTACAAAGAGCAGACTCAGACAATACAATAAATTACCCTTTAGTCATTTGGCAAAAGTAGCAGGGAAGTGGTCCTTTGATGTTTTATATGTAATCGCAGCTTGTGTAGGACCATTCTTGGATGTCCAAAGCATTCTCTGGTGCTTGATTGCTTTTTGTTGCTAAGTAGTTTACTGCTGAGGATACCCTTTTTGTCCCATCTTATCTCACTAGATGAAGCTTGTGAACATGTTGTGTCTAGGTAGACTAGAACCTTGTTGGAAGTGATATGCTATATGCTTAGTTAGTGTAGTTGTATGAAAGATGTTGTTAGTAGATTAGAGCCTGTTCTACCCAAATACTAGTTATCTTTTTTTTTTCTTTCTGCCATAGTGCTGGTGATTTATGTGTAATAGCACAAGCCATATGAAGATTTATATACGAAATGACTTTGATGACCTTGAACTATGTGTTCTGAAAATAACTAATATAGCTCTCTTTCCTTGGTTTGTTGATTTCTCCACATTTTACTATGATTAGTAACCAATTTCCATAATGCTATAGTCATCATCATATTGCTTCTTCCTCCTATCCAAAACATATCATGATAGGTTTTCAAGCGGCTGAAAGAAAGAGATTGGCGGAAGCTGCTTCTGAAATCGGTCTAGAACCTTTGTGTGCTGTGGTCAGTGATTATTGACTCTTTTGTCCTTATATAATACCGAGGCAATATTTCTCCACTTACTCAGGAGGTCTAATTCATAATGAGATCAATAATAAATCATTTGCTATGATCTGGCTTTGAAGCTAAGTTCCAGCATCATTGAAGCTCTTCCACAAAATTTTGCTGATCAGGTATCTTTTATTTTTCTGTTGGACATGGATTTATAGTGGGTATCTACTTTTTTATTTTCCAGTTTAGCTAAGAATTTCAATGCTTCATTGTTGTCTCAGAAAGTTCAAACATAACGGGATATTTATGTGTGCTCATTTTTTTTGGTCAAGATTACTCTCTTGGTACTCCATCAATAAATGTTGTGTGAAAAAAATATTTCTCTTTTGAAATCAATTGATTCTTGTTACAGGTTAATTTTGAGGACTCGTGCAAGGGTTTTCTGGAGGTTGCAAAGGTTTGTTAAGCAATTGCTATGAATTGTCTGCATTGATTTGCTTGTTATGCCTAATATATCCATATTTTTTGGTGTCATTGCACTTCCACCTGGTAATAATAAATCACAAAATATGACACCATTATAGGAAATATGTTGATTACTTTTTCGGTAGTTGATTATCTGTTAAACTTGCTCACGTTTATGTCCCTTATTGTGATTGATGAATAAATTTTGGTTGAGGTGTTGTTTGGATTGTATCTGGTTTAGAGAGCTTCTGATTTTTGTTTGTGCATTGAACTGTGATAAAGATGGTTTCCCTTGGATTGATAGTTTTGCAGGTAAACAATCTGAAATTTCTACTAGATGCTTGGCAGAATGATGCACTAAGATTCCTTTTTCAGTGTTTTGTTATTATTTGTTGATAATGAAGGCAGCGTGAGGGGATTTGTCGAGCCCGGTCTTGTTATACTTAGATTATTTCTGTGATCCTTTTTTGTAAGAGGATGCCTGTGGCAGTGTCTTTTTTCTTTGTGTTTCTTTGCCCTTTGGTTTTGCAATACTCTTTGTGATGCGAAGGGAAATTCAGATTATTTAATAGGAATTGGAAGCTATAATATTACTGGTCCTGCAGCTGATTTCCAAACATTTTCTTTGTTTTATGACATCAATAGCCCAGAGACAGATAGGAGAGACGTCTTTGAATTAAACAAGCTCTAGATCTCATCAGATCCTTAGGCTGGTAAGTTCATATTATCCTATTCGCAATGGTGTGATTCTACCAAAACTCATAATAAGGCTGTATTTTTGTGATTACTCATCTTTTAATTGGTTCAGAAAATTAAAGTTCAGCTCGTGAGTTTATTGGGAAGAGCAACTCGACCACTCTTGCTTCCAGTGTGGTACATTTCTTCCTTGTTTTTTTGCTTTGCCTAAGCCCAAATAACCTATACATTTTATTGGTGCGATGCCAAGTTATTGTAAGCTGATTCATTATTACCCTCAGAATTTTGTCGAATTGGCTGGGAGTGAGTGTGCGTCTCAGGCATTATCCGTTGGACAAAGGCTTAAAGAAGGTTGCCACATCAATCGTAGTCTGCTAACTTTGTCCACTATAATTCGTAAGCTAAGGTAATAATGTTTCCTGCCAACATCTTTTGAAGTCAGCTTCAATTAGTTATCCTGATGGTTGCCAATTTTATCCTTTTTCTGGCTGCATGTATTTTTTTGGCCATTTAGTGACATGCATTTTCTATTTTTATTGTGCATTATTCAAGAGTTCAATGTTTCCTTTGTGTATTCTACAAGTGTACATATAACCTATCTTGCTCACGCGTAACCTTTTTCAGCCAGGGAAACCATGGACATGTAAATTATAGAGACTCTAAGCTTTTGTTTCTGAGCTTAGACATACTGTACATTCTCAGATATGTGTCTTTTTCCTGAGGTTTTGTTTTGTTTGCATTATATCTTGCTTGTGATCACTTATGTCGACCTGTTTTAGTTGCTAGAGTCTAGGACCTGAAGTTCAGGTTGCATAGTATGTCTAAGTTGTTGTATAAGATGTGTTTGTCATGTGAGTGTGCAATCTGTTTGACAGCTTGTTTGTCATGTCTTGTGTTGTATTATCGTGGGCTTTTTTCCTTGAAGTTGTGCCCCCTCCCTTCTCTTCTAGCTTATCCACATATTGTAGCATTGCACTTGTTGGTGGTTTTGTTTTTCTTTATCATCAATGTGATGTACTATCATTTATCAAAGATTAGGGCATTTCTATTCTTGTCCCCATCCCCTCCTATTTTTTGCTCTGTTTTGCCTTCAACATATTGATATTCTTATGCTAAGAATACGCTCTTTAACTAAGTTGCCTTTGACAACTTTGTGAAACTGAATCTATGTATTTTGGTAGCAACGTCTTTCCATTTAGTATGTTTAAATTATATGACTGATTTTCATTTAGTAGATCGATTGTGAAAAACAGTTTGAATCCCTTGGTTTACAACAAGAAATAGCTACCTAATTTCTATGAATGCCGTAGAAATTACCGAAAAACTTGATGTCTTTTATCTCCGTCAACGTAATTGATATGCTTTTGTGATTGATCTTGATTTCACTATAACATGAGAGTAAAAGAGCAGAAACTTATTGACCTATCCTTGTTTTTTGAATTCATTGTGTATGTAATGTGTGTGCATAAGGAAGGCAAGGTTGATCAACTTATAAAAGACCTCTAAGTTATATTGTTTTTGGTTATATGTAGGAAGGACTCAGGGACACCGAGTTGCTCGTGTTAAAAAAGAAGCAGGATCTTCGTAATTATATGTATGCACATGGGTAGAAAAGAAGCATACATTTGATGTATATTAATTATTTGTTCAATTGTACCAAGATTGGAACTTTCTTATTAATGAGAAATTCATATGATTGTGTTTTATATTATCTCGTTACTAATTTTATTTTAGCAATAGTGCCGGCCTAATGTAGAGAGGGGTTCATGATTAATAATGGTGGTAATTGTCATAAATAAAAAAATTACTCAGGAGCGGATGACTTGTAATGAGATGCTATGTTGTCATTGTATTATATATTATTTAGTGAGGGGCAAGTTAAGCTATACCAAGGGGATGTTTGGACATTAGATCATGATTTAGTGAGGGGTAAATGGTGTTTTAGTGAGGGTATATATCGTAATAAAAACAATATTTAATAAGGGGCAAATGAACTATTGTGACAAAAAATGTCGTCACCAGAAAATTTTTTAATGAGAGGAAACACATGTCACTAAAACATCAATAACGACGGGACCTTTTACTCTCACAATTTACCTTTATATAGAGAAGCAGCAAGGACGGGCGAAGAGAGTAAATTTCCTCTCATTAAAAGTTAGTGACAGGAAAGTGACTTTTAATGACCGGATTTCCCTCATTATAAATTGATTTTCTTGTAATGATTCTCTGATATGTCATACCCACGTTTTTCAGCCCAAAAGGCATCATTTCGTTATAGTACAGACCCCTAGCAGCCCTGAAGGCCGTTTTTTCTTTGTCGGATTACGCCATCCGCAGCTGATGGCGTAATCTACCAATATGTAATCTCTGCTTCGTTGGCAGATTTGCCTTAATAAAATTTGTTGGTTTTCAAACCATTATTTTTATATTTAAGTAGAAAATTAATTAGTATAAACATTTTTTGAGGGAAATATTTAGAGAAGAAACTCACTTACACTTCTATTATTTTTCTATTTCTAAAATTTGGATAAAGATCAACACAGTAATTATTAATCTTATTTAATACCTACATTATTAAATTTAACTGGGAAAAAGATATTTTAGTTTATGTGAGATTTTTTTAGATTATACGGTTTATTTTATTATGTTTTTATCATGTCCAACAGATTTTTTAGATAGATGATTATGTTTTTTTCTAATTTATATAATATGATTATTCTTCATACGCTTATAGTTACGCTTTTTCATTTTCATGTCGGCTTATTACGTTCACATTCATGTAAGGCTTTTTTTTTAATTAAAATAATAATAGATAATAGATGTGTAGGTGATTATGTTTATGATTAGATTAGATTTGAATAGATTAGATATATCGTATTTTTTCATAGAGTTTAACGTGCATTTTTTTTAAATAAATTTAATTTTATGTAGTTGAATACTCATTCTCATTTTTTAATGGTTGCTTATATTTTTTTACTTGATGTGGGTAATTTTGTATGTGGGTTTTTTTATGTTTAGTTTCACATAGCATTTTTTTATTAACGTGAAATAAGATGATAGGTTTTAGATAGATGCAATTAACGTGTCAACTACATTTATAATTGTGATCAAAAAAAAATTACACTTATAATTAATGTATTTTTAATAATCTTTCCTTTTATGGTTACATTTAAAATTGATTGAATAGATATATAGGGAATTTAATTAATACTTATGATTGATTGGATGTATATATGGAATACTAAATTAAATTTATAACAATTTTCAAGGGGGGAAACAAAATAGTTTGATAAATGATGAGTGATAAACAAAAACAGTAACAAAAATTATGATGTGGTTAACATAGTATACATACCGTGGCAATTCGATCCCGCAGCTTTTTCTTCTTGTCGAGCTTTCCGTTTCCTTGTGCTTTCCATAACGTCTGAATCTGCACAACGTTCCTCTCGACTTGCTGACGTTGGTTTGATTTGATGGGGTTAGCTTTGATTCGATGTAAGGTTACTCGCGACTTGTTGTCGTTGGTTTGATGGTTTCACCTTTGATGATGGTATGCCGAATTTAATATCGCCAACGTTTGGACGATAAAGTGCCTCGCCGAATCTAATCTACTGTGATGCGCCGCATCGACAGTTACGAAAGCGCTCGTAACGACCTACACCCAAGACCCAAGATTGAGTACCAGAGCTGCTCATAACAACGTACCAAAAAGCAAGGACGCCTCGCGCACCATTGGCGCCTTGCTCTCCTCTGACGAGCATTAATGGTTTGGTCCTAGAGATTTCAGGTATGTTGGACATATAATCCGTTTAGCCGTCTGGGGCACCTCTAAGCTTTCGAGATAAGCAGTCCAGGTGCAGCGCGAGCTAAGACTCCAACGCAAAAGTATCCCCAATTGTGTGATTGTGTTTAGTATTCCGCATATACATCCAATCAATCATAAGTCTTAATTAAATACCATATATATCTATCTATCTAATCCATTATAAACCCAACCATAAACGGGTTGATTATTAAAACATGGTAATTCAAAAAAAAAAACACACACACACACGCTAGCTTTTCCAAAAACAAAAAAAACACGTTAGATGATGATTTTAATTGATTGATGGTAAAATTGAATGATTTAATTAAAAAAAACACCTATTATAAATTTAATTTAGCATTCCATATTTGCATTCAATGAATCATAAGTTTTAATTAAATTTCATTTGTATCTATCCAATCAATTATAAACCCAACCATAAAAAAACACACGCTGGCTTTTCGAAAAAAAAAAAAAAAAACGATAGATGATGATTTCATTTGATTAATTGGTAAAATTGAATGATTTAATTTAAAAAAACACATATTAAAAATTTTATCAATCTTACAATAATGATATCAACGTGCATTTTATAATGATTAACCATTAAAAAATAAAATAAGATGTTAAACTTAGAAAAAAAAACCTTTTCAAAAAAAAAATTCAAAAAAAAGAAACTTAGAAAAAAAAAATAGTGATCTAAAAAAACGCAACAATGATAGGAAAACAAAATACGCCGTGCATAAAATGTGACCTTACAATAATAAATTATAAATAACAATTCCTGTATTTTTTTTATAAGTGTGTTGATTATGTCTATGTGTAGTCACCATCAATGTTAATTGAAACATTCTCAAATTAGCAAAAAAATGTAGAAATTGCTAGCTCATTAAAAAAACAATTGATTTGCCTGCATGCATATTTCTTATAAATAATTCAGTTGTGTGAAAATTGTTTACTGTTTCACTAACTGTGATTCAAAAGCCAAAATACCGTGCATGGTTTAACATGATAGTAAACCCTCATTTACTCCATAGTGATCTAATTAGAATGAGTATTCAACAAAATAAAATAAAATTTATTTAAAAAATGTACGTTAAACTCTATAAAAATCAATACATCCAATATAATCTAATCTTTTGTTTGAGAAAGCATACAATCTAATCATAAACATAATCATCTAGACATCTATTATCTATTATTATTTTAATTTAAAAAAAGTCATACGTGAAAGTTACCCCGAATATGCGTCCAGAAAACTAAGAACCTCAAAACGGGAGATGGAATCCACCAGTCGGTCGATTCGAGGAAGTTGATAAGTATCTTTCGGACAAGCTTTGTTGATGTCCGTGAAGTAGATGCACATTCTTCATTTTCCATTGTGCTTCTTCACCATAACTACGTTTGCTAGCCAAGTGGGGTTGGCTAGCTCTTTGATAATTCCTGCGTGAAGAAGCTTTCCGACCTCTACCTTAACCGCGGCCTCCTTTTCGTTGGTGAACTGTCGATCCCGTTGTTGTATCGGCTTGAAGGTAGTGTCGACGTTGAGATGATAGAGGGCAACGTCGGCCTCAACTCCTCTCATATCCGTAACCATCTAGGCAAATGCGTCTAGGTTTTCTTCGAGCAAGTTAATCAAAATTTCCTTCTCAGAGAGACTCAGTCGAGCCCCTATCTTGATCTTCTGATTTGGGTATACGTCGTTGATTATTACCTCGAGCAGCTCATCCTCCAATGTGAAATCGGGCTCGTCCCTGACTTGCAAAGTTTCACACTCCACTTTGACATGCAAGGGTTCTCCTACTACCCTGATCATACTGATGTTCTCCATGTCCTCGGGTTGCTCGATGCGGGCATTCTTGTTTCCCATCCTCATTTCATGAATATAAGTTAGGACGGCTACGGGTTCATTGATCGATGTTCCGACCCTTTCCCTGACGTAAAACTTCTCTCACTGATGCGGGATGGATGTAACCATCTGAAATTGTGTCAGTGCTGGCATTCCGATTATCATATTGTAGTTTGATTGGAGATCAACCATGAGAAATGTCACCTTTTCAGTTTGGAAAGGCGCATAATCTCCCATTTGCACATCCAGGTTGATGGCCCCCTTGACCTGTATTCTGTGATTGGAAAAGCCTTCAAGGGTGCCATTATGCGGCCTCAAATTAGAGTCGCTGAACCCCGGCTCTTTGAAGCAATTGTAATACAAGATGTCCCGACATGCTCCCATATCGATCATAACTCTGTTGACGCATGCCCGATTGACTACCACCGAGACACAAAGACACATGTCCTCTACATTGACGGAAGTCACCAGCTCGCTTCGGGTAAAAGCAAGAGGTTGCTCATTCTCACGTAGGATAGCTGGCTTCTCCACATGCTTGTTAATAGAGCCAATGCGGCTTTTGATCTGATTGTTTCCGGGGGAGTCTATGTTATTATTCAAATTTGCCTTTCAAACTGACGTGCTTGTTGGTTTTTCTTGTCTGGCCCTCCGGCGTCCCTCTTGTATTGATCTTAGTTGCCGCGTGCCAATAACTTTTCGATCTCTCATTTGAATTGCATGCATTCATCGGTGGTTGGACCTTTGTCCCTGTGATACCCGCAATACATGGTAATGTCGCGGCGTGGATCCGGAACCATAGGGTAAGGCTCAGGAAGTTCGTCCATTACTTCATTAAGCATCTGAGTGTATGAGATTCTAAGAGGGGTGAAGGTCTCTTTCTTGAATCTCTAAGGGTTATTGATGTCTTGATCGCGATTCCTGCGACTATCCCTGGGCAGGCTATGCTCAGCCCTCTATTTGTCCTAGTTGGATGTCGAAGAACCCTCGTTCCTCGCCGTCACGATGTACTTTCTTGTCAAGCTTAACATCTCTTGTAAATTCGACGGCGGCGTCAGAGCAAAATAGGATTTCAGATAACCGGGATTCAGCCCCGTTTCAAAGCTGCTCATTATAACATTGTCCGTTAAACATCTGGTTAGCTCATATACCTTAAAAAGCCGTTCATAATAACTATGGGTAGACTCGTTCTCACCCTGTCAGACCTCATGATGGTCGATGTGTGTCATTTTATGGCCGCCCACTGACCTGAATTCAACAATACACTTGTTTATCAAATCATCCAAAGATAGGATCGAACCCGGAGGAAGACCGTGAACCCATGATGCCGCTCTATCCTACATCAACCCCATGAAAGATATACACCATGCTTCACTGCTAGGCGTGCATAGACTGATTTTGCTTTCAAAAGCCGTAAGTCAATCCAAAGGATCCATCGCTCCGTGATAATTGGTGAAGTTAGGGTAGTGAGTTCCACCCTCTCGAGCCGCTTTCAAGATGTTCGGATGAAGGACGATGGTACCGCACGTCGGGTTGGTTTTCGCTCCGGTCCTACCCCTCTGTAATTCCTCTATCTATTTTTTCATGATGCCCATCTCATCCCAATTTTCTAGGATGGGTGGGAGTTGGGTATAACTTTCTACGGCCTACGATTCCCCTTGCCCTTTGACGCGAGTACGGACCTGTCGGGGGTTTCTAGGTCGCCCTAGGGCTGTACCGCGGTCATCGACCACGGCCCTCAGGCGAACTAAAGCTGACGTCCTACCCGCTCTAGGTTGAGAAGTAGCATGACTGCTTTCTTCCCTCTATGTCTGTTGGGGTTGATTTGCTCTTTGTGGATTCAAAGTGGGTTGTGCTTCCGTAGGTGCTGGTAGGGGGGAGATAAACTTGCGGATAGGTTGAGGAGGTAGACCCTCCGTAATGAGTAGCATGTTACCCACATGCATTTCCTCTACGTACTCCATGTGTGATTGAAGAGCTATTGAGTTGGAACTTTGTTGTAGGGGAGTTCCCCCTACTGAGACCGCTTCCCACTCCTTATTCAAACGAGAGGCCCCAGCACCAACTTTCTCATGGTTCTTTCTGACCACTGCTTCATGTATTTCATGAACTTGGGTCATTTCCCTTATGTAAGCCCGCATGTCCGGAGTGATGTCATGTCCGACATCAGCCCTGGCAGACATTACTCTCCTGCTCGTTTCTCCACGTAGCGTGTTCTCCTCATATGGAGGGCCCTGGTTGCCCGCTTTAGTCGGTATAGTAGGTGTCATGTTTTTCCCGCCAGTCATGTTTGACCAAGATATTGTGGAGATATTTTGGTTGGATATTTGTGGATAGAATATCTTCCACACTCCCAAACTGATACTTCTTTCCAAGTGACTCTAGCAACCAAACGATTCTTGTATTACTTGAGGAACTGAAACTGACCAAGTGTGTATAGCAACCTGGGTTTTACGAGGGACTCGTACGTGAGTTTTGAAGACATTCCTTCAAGTTGAGATGATTTGGATGGAAATCGGTGATCCTTGCTCTGAGTTTGTTGTTGTTAGTATGATGGAAATGATGACTTATGGGATGGATTACCCCTGGAGATCACAGCTTTTACTGATCAAAGAGTCGAAAGAGGTTGCGCGACCTCGTCGGCGACGCTGTGAGACCGAATTTGCGGTGGTGCAAACTCTTTAAAGATGCTGAATGATAGTGATTTTCCTGGTAACGGAGCCAACTAACTGATATTGCGGTGAATACCAGATTTGTGGTAACAGCGATATATTGAGGACATAAGGCTGTATAAGTTTGATCTCTCTGGAGAGAAGGCGGTGTTTATCAAGAAATAGGCTGCCGGACTAATGCTTTATGCGAGAAAACACGAGTGAGTCGACAAATTGACAGAGTAGCTCTGTGTATATTAGTTCTTGGATCCTTTCTCTATTACATTGTGATACCATATATATAGGCTAGGACTAAGTCAGTCGATTATTCATGACAAGACAATGAAAAGGATATAATTAAGGATAATCATGTAAATAAATAGAAGTGGTCCGGCCAGCTGTCTGGATAAGCATGGCGGGCAGCGGACTCATTTATAGGTCAGACTCATATCTTCCTTGTCTTACTGTCAGCCTGATAATACGGGTAGGTTTCACGGAATAGAGAGACAGGGGGTCTGGCTTACGACCAGCGGATAGGACCCGGCTTACGTACGGGGGTTAGGATCCGGCTTATGAATTGCGGACTAAAGGGATGGAGGCCCAAGATCTGTTATTAGGCTATGTATATAGGCCCAAACTAGACGGGCAGAGCCCCAATCTGGTTCGGGTATATCATGTGGATTTATGATATTAGGATAAAAAGTGTTAGAAAGGTTATAATGACTCATCTTCCTGAAAGATTTTTCAACAAATCTAGAACATGTTCGACTCGCGTAAATGTTCTTACAACACCTTCATTGGTTTTGATTCTAATCATACTGATACTAGCAACATTGCAAAATGCGTCGTTGCCCATCAAAACAACTTCACCTTGTACTGAATCATACGTGCAAAACCAATCTCTATTTAGACACATATGATACGTGCAACCAGAATCTAAGAACCATTCATCAATAGACAATAATTTATCATCAGCAAAGAAAATCTCTCCATCATTCTCATCTTCAACGATTCTGGCCTAAGCAGACTCTTTACCATTCTCTTTCTTTTGTTCGCGTTTTTCTGTGTTATTAAGTCGAAAGCAATTAGATTTGATATGTCCAATATTTTTACAATAATTGCACGTCATTTTTTTGTGTCTATTATTCAAAACAAAATTTTCACTATCTGCATCATTCTTAATTGATTTGCCCGAACTACCAGCATGTCTGCATGACTACTACTACTTCCTCCAGTTATGTCTTTCTCAATCTGATCTTTCAATTTGAAAATCATATTAAATTCTTTGTAAGAAATAGTATTCTTACCATAAATTATTGTTTCCCCAAAATGCTTAGACGATATGGAAGCGAACACAATAATAACACGGTCTGATCCTCATCATCAATCTTAACATCTATATTACTTAAATACATAAGCACGGAATCAAACTTATCTAAGTGCGATAATATATATGACCCTTCAGACATACGAAACATATACAAATGCTGCTTTATATAAAGTCTATTCTCCATGGTTTTCTTCATATTCAAGATTTTAATTTTTCCCACTAACCCTTAGCAGTAACTTTGGTAGACACCTCTCTTAAAACCTCATCATAATGACATAAGATGGTACATGATCTAGCCTTTTTGTCGAGACAAGAAGAGCAATATCGAAGCCTTCTTGAATCAGCATCGCCTCCATCTTCAACTGCTACATCCTGAAGTTGGCGCTAATTTTCAAAAGCTCGGAAAACCTCGGCTCTGATACCAGTTTGTTAGGAAAAACAAATCCAAGCGATAGCTCTTAACGACGATAACAGAAAATAAACAACTGGAAAAAAATACAAATCACCATATGTTTCGTGGTTCGGATCGGTCAATGTGACCTACGTCCACGAGAGAAAGAGAATATTTTACTATAGTGGAGAAATATAAAACATCAAACTCTCCTAAAACCTAAAAACAAAAACCGCAATAGGTAAAGTAATTGAGAGTTTATCTTAATTGGTATATCTAACAAATAATAGGCAAAACCTATTACGTACTTAACATAAGTCAGCTAATACGTTGATTGTCAATGTGGGAAAACAAAAAAGAGATTAAGATGGGTTTTGGCCCATTAACCATAATAAACCTTTTATTTGCCTTGAAAACATGATTAGTTTTACAATAGAAGAAAGAGGAATACCATTATGTTATATCACAATAAACATTAGACAAATTTTAAAATACAACCGTTGTATGAATGTTGTATTAAGTTGACAACACTATAATCATTCATTTCTATCATCACATACACAATAAAAATGTATGATGTGAAAAAGAATAAAAATAAATGTCTCTAGTACATGTCACTTGATACAACCTTTATAGAATCTAACACCGAACTTGCTACCTTTTTGCCAAAATTTTTTTATTTTTTTTCTGGCAGGTTGGACACTCTAAAAAATCTACTATCCTCACGGTCCGCTCAATTTGATAAACTATCGAATCCATAAATCATTGGCCCTTATAACATCAACAACTTGACCTAAATGACCATAGGTCGAACAATCTCGGAAAACTAGGGTCAACTCGGGATAACATAATGCGTCGTCTAACTACATACTGAAGAAAGTGAGTTATACGTGTTTAGAAAGGCGGTCCATAAATAGAATATGCAGTTAATACGCAACTAATTTAAAAGTTTGCACGACTTTCATCCGTTCGTTCGTGAAACAAAGATGTAATTAATTAATGTCAAAAGATCAAAGATTTCATATCTTTTACAATCTTACTCGAATACAACTTCAAAGATAAAATAGTGAAAAATGCATCTAAAAAGATCGATTCGAGATAGTCAGAAATTGTCAAAATACGTGATGAATTAAGCTAATGAAAGTCTGAGCAGAGTTCATTTTTTATTTGATTCATCTATTTAGTCGTTGCAAAGGATGTTAGATGACGTCATCAGTTAGTTAAGAGTGTTATTCTCTCTTTTGTTTGTTGATTTTGTGAGTTGATTTCGTTAAGAAAAATGATTATTATACAACAAATATTCATAATAATGTGTTAAAACAATTTTTTCAATGATTGATTTTTTGAGACCCATTTAAATCAATAGGTTCCACGTCATAATCAACGGGTTGATGTATTAAGACAAATGTATGAAATATATTGAACAATATGGCACAAAAATCAACACAATAAATGACCAAATATGACAGCATAATGTGTCAATTGCACCACTCGTCACATGAAATGAAACTAATTTTTAAATATATGTATCATATCATACTTTGATATATTTATCGTGTTAAAATTTATGACACTAAAATTATTCGAAAATATTACCATGTACTTATCATGCACGTTTATATCATTTGAATAAATATGAAGACTTAATAGTACAGATAAAATATATCTTTTACTTAATAATATGACTCCAGAATACTCCAGAATACATACGTGATCATTTTGCCTTCAGTTTGAATAATAATAGTTTTGATAAATTGAAGAAGGAAATAAAGTTGGAACTCTCCCTTGTCAACTCCAATTACGTACTGAGCCGAAAAAGGGACGCGGATCCCTTACAGTACACAAGGTGAGGTAAAAGTTGTTGTGCATTATTTCCGTCTAAATTTGAACGGACTGAAGCAAAAGTTTTGACGGAAATGATGCACAATGATGTTGTATGAATATTACAAACGGGTAATTGGGTAATTCTAATTAGGACAATTGTACAAGAACAAAGATATTTTGGTATAATTTGGACTGAACTCTTGAGAGAGCTGCCTACGTATCCAATTTAAGTAATAAACTGGAATCAAATCCCCCTCGTAGTTCAGGGTCTTCCTTATATAACAGTAGATCGTGTGTCTCTTCCTGGATGTGCTTGGAAGTTATTACCGACTATCTTCTGGACATGGGGTCTACCCACGTACCCATGCAGTTGAGGTGTTATTGACTCGGTCTTCACCACGTTCAGCCTGTTATTCTGTCCAGAAACCATTCTGGTCGGGACACGGTGGGAGTCCTGCTCCTCTGACTATTCTGTCCAGCTTCTTGATCTGGTCAGCACTTGCTGTCCTGCCGTGCCAACCCATTCTCTTGATTATCTAACCTTGGGCCTGGGCCAATTATGGATAACCCGGCCCAATGGGCCCATATATCATCATAAGTCCCCTGGACTATGGTGGATCGCTTCTGGTACCGCTTTAGCACGAAACGATGCAACTTCTGTCATTAATATTGCGCGAAACTAGGCCAAATTGTGTCCGCTCGATATCATTACAACCGTAGATTAAACTCTTATGTCGCTTCACTTCTTGTCACATAACTATTTCTCTTTCCACATTACTCTTCTATTTTAAACCTTTGGAAACGCCTTTCTGCAACCACAAGTAAGTCTTTATATTTATGTTATTCTGCATTTCTTTTAAATTGTTGATTCTTTCATGAGTTTGAGAGCCAACATCGCTTCCAGGTGGATCTCAGAGAAATTGTTTGAATCCCTAAAAATATCTAGAGCCATAGATAGTGAGGAAGTGAATTCTTCTAATCCTGTGTTTTGTCCTGAAACTGTAATAAACCCCGATCATCCTTCTTCTTCGATTGATTTAAGAAATACCTCCACTTTAGGAGATAATCCACTGTGTCTTTTGCCTCCTCATCTTCTGCCTTCTGGGATTTTCACTCCCACTTCAATTGTTCACCAGTATCCGGAAGATCACACTGCCTTCTTAAACACCTTAAAGAGAGAAATCAATTGATTCGACAAAACCAAAGCAATAATGGCTTGCCACGGTGTTGCCAGCAAAATGACCAAAACTGAGATGGCTGGTTTATTAAAAACGTATAAGATCCGTACTGAGACTTTCGAAGTTGTTCTTCCTAAACGAACTGAGTATGCTTACAATCCCCCGGCCAGTTTCTGCACAGTATATGCTGATCAGCTTCACAATGGGTTAAGGTTTCCTCTCTCCCCTAGATATGTTGAGGTAATGAAGTATTACAAATTAGGAGTTGGTCAGATACACCCAAATAGTGTTAAATTCCTGGTAGGTTTCATGATTTGGTGTTGTCTGAACACCACCCCTTTTTCTGTAAAGTTGTTTAGGAATTTCTACCAGTGTAAATTGACACAGGGTAGTGGGGGGTGGTATCATTTCTACCGTAGGGCCAGTGCTCCGATCATCCCTATAACGGGCAAAGATAAGACTAAGAAAAAGTGGCAAGAACACTTTTTCTTTGTGAAGCACAATTCGGATGCCACTTTGGGGCGATGGAATACCTCTTCCATGAAGGACAAGTTGGAAGACTTTATTGATGCTACGCTGTCCCGATACCTTGTTAGCAACAAAATTTCCCTTAACCTAGACTTCATAAGTTCTGCCATGATAGATGCTGCTCAGCTCCAAACTGTAGGGCCTGTTGGCTACGTGGAGTTCTCCAAGAAACAGTATAAAAAATGTATGTTTGTACTTACATTTTATTCTGATTTTTGATTATAACTTAATTATCTCTTTCTTTTCATAGTGGCCAATGTAGATGATCTGATTAGCATCGACCTCGATGAGGAGGAGGAAACAGATCAGATGGCAGAAGACTCTGAACGGACCTTGTCCGTTATTCCAGAAGGAGGTGAAGTTTCTGGTCAGCCAGAGGATGCTGAGATAGGCACAGGCTCTGGTACTGCTACGCAGGAAACCATCCACACTGCCAATCCTTCTGATCAGAACGTTCTGAGCACAATTAACCCTGTGGATCTGACTATTAAAGAAGATCTTCCTAGTGCTGAATCTACTGGCTTGAATGCAGTGCCTCTCAGGACTGTTTCTCAAAGACAGAAGAAGATGCACAGATCCACCTCCTCTGGTAGCTCTGCAAGTGGATCTTCCTTCAACTTTGAAGACATGTCTACTGACGACTTTGCTGACTCTATAAGTTTTTTTTATTTTTTATTTTTTTTAAAAGCTATCATTTTCCTTTTAATTTCAATCTTCTAAGACTTTTCTTTTTTGCAGTGCTACCGCCTGGGCAAAGCATTGCACAAGAAGACTGCCAGCATGGCTGGGGACATCACTGCCTTGCAACAAAAAGTGGCTCATTTGGACGAGGCCAATGCTAAGGTGGCCAGTTTGGAAGAATCCAACCTTGGTGCTCGTCTGGAGATTGAGAAGTTGAAATCTGATCTTGCCAAAGCTGAGGGTTTGATATTCACCCAGGAGGAGCAGTTGAAATTGAAAGATCAGCGTCTGGAGAAAATGAATGAGGAGCACCTGCAACATCTTACCACAGTCAAGAAGATGAAAGCTGACTTTGATGCAACTCTGAGGCAGATGGAGGAAATTCCTGCCCAGAATGTTGTCCAGAAAGTTGTTGCTGGGTATAAGTCTTCTCCTCAAACTTATGAGGAAATCCAAATCATCCTAGCTCCGGCGCTGCGTAGAGGATATACACTCGGTGTCGATGAGGCCAAACCTGCTGATCTGGTGATTAACAGTCTGCCTAATCACAGGTTGTACGATAAGAAAGTGGGTGAAATCTTCACAAAGCGATACGACGAGTACAAGAATGGGGAAGACATAATTAGCAAGTATGCTAAAAAGAAATCCATTCAGCCTTTAGAGAAATCTGCTCAGCCTTCAGAGAAGTCTGCTCAACCCTCAGCTCCTCCTGCCTCTTGTTCACGGATTTTATCTAAGCAAAACAAACAAGTAATAAAAATAATCCGGTATACCCCAAGTGCAGGGATCGTAGTATAGTAGCTATAACCGGAGTCGAGTCACAGGGAATCGTCGTTATCTAGTTCAATAATTTTCCTAAGATTGATACCATTATTATTAAAACCTAAAATAACAAAACGAAAAGTAAACTGGACAGAGGATTGTCAGTCCAAAGCCAGGAAAGATCGTTATAAAAATAAATCTAAACTACAAACTAAGAAAATAAATAAAACTAGTAAAACCATGACAATGACTATGGTGATTCAACAAAGAACAAGCAATGATCCACCGTCCCGCAACCCTCGCTTTCTTTCTAAGGTTATCTTATGATGATTTAATTAAACTTGTGATTCACCTAACAAAGGTACGAATTCCCAATCTCTTAGGTAATTCGTCTATCAATCTTTTACCTTTCGATCTTAAAGATTAACACTTTCAATTCAGAGGTGTAAGATTTATTCAATCTAGCAACCTAGATATTCAACCTAATCAACTCTCGTTACTTATAGGTTAAAGATCCAATCTTTCCTACGGTGATCTAGGTTTACACCGACTCTCGTCACATAGTAAACATGAATAGCAAACCATCTCTCGATTTAAATTTCATAACACATAAGCATAGAAAAGAAACAACTTTAATTAAAACTCACAAAATCATCCAAAGGGAGAAATAAAAACGCTGCAGAAAAGTTTCACATGCTTGCTCCAAGTGATCAGCTTCCAGCCATCCTCATGATCCGGAAGGAAAACGAAACAAAATAAATAAAACAACTAATCTAACCCTCGGTCGACCAAGCACCAAAGCTTGGCCGACCGAGCACAACACGGCTTCAGAATTTAGGGTTTTCTGTGGCTGTTGTAATGTGTATATGATGATATTAGGGTTTGAAATAATGCGGCTATATATAGAAAAAGTAAGTCGGTTTCAGCATGGCGGCGCACGGACGCCCGTCCACTCCTTCTTGACGCCCGTCCAGTTGGTGTAAATTCTTCGAGTCGGGCCGAGTTTTCTCAAACGCCCGTTCTATGTAAAATGAGACGCTCGTCCACTAAAATCTTCAAAACTCTGAATCAAATTTCCTCTCCTGGACGCTCGTCCATATCTTCAGACGTCCGTCCATGCTGCATGGGTAGTGAACGCTCGTTTGATTCTTCAAATCTTCATTCCAATCCTCAACTTGCATCTTCCTCCTTCCATTAAATCTCCAATTATGACATGTTTATGCACCTACAAAACCACAAAGACATGCAAAGTGTAAAACCATAGATTACCAATAAAATCACAAAATTAGTTCAACTTTACACTTAAAGACTTTTAAAACTCATCTGCTCAATAATTCGTTTAAACCCTTAATTTCTATGCAAATAATACGAATATGGAGGAAATTATTACAAAATATAACGATATAAATCATATAAAATCACCCTTAACAACTCCCCCACACTTATATTTTGCTCGTACCGAGCAAAACAAAACAAGAAATCATAGACTTACTTAAGCAAAAATCCCATATACTCCCATATATCAAATCACT
This sequence comes from Gentiana macrophylla, assembly GCA_026214975.1. Taxonomy (NCBI): domain Eukaryota; kingdom Viridiplantae; phylum Streptophyta; class Magnoliopsida; order Gentianales; family Gentianaceae; genus Gentiana; species Gentiana macrophylla. Next base: position 109,672,314 of record CM047809.1, on the reverse strand, counting down.
ACCGGTCGACTAGCATAAAAAACATACATCCCATGCAATAAACGACTACTCGAATGTGTAGTGTGTGCAAAGCCTTCGTCAACTTCCACCGATTCCACCCTTGACAATTAAAGTCAAGCTAACCAACAAATACCCATTAAAGACAGATAACGAAACATGCTGACTATACATACGCCCTACAAAACTACTCACGTCATGACTAGAGTAATACATATGTTTTCGAAATCTTTTCAGTTATACCCAGAGGATATTCCCTACAACATATACCTTGGCCTATACTGGGGATAAGGTAGGCGATAACTAAGTCTTTCATTTATTCATACCAAATTCCTTATGTAAGTTGATTTAATTTATCCTTCACATATAAACACACATCAGAATGAGCTCTTGCCCGTCTTAGCAGAATAGGACATTCGAGATATACCCTACCTTACTCAAATCATAAAGCAGCTTCTTCTGACTGTCACGAGCTTTTGGTCATCATAGTGGTTTAGGACATTCGAGATATGACCTACCGCACTCAAATCATCGACCAGCTTTCGACACACCCAATTATTTCATATATTTTTCTTAAAACAACTTTTCCAAAGCACAGTAGTTACCTTTCATTTATCACATTCAGGCTTCGGTATATTCACGATACTTCCTACTTCAATTCCAACTACACACATATTACAATTTCTATGACATTAGCATTAAGCAGACGGTCTGATAACCAAAATAAAACATTATCGGTTTAAATGGGTATAGTTTCCTAAGTTCAGCTCATCATCAAAGAGGCTTACGTGAAAAGAATTCGAGTAAAGGCTTATTTATCAAAGGTCTATGCTAAAATACTAGTCAACTCAACACAAGTATGGGAATATAACAAGTAAGTAAGCCAAAATAAAATCATGCTCGGGACGAATTTGAAAAATTTTAAAATTTTTCAACTTTTCACGAAAGATACAAAAGATAAGTATAATAATTAAGCACATGTGTAGATACCACTAATCCCTCCCTCACACTTAAATAACAACATGTCCTCATGTTGTGCAGAACAAGAAAAACTTAGCTTATTTGTCGTTCGAATGTGGCAATTCTGGAAATGGTAGCAAGTCATATCCAGAAATGCCTGAAGAAATCAGTAAACTGTGGACCATCCACCGGAAAACTGACTTCATCTAAAAGCACACCATCGCTATCGCAAATACCCTGCACACAAGAAAAACAAAACAAAACGTACCTCGGGGATAGGGGAATATAACATATTGCGCAGAAAAGTTTGATATAAGCACAGGATATAATTGCTCAGATGGAAAAATCACCACACAGAGAAAACACAGGGCATCTAAGCGTCAAATATAAAGCCACAGAATCTTACAATACAAATATGGACCAACATGTGCATACAGAAATATCAAACTCCAACTGAAAGTGCAAATGCGCGTTAAGGCTTACACGATGATGATAGAGGACACTACAGAGTAGCAGGGCTAGGTGCACTAAATAATAATATAAAAAAACAGAATATACACAATGCAACTAAATGATATGCAACTATACTAAAAAGGCAAAAAGAAAATAAAGAAAAATGCTAGCCCAACTAATTCCATAGATATCACCCTAATCTACAATTCGGACTAAGCGATGAAACATGTCAACCATAGAAGGAAGGTCAAATATATAAACGTCTTCTAGATAAAGCCACAGAGGCTCGACTGACAAAGTGTAGATGTGCCTTAAGATCCATCAGAAAATAATAGCAACGGAAAACCGACAGTAGCTTCCACTAAAGCACAGATGAATCATATCAGAAAAGCCAACCCCTAAACAACCCTAACACCCTAGATAGACTACAAAAGGAACAACATAAATCATAGTAGAATCATGTCTAGCTAGGTGCTCCAGCGTCACCAGTAGTAGGGCCTTACTGAACTTCGTGAATAAATTTCGCGACATCCTCTCATAAGCGCATCCCATGTACCCAAAGTCATAGAAACAGAAAACAACGAAAAACCTGCATGGGACGTGGTCCACATACCAAAAGTATGCAATAGATACATGGGGGATGTAAAATAAAGAAGCCATGCCACATCAGCCGACTCGAAACACAAACAATCACTCAACATGGACCGCAATAGATGGAGAAATAACCATAAAGGTGAAAGAACAGGACATCTACTCATATATAAAGGCCATAGAGGCTCACATTAAAACATCCATGTCAAATAACGGAAGCATGTATCAAAATCAAATTCTATTCACTAAAGCCTGATGCACTGGACGGGCATTCGGACAAGACAGACGCTCGTCTGGTGCTCTCAAAACATATACAGGACTGGTGCGTTATGCCGGACGGGCGTCCACTCCATATGGATGCACGTTTGGAACCACATAGAGCAGACGGGCGTTTGGAAAGGACGAACGCTCGTCTGGCCCTAGCATGATGCACAATAAAGAGAAACTCGACCCCTCGTTTGACTCTCACCCTAGTTACCACGTTAGTAAATTCAAAACCTCAGAAACCCTAGCAACAAAAAAACAACTTTTTTTTAATAAGATAAAGAAACAGAAAAAGATACGGAAAACTTAAACAGAAACCTACCTACGAAAAATTTAAAACAGAAAAACAGAAAACAATAAAAGGGAGAAAAACGTGTTGGTCTTTTCTGAGCCCAAAATGGACGGGAAAACAGCAGATTTTGACCTCGAAAACGGCATCAAATTTGGCCGATTGCCACGTCGTCGGCGTCGGAACAAGCTTTCCGAATTGGGGTCATGCACGCCAAACCGACACCGGAGCTGAAAGTTACGGCCAAAATACTACCATGTGCCCTAATGATCCCTTTTATCCCAACTTATAACAGAAAATCAGAAAAATTAATAAACTAGACAACCGTACCGATTCCCCGGCAACGGCGCCAAAAACTTGTTCACGGATTTTATCTAAGCAAAACAAACAAGTAATAAAAATAATCCGGTATACCCCAAGTGCAGGGATCGTAGTATAGTAGCTACAACCGGAGTCGAGTCACAGGGAATCGTCGTTATCTAGTTCATTAATTTTCCTAAGATTGATACCATTATTATTAAAACCTAAAATAACAAAACGAAAAGTAAACTGGACAGAGGATTGTCAGTCCAAAGCCAGGAAAGATCGTTGTGAAAAATAAATCTAAACTACAAACTAAGAAAATAAATAAAACTAGTAAAACCATGACAATGACTATGGTGATTCAACAAAGAACAAGCAATGATCCACCGTCCCGCAACCCTCGCTTTCTTTCTAAGGTTATCTTATGATGATTTAATTAAACTTGTGGTTCACCTAACAAAGGTACGAATTCCCAATCTCTTAGGTAATTCGTCTATCAATCTTTTATCTTTCGATCTTAAAGATTAACACTTTCAATTCAGAGGTGTAAGATTTATTCAATCTAGCAACCTAGATATTCAACCTAATCAACTCTCGTTACTTATAGGTTAAAGATCCAATCTTTCCTACGGTGATCTAGGTTTACACCGACTCTCGTCACATAGTAAACATGAATAGCAAACCATCTCTCGATTTAAATTTCATAACACATAAGCATAGAAAAGAAACAACTTTAATTAAAACTCACAAAATCATCCAAAGGGAGAAATAAAAACGCTGCAGAAAAGTTTCACATGCTTGATCCAAGTGATCAGCTTCCAGCCATCCTCATGTTCCGGAAGGAAAACGAAACAAAATAAATAAAACAACTAATCTAACCCTCGGTCGACCAAGCACCAAAGCTTGGCCGACCGAGCACAACTCGGCTTCAGAATTTAGGGTTTTTCATTTCTTTGTAATGTGTATATGATGATATTAGGGTTTGAAATAATGCGGCTATATATAGAAAAAGTAAGTCGGTTTCAGCATGGCGGCGGACGGACACCTGTCCACTCCTTCTGGACGCCCGTCCAGTTGGTGTAAATTCTTCGAGTCGGGCCGAGTCTTCTCAAACTCCCGTTCTATGTAAAATGAGACGCTCGTCCACTAAAATCTTCAAAACTCTGAATCAAATTTCCTCTCCTGGACGCTCGTCCATATCTTCAGACGTCCGTCCAGGCTACATGGGTAGTGAACGCTCGTTTGATTCTTCAAATCTTCATTCCAATCCTCAACTTGCATCTTCCTCCTTCCATTAAATCTCCAATTATGACATGTTTATGCACCTACAAAACCACAAATACATGCAAAGTGTAAAACCATAGATAATTACCAATAAAATCACGAAATTAGCTCAACTTTACACTTAAAGACTTTTAAAACTCATCTTCTCAATATTTCGATTAAACCCTTAATTTCTATGCAAATAATACGAATATGGAGGAAATTATTACAAAATATAACGATATAAATCATATAAAATCATCCTTAACACCTCTTGATTTACATTCTTTCTTGAACTTTGAATTTTTGCTGCTCTGGCTTTTGATGTAATAACTCTATTTCTTGTTTGTTGCTGACTGTATTTTGATCTTCCAAACTTTTGGGATTGTATTTTTGAATATATGCCCTTGAATTTGATATTCGCTTTGATATTCGTTCATCTTTACCTTCCTGCTGCGCTGCAAAGAAGTTAGGATTTTTATCCTTATCTTCTTAATTTTTAGCTTCTGCACAGAATACCCTTAATGCCTAGACCATTATTGTTTTCTCTTCAGGATATTCTTGCTCTGCAAGTTTGCTTTCTGTTCCCTTGAGAGTGTGCTCTGCACAGGATTTTCTTGCATGCGAATTTAATACTTGTGTGTTGTTTATTTTTGAGTTGTTTATTTGGGTCTTCTGCCCAGAATGATCCGCACTGCAAGTGTTTGCGTGCCTTTACTTTAATTATGCGCTCTGCACAGAATTTTTTGCGCTGCAAGTTCAACACTTGTGTTTTTTGGTGGGTCCTCTGCCCAGGATGCCCTCGCACTGCGAGTCTGGCATTTTTATGTTTTTAACTAGGTGCTCTGCACTGAATTTTCTTGCGCTGCAAGTGTAACACTTGTGTGTTTATTATGTGGGTCCTCTGTCCAGGATGCCCTCGCACTGCGATTTTGGCATTTTTATATTTTTAACTAGGTGCTCTGCACTGAATTTTCTTGCGCTGCAAGTGTAACACTTGTGTGTTTTTCATGTGGGTCCTCTGCCCAGAATTATTTTGTCCTGCAGGTGTACTGATAAATAAAACATCAGGTCTTTAATTCCTTGTCCAGCACAAATTAGAAATTATGATATTTACATGCATAATTACAATTATAAAGCTAAAACGAAGAAAAAAGGATAATGTAATTTCTTAAGGAAAATATTTCCTTAAATGAATAGCATTCCAGCTTCTAGGAATAGTTTTTCCAGAAGCATTAGCTAGTTGATAGGATCCTTTTCCATGTACTTTAATAACTTTATAAGGACCTTCCCAATTCGGGTCTAGCTTTCCGGTGGGGCCTTGTCTACTGGCGTCATTCCGCCTTAGCACTAAATCGCCCTCTTTAAAATACGTACCTTTGACTTTGGAATTGTAGTATTGGGCAACCTTCTGCTTGTACTTGGCCATCTGTATCAGTGCACTATCGCGTTTATGTTCCAGCTCATCTTTGACATGCAACATGTCTACCTCCTGCGTTTCTGGAAAGTATAATTCTGTCCTGGGAGACTTGTGTCCAATTTCTGCTGGTATGACTGCTTCACATCCATATGCTAAGGAGTATGGAGTTTCCTGTGTAGCAGCGTTTGGGGTGGTTCTATATGCCCACAAGATATTTGGAAGATGGTCTACCCAATGAGACCCGTCCTGTTCCAACCTTTTCTTCAGTCCCTGTTTTATCTGCCTGTTGGTCTGCTCTACCTGCCCATTGGCTTGAGGATAGGCCACTGATGTAAAATGTTGGGAGATTCCTAGGTTGGTGCACCAAGTTTGCACTCCTTGATCTTCAAATTGTGTGCCATTATCAGAAATAACAACTTTAGGTATCCCATACCTGCATAGAATATTTCTCCATAGGAACTTCTGTATTTGGTTGGCTGTGATGGTGGTTAAGGGTTCAGCTTCCACCTATTTAGTGAAATAATCCACTGCCACCACTAAAAACTTGAAATTTCCCGGAGCCCGGGGTAGTGGACCCACTAAGTCTACTCCCCATTGATCAAAAGACCATGGGGATACGATTGGTATCATCTCCTGTACAGGATTATGTGATAGGTTGCTATGCACCTGGCATGTCCGGCAAGTTCTGACCAGATTCTCTGCGTCATCTTGCATTTCTGGCCAGTAATAACCGTAAAGCCTACATTTCCTGGCCAGAGCTCTCGATCCCAAGTGATTTCCACAAATTCCAAGATGAATTTCTCTTAATACATAATCTCCCTCATCTGGAGTAACGCATCTCAACCAAGGTGATGCATAAGATTTTCTGTACAGAACATCGTTGAACAGGGCATACCTGGCTGAGAGTCTTATCATTTTTCTGGCATGCACTTTATCTTCAGGAAGCCTTCCATCTCTCAGATATACTACAATCGGATCCATCCAAGTTTGTGCCTGTGTGATTGGTTGTACTTCAATCTCATCACAACTCTTGTGCTTCAACTGTTCAACCAACACCTTTTTGTGGGACAAGAAATTCGATCCTAGCTTTGATAAAGCATCTGCTCTGGTATTTTGGGCCCGAGTTATCTGTTCTACTTCTATCGTTAAGAAATTCTGTAATTTCTTCCGTGCCACCGCAAGGTACTTTTTCATGGGGCCTTCTTTGGCCTCATACTCTCCCTTGATAGACTTTCAAATTTTTCACGCCTAAATTTTGTGCTAAGTTTAATCCAGTTATCAAAGCTTCATATTCTGCCTCATTGTTAGTAGCCTGAAAATCAAAATGAAGAGCGTAAGGGAATTCTTCACCTTTTGGGCTAATGAGTAGGAGTCATGCTCCTGCTCCTTCTTTGTTGTAGGCTCCGTCCACGTAAAGCTGCCACTATTCAGAGTTGTTCTTCTCAGCCTTGTTCTATTCAGCCTTTTGCTCTATAGCCAAGGCTTTTTCTTCTGCCAAGAAATCAGCTAATGCTTGAGCTTTAATTGTTGTTCTTGGTTTGTATTCGATATCAAACCCTGCCAATTCAACTACCCATTTTTCCAATCTTCCAGACTTGTCTGGTTTTTCCAAAATTTGCTTCAAAGGTAGATTTGTCAACACAATCACTGGATGACTTTGGAAGTATGGTCTCAGTTTCCTTGTGACATGTACTCGGGCTAAAACCAATTTTTCTACTTCAGAATATCTAATCTCAGGTCCTTGTAGGGCTTTGCTTACAAAATATACTGGCCTTTGTATCATGCCATGTTGCTTTACTAATACAGCACTTACTGCTTCATTGCAAAAGGACAAGTAAAAAAACGGTATCTCACCTTCCTGAGGAGGAGTTAGAGTTGGCAAGTGACTGATATGATCTTTCAACTCCTAAAAAGCCTGTTTACATTCTTCATTCCACTCAAATGGACTGGCCTTCCTGAGAATCTTGAAGAATGGCAATGACTTCTGTGCCGATTTTGACAAGAATCGGTTTAGCACTGCTAATCTTTCTGTTAATCGTTGAACTTCTTTGATATTCTTCGGTTCAGACATGGTTTTTAAAGCTTCTAATTTATCAGGGTTGGCCCTGATACCTTCTTTAGATATCATATAACCCAGAAATTTGCCTGATCTTACTCCAAAAGTGCACTTTTTTTGATTCAGCTTCATTCCTGTTTGTCTCAAAACATGACAAACCTATGCTACATCTTTCAAATATTGGTCAAGAGTCTTGCTCTTGATCAATAAATCATCCACATATACTTCCATTGATTTGCCAATCTGTTGTTTAAAAATGGTGTTGACTGCCATTTGGTAGGTAGCCCCTGCATTGATGATGATTAGAAGCTTTGGTATGTTTTGATGATGACTGCCATTTGGTATGTTTTGATGATGATTCATCGCTTATTTGTTAGTTGTTCTTAACCCCATTGATGAAGTGTCATAACTAGCTGTTATAGTGCAAAGCAAAAAGAAGTCTAGATACCAATGTATAGGATTTATTAAAGTCTGATATTTGTATAAGTTAAATCAGACAAGCACTGTAATAGTTCATGGCCGGAGCTGAGAAATGAAGAAACTGATATTTAATCCAGCTGAGATTCTACAAGAAACTGACAATAGAGCACACCAACAGAAGATTGAAGAAGATAAGTTATTTGAGGAGCAGACTCGGTTGGCTTATCTAGAAGATCAAGAAGCGAGGACACAGACTCGCTTATTGAAGAATGAAGAAGCGAGGCTCAAACTCGGTTATGAAGATTACAAGTCGAGACTGTAAAGTTGGACTTCAGGCAAGATTGTGGTGACCTGAACTGACTTTATGGATCTTGTATGAAGACTTAAGAATCATAAGGACAATGAATTCTTAGATGATAAATGTATAATGGTGTACTCTGATTAAGTCAATTATAATCAGATAAGAACTGGAGTACTGATATTTCAAGAAGAGTAAAATCTCAGTTAATGCTACAAGTCAGTTAGGAAACTGATAAATAATAAACTCAGTATAAAACTGATAAGGAAACTCAGTTTTATAAGTTAGTCATCCAACAAACTGAAAGTACAGTCGAACGTTGTAAAGAAAACAATTTCATTGGATGAGTTACTGACACAGCAGAACAGTCAGAAAATATAGCCGTTACAAGCAGGATGAATGTTGAATGAACCCCGATAAATAGATTACCTCTACAACAACAAAGAGGATGCAGGTATATGATAATAAAGCAAGAAAATCTATCTAATCAAAAAGGATCAAATTGAGGGGGAAAGCCTAATTCAAAAGAATACCTGCTAAGTACTTAATTGCAAAATCAAGAAATTTCTTCAAAAGTGATTCAAGCATATTCAAGCAGTTTCTAGAGCTAACATTTGAAGAAATACAGAGCCGTGCTTAAATTAATCATCCAGAAGAAGAGCTCAAATCACAGTTGAATCATAGTTATTGATTCAAAGTCTCAACTTTGATTTTATCAAAGGTTTAGACTGTGAAACACCAAGAAGGTGTGAAGGACAGTTGAGTGCAGTCAGGAAGACTGTGTTTGTGATGAGCTGGTGAAGAGGCACCAGTGGTTCAAACAATTGAAGAGCAGCAATCCTACATGTTCTACAAGTGTTTAGATATTGAAGCTAGGGATTAGCCAAGGACTATCAGTTTAGGACTTTTTGTAACTGGGCCATCTCAAAGAAGTTCTAGTGGAATTTTCCTCTGCATCACAGGGGAAGAGAGGACGTACATGATTACACCACCTGGAACCTCTATAATTCTTGTCTATTTACTTTATGCATTCATTTATTATATTATAGTGGTTTTCATATCGAAACTAAAGTTACTAGTTGTTAAAGGCTAATATTTTATCCGCTGCCAGTTAACAAGACTAAATATAGCATTAACTTATATTCAGTTGAGCTAACTGAACTCCGCACAAGTTAAGGGACAGGAACAAAACTGAACTGAAGATCAGTTTGAGTTTCAGAGAAACTCAGTTCCTGGGGCTTTTCCAGCTCAGGATTAGTTTTTGGTGACATGTTTATTCACCCCCCCTAAACTTGTGTTAGCCTTTCCAAGGGACCAACAATTGGTATCGGAGCTAGTTTTTCCTTTTGGAGGAGATCCGAGTTGTTACTGCTCAAAGGGATAACTGTGCATCAGTTATTTCCGAACAACCAGTTGTTGAAAATCCTTACTGTACTTCATTACAATGGATACATCTAGAATTAGAAACTTGCTAAATAACCCCCTGACTGACTACTTGCAGAATGTTGTCTATGATTTTCAAGATCAAGTATTTGAAAGATTCAGTACCACAAGCTCTCACACAAATCCGGAACCTCATTTCAGTTATGATGAAGACATTGAGTATAATGCGAATATTGATGATGAATCGAGAGGATTTCCATCCTTAAGTGATCTTTCAGAAGAAGCAGAAAGAGAACTACTACGAGCAGCTGATTCTATAGAAGAAAAGCTAACCAGAGATCCATCCAGTGCAAAAGCCATAGATATTGATGAGACTCTACCTACAAGCCATGGAGGAGAAAGTGATGAAGAAATCATATTGCTAGGAGCTACACAGGCGAATGCTATTGATAAAGGAAAACAAGTTCTAATCAGTGATGATTCCTCAACAGTAGGTTTATCTATCAAACATCTGGAGGTAAGTGCATCTACATCCAAATCTCACACTATCATGAACAATCAAAGAAATGAAGATTTCAATGAAACCTTGGACATACTTATAAAGCAATTAGAGATAATTCAAAAGTATTATGAGAATGTCAAAAAGGAGAAAAAGTTATTGAAAACTGAAATTTCAAGATTGAACGCTGAAATCAATCTAATCAAGACTAATAATGGAACCAAGGTGATTCGACCAACTGATAAACCAACAAACGTTATAAAAATCAGTGAATCATCAGTTGATCCAATTTCCAAAGTTCAATTCAAACCAGGAAAACCATTTGGAGATAGATCTGGTTTAGGGTTTGATAATCAGTATAATTCTAAGTTAAGACCAAGATCAGTTGCATTAAAATTCATGACTACTCAACAGTCAAAAACTCAGAAAACTGATAAAGTTATTAGAACTGATAGATACTCAGCACAGCCAAATGCACAAACTGATAAAGATGAAAAATCAGTTGGTAAAATTCACCAAGCCAACATATTTTACAGAAAAACTCAGAAGGCTGAAAACAGTAAAACTGATCCGATGTCAGTAAGAAAAATCTTCAAGTCATATCCATCTAAGAATGAAGATCATTCAAGGATTAATAGACTTAGAGGGAAAGGAAGATTATTTCCCACTGATGAAGATTGGAATAGACCATCACATCAGTTTCACAAGCTGAACAAATTTAAAACTGTTATGACAAAACATGAAAAGTTTGTGAAAACTGACTTCACACAGTCAAAATGTCAAAAGAGGTATAAAGTTGTACCATCACGAGCTAATCAGTTAGGACCCAAAAAGATATGGGTACCAAAAAGTTCTCACTTTGTTTTGCAGGAGAAACACAACCAGCTGAGAACTGAAAAATGCAATTCACAAAACTGAGTTGTATTCACAATCGAGTTTTGAATTCAAAGATAAGGACAAAATCGAGAATATACAAATTGTTAATAATACCGTACTTTATTCACTTTTATCTAGCTACGGTTATCAAGAAAAGACGTGGTCCTTCTCAATCTAAACCGTTCATAATTTCCACACACCCACCTTTTCGCAATCTCAACACATTTATGACAAGACGTTTTAAGTCCCACTCAATTCTTAACTACCCCCACTCCAAATTATAAATATCTAGAATTTTCTTTTATATAAATTCTTTACGCTTGAACTCTGAATCTACTCTCTGAATTTCAAATTTTCAAATCTTCAATCAAATCCAGAAAAATGACCTTCACTTGTGTTGAACCTGGAATGATCGTTTCTCTTGATCAATATATTGCAAAGTATGTTGATCAAACTCTAGTCAATTCTATTGCGACAAAAATTCAAAAAATTAAAGGATTGGAAGCTGCCTTCAACATCGATCTAAAAAGTGTTTGTTTAGAAAGCATCGGAGACTTCTATCAATTTGGTAGAACAACTATAGAAGGAGAAAACACACAAACCTGTTAGGTGTAGTGCCCGAAAGACAATTTGTGTAATTGTTTTTAACAATGGATGACAGATTTTAACTCACCTTATAACTTGCTTTGTGCTTGTAAATAATACACTGCTGCAAACCCTAAGTATATCAGTATGTAACCGCTTAACTCAGTGTATGGCATGCACGTGAGGATTGAGTTAGTGGTGATATACTTAAACTGTTAGTCCGTGGTGAACTTAATCACAGTTTAGGGTCTCTTGATTAAAACACCAATAATGCGCCCAGAACACCTTAGGGTGTGATAGTCTTATCCGGACTGTCGGTAGAAGATACCTACGTGGGGCATTTATGTATGATGGCATTCATATAGGACTGGACCGATTTAATCTGAATTTCTCGGTATAATTCCGTAATCGAGGAATCTTATTAAATCATTAGATGATCATATATGGATCAACCTTAATCCTGAGGTGATCACATGGTGCTGCTTGTCCCGGGGTAGTGTTTGATGTGTTAGTTACGGTTCACTTAAATATGTGTTCCAAGCCACTTCTCATTGGCACTATCTCCAGATGAGTGAGTAGTTCTGATCTTCACAGACAAGGAATCCATTCCTTCCTGCGGGAAGTAGAGAGACAGTCCCCTTATTTGTTAGCCCTAAGAAAGTGATCGATCCCGGGAGTTCACATTTGACTAATTAGCTACTAGTCAGATATGTGTACTAATTGATCATCAGGGGGTTGATGGTAAATAAGGATAAGATATTCTGAGTCGGGTTCACGGAGACTTCCCACTCAGAATGGACAGTCTATGGAGGGTTAATCCGTATGTAGTGATTATATCAATGGACGCTTATTTACTCTATGGGTTGAGTATAAGTATACATCTATAATCGGTAGAGTTCGGGCCGGGTTTATGGTGGCGTAATCCCGGAATTAATAATTTATATTCGTTTGATGAATATTAATTATGGAGCTAATGGTTATAGTCCATGGTCCCCGATGTGGCTTCTGTAATTCGGGCTAATAATCTTGTTATTTGGGCCTCAGTGATAATTAATTGGCTAGGCTAATTAATTGATATGCATGGATATTATTTAGTTGGGCTAAATAATATAATACACATAAAAGACATTTTATGTGGGCTAAAACCCTAGTTAGGTGGCGCCATTTCTCCTTGAATTATCACAAGAATTAATTTTTTGTGATGTGGAAAATAAAAGATATTCTTGTTATATGATTGGTTGGATGACTTGTTATTTGATTTCCTATTGGTCAATACATGTCACAATTAGTCATTAAGGAAAATATCCTTTTATTTTGTTTAATTAATTATTTATTTAATTAATTAATACTTGGAGACCAAGGATTTACTCTCCTATAAAAGGAGAGTTATTCCAAGGGAAATTGGCATGGCAAATTTCGAAATTCACCACAAATAAAGAGAGAAAATTTGTTCTTTCTTAGGGTTTTTGGAAGAAGAAAAAACTACAAGTTTTTCTTGGTGTTGCATATCAAGGAGGTTCGTGTATCAAGAAGGGTGTCCACCAACCGCCGTTTGGAGAACACATCGGAAGATCAAGGCTTCTCTTCCCGTTATTGGTAACATGATCTTAAACCCCCTTGTAGTAGTTTAAGTCCTTTAATTATGTGTTTTGATATATGAATCGTGATCCATCCGTTGCGCGTAGATCTAATTCGTTTAGATCTAAGAACCTGCATCCTTGATAACCTACATCACCACTGTCAGTGATAAGGAAATCAAAGTCACTGAAGAGTTAATTGCAGAAATCTTTGGGTTTGACAAATCCGGAGGAACAGCAGCCATTAAGTTGACTAAAGAACAGAAAGAGAAGTTATGGAAAGATATAGCAATTAATGGTGAATCTTCTGTCTTACAGACAGGGAGCACAAGCCTGCTCAAGCCAGAGTTTAATTTTCTTTCAAAGTTGCTGGCAAATTGCATAATTGGGAATGCTGGAAACTTCAGCAAATTATCTGGAGCAAAACTAGATTTGCTATATATAATCTGGTTTGAAAAAGATTTCAATTGGCCTAGGTATCTATTTGATCAATTGATAGCACAGTCATTTGATGTACCCAAAAAGAAGACCGACGTGAAGAAAGGAAGATTTTATCACAAGAAAACTCTAGCATTAGTAGTCCAAAAGATACTCGATCACTTTGGAGTTGCTAAGAGAAAAGAAACACCAGTTGCTGACGGAAAGATTGATATTAAGGAAGAAAAAGCAAGAAAAAGGAAAGCTGAGAAAACTGAGACTGAACTCAAGAAGAAGAAAAGCAGGAAATCAAAAGAACCTGCAACTGGAGATGAAGTGTTAGCACAAATTGAAGACTTGAAGAAAAGAAGAAAGCAGTTGGAAGAAACAGGAAAAGGCGTAACTGAAAAATCGATAGATATGCCATCAACTCAAGAAGCTAGAACTGAAGTTGCTGACAAATCAGCACCAGAAGTGCAAACTGAAGTTAATCTCACCGAATCCATTCCAATTTCGGTAACTGAGGTTTTACCAACTCAAGAAGAAGCTATGCATTCACAAGGAATGGAAATAATGAAAGAAACTGAAGTTATCAACAGAGGCGATCGTTGAAACCGACTTGCGAAAAGAAGTCAGAACTCGTGGGAAGCAGACCACGAATCGATCCCGATAATGAAGATTCATATTGTGATGAAAGACTGATTGATGAAACAACATTGAACATGCTTATGTTGCTTTCAAAGTCTAAGTCTACTCCTCAAGAATCTGTACCCAGCTTGGAACAGGAGGAAACTGCCAAAGCATTTCCAGCTCCTCAAACTGAAGAAAAGGAGGCTGAAGCAATAACAGAATCAACCAAGTTTATTCAATTGAATGAACAAGTTCATGAAGCTGAACCCACTGGACACACAATGGAAGAAGTTCCAATTGTTGAATTGGAACCTGAGCAAAGTGAAAAACAAGCCGTTGAAGAAGATGCAAGTGAAAAAGTTTTGCAAACTGAGCCAATAATCTCAATTTACCGATATTGAAAAGGAACATCGCTTGTCCCATTATCTTTGAGGAGAAACCAACAGAACAAATCTTGTGCAAACTGATGATCCCATGCAAATTGAAGTTCCTACTCAAGGAGAAGATCATGAGATCAGAAGGGATTCCGAGGACACCCTCACGCCATTCAAATCTCCATCTGATCATACAGAACTAATGAAAGCTGATTATGAGCGATTGCAAAGTGTTCGCGGTTTTATGCAAAGCAAAAGATAACAAGTAATAAAATAAAACCGATGTCAGCCCCAAGTGCGAAGGCTCGCAGCTAGTGGTGAAACCGGATCGTATCCTTGAGGACTTGTATTTAAAAAGAGTTTTTGCCTTCGATTTCTTTTATAAAGTTGATGATTATGATCTCGGATTTTCAATTAACAAACTAAGGTAGCAAACGTGAAAATAAATAAAACTACGATAATAAAATTTATAATTTAAAACAACTAGAACGCACCGATGATCCACCACCCCACCGAAAATAACAAGAAAGACACATATTCATTCGTAAGTTCTTGGATTATTATCTGCTAAAGAGTCATTTTACCTTTCGGTTCATCGCCTTTTAATTAGTTCACCACTCTCGGTACAACTAAAGCATTTACGGATCAAAGATATGGATATAAATCCTAATCTGACAACATTCACCCTCAACTTACGTATGTTGGAAGAATATTATCATTCTCCTTCACGGTAATCTACGAATTCATCAACTTCCGTATCTAAATTCGAATATCATGCAACACACATATTGTTCATACACATTGCACTTAAACAAAGTAAAACATGAAGGAAGAACAAGATAACTTACTTAAAATGAATTAAAGCGAAATCCTTATTTATTCCGGTGATGGTGGCTTCACAACGATGGTTCTAGCTTAGAGACCTTAGCCAATCATCCTCGATTATGATTTGAATCGGGTCGTAGCTCAAAGATTACAACAAGATACTACTATTCTAATTTATTCTCGCATAACGCCACTGAGTATTTACATAAAAGACGGAAAAGTAAAAGCTTGGCCAAAAGTGACCAAGGAGGGGCGCTTTATGGATGGAAATGAGGGAGTTCTTATAGGGAGAGTTGAGGGAGGTGTATAAGGGAGAGGTTGTAGTTGAGGGAGATATTTTTGGGAGAATATGCTAAGGAATATTCTCAAGTTTGTTATAAGCATGTGGGAGGTGATAATGACTTTGCATGTGAAGGTGAGGAGTCACTAAAATAGCATGTGGAGTTTGTTATGACTCATCATCATCATCATTAAGGAGCACATGGAGTAACATGCATCAAACTTGGCCAAAATATCTCCGGTTCGTCCGTAATTCCAGCAGTTCGGTAAAAAAATCATAACATGAGTTGTAGACCTCCGATTGACGTGATTCAAAATGCGTTGGAAAGCTCATTTTAGTATCTACAACTTTCGTCAAGAACTCTTCCCCTGAAAATGCCTCTAGGTCGGGTCAAAAATCCGTCGAAAACAGATTACGGTAAAAACTCGTAGGAAAAATGATCCGTTAAACTCGTTAGCTCGTGGCATCTTCTTCAAAATCCATCTTTTAGACCTCAAAACATATTGTTACATGTGATATTTTGCAAACCTTGGTCACCAAGTTTGGGCCGAATCGAATCGAGCTTTCTTCATTCGAATCGAGCTTTCTTCTTAACCTTCATCCGATCTTCGTTTAAGCTCCTCATTTAACATGCAAGCGTACCTACATTCATGATAACATCGTGCAAAATGTAACATCTCATATTCAAAGATTTTTATCAATGAAACCACTTAAACAAAACAAATTTGCACTTAAACACTTTTAAAACTCATTTGCTCAATAATTCGATTAAACCCTTAATTTCTATGCAAATTATACGAATATGAGGAAATCGTTATAAAATATAACATTAGAAATCGTATAAAATCACCCTAAACAACTCCCCACACTTAGCTTTTGCTCGTTCCGAGCAAAACAAAACAAGAATCAAGGCTCGAAAAAGATAGACACCTCGCCAAATACAACATATACTCAATAAATCGAGAGGTTCACCCCGATGTGTGTGCATAGCCATAGAAAACTTCCACTAAGTCCAAACTTGAAAATTCAAAGCAAACTAGCTAATACCCCCTTCAAACTAGTAATAATGATACTTATAAGATGTACCCTACAAAGCGTGACATATCTCGAAAGAATGATAGAATATATCTAGGGCCATTCGATATACTCAGAGGATAATCCCTACAACATATCGTCACATTATACGGGATAAGGTATACGATAACTAAGTCCTTAACTTATTCATAATAATAAATTTTTCGATTTTTTTTTTTTTTTTTTTTTTTTTTTCAACACACATCGAATGAGCTTTTGCCCGTCATACTAGAATAGGAAATTTGAGATAATCCCTATCTACTCAAATCATAAGGCGACTTTTACTCGATGTCGTGAGCTTTTGGTCATCATAGTGGTATAGGACATTTCGAGATAATGCCCTACCGCACTCAAATCATCGACCGACTTTCGACACACACAATTGATTACTTTTTCGAGATTTCGGCAGCAATGGTTAACATGCTAAAAGCAATTCAAACTCATCGAGCATAACACCTCAAGCAATGATTTATTTGTTAATTATTGTGCAAGAACATTAGTTATGTTTCACTTATCACATTCAAACGTTCGAGATATTCACAATATATCATACTCGGCTATAAACACAAACTATCATAATTCTCACGATACGCAGACGTTAGCACTAAGCACATGACTTTATAAGATAATCAAAAATCACTAATCAAAAAGGGATATAGCTTTATAATTTAGCTCATCATTCACTATGGCTCGTGAAAAATATATTGGGTGAAACAACTAACTTATCGAACATACGGAATATAGCATTAATGACTATAAAAATAACGAACAAAGATATGCATTGTTTACTCGGGAATAAACAAAAATTTGAAAATTTAGCCCATTTAGCATAGAATCAAAATAATTTAAGCAAATGGTAGATACATATAACCGACTATTCCCTCCCCCACACTTAAATCACAACATGTCCTCAAGTTGTGCAGAATGTAAAAAGAAAAAGAACACTTAGCTGATTGTGGTTCGAAAGTGGCAATTCCGGAAGTGGCCTAGAATCAGCTCCAGAAATGCTCGATGAAATCAAGAGGATCGTGGACCATCCACCGTGGCGATTTATCTAAAAGCTCACAATCGCTATCGCAAAAATCCACGCACATCATGGGAAAACAAGACGTACCTCGGGGATAGGGGCACAAAAGATGATAGACAAGGCAATATCATGGAATAAAGACAGAAATAAACTACAGACAAAAAGGAAAAGATATCTAGGTTACCGTCCTAGTAGGGCTTAATTATAGTCGGGAGCTCGACTAGACAATAAAATTTCAACTCGGTCGACTTTGAATTTCCTATTCCCTTAGTTGCATAGTAGTTGAATTAATACATGTCACACATTATTTGAAAATTTAAATCGAGACTAGGTCATGATATGAAATATGTGACAAAGTATTAACTATGAGTCTTTTATACCCGGATCCTCAAGGGTTATTTCAAATTGTTCTAACAACCTAAATCTAAGAAATGATGCATTTGAATTTTTCTTTGTACTCCTCGGGATTTTCGGATAACCTCCTAATCGCTCCTTTAAATGACATTCAAACATTCATCCCGAGACTTGGTGAAACAAAATGAAAATCAATTCAAGTATTTGAAAACTATTATCCAAAGTATGAGTAAAGTATAATGCAAAATGTAGAGTTTTTTTTTTTTTTTTTTTTTTTTTTTTAAACGGGTTGCCTCCGGTAGCGCTTTTGGTTAATGTCGTTTGCTCGACAACCCAAAAATTTTCAACCCGGTCAGGGCGGTGAGGCCTCTTTCCGAATCATTCTTGATTTCCTCGGGGTCAATAGTATGGATCCCACAAAAACAAAGTCTCGCCAACGTATTGGCCATATCAATAAACTTCAGTATCCACTTAGTTCCTATGATTCTTCTCTTCTTCTTTTTTAGGTTTCAGTTCCACAAGTCGAGGTGTATCATCAAGAATCACAATATCATCAAAGAATTCACACAGAGGCGTAAATCATCGGGTTCCAAAAGATCGGAATTTGTCTTGACTAGGGACATCGTTTAGATGGAAAACCACCGGTCGTTCCTTTTGTTGACCAATATAGTGTTTCAACCGATGACCATTCACTGAACAACTCTCCTCGCTTATTTTTCAATTCGACGGCTCCACTAGGGAAAACCGAGAAATTTCAAGGGGCCGGACCAACGGGTGCGTAGCTTACCAGGAAGCAGATGTAACCTGGTATTATATAGTAAAACCCATTCGCCTCTTTGAATTCTCTATGCTTGATTTTCTTGTCGTGAAGAAGTTTAGTCCTCTCATCGATTCTTGAGCTCTCGTAGGCCTGGAGTCTCGAACTCATCAAGCTCCCCGCAATCGCAACAATCGCTTTCTCTCGCATAAGCGGGCCGCCGAAGTTCAAGAATTTAATAGCCCGTAATGCTCGTGCTCAAGCTCGATTGGCGGTGGCGGTGCCTTACCATAAACCATCTCAAACGGAGATGTGCCGATAGGAGTTTTGAAAGTCATCCCCAGAGGCCCCCAGTACATCATCCAGCCGGCTCCGATCTGTCCTATGAGAGTTCACCGTCTTCTCAAGAATGCTTTTCAGGCTTCGGTTACTTACTTCAACTTGTCCACTCGTCTCGAGGGTGATAAGGGTAGATTTTGTGTTTCACCCCATATCGTTCTAAAATCTTTTCTAATGGAGTATTGCGAAGTGAGTTCCTCGCCAGCGATGAGCTCGTGGACAACCAAACCGTGTAAAAATGTTTTTCCTCAGGAAGCTCTTGACCACCTTGTGGTCGTTCCGCGGTGTTGCTATTGCCTCTACCCACTTTGACACGTAGTCGACGCAGACCAGAATGTACTTGTTCCCATACGAGGATGGAAACGGTCCCATGAAGTCAATACCCCATACGTCAAAAACCTCACATTGTTGAATGGGGTGTAGGGGCATGTCCATTCGCCGAGAAAGTTTACCGGTGCGCTGGCACCGGTCACAACCTTTTACAAAACTCTCTGTATCCTTAAAAATTGTCGGCCAGTAGAAACCGGACTGAAAAATCTTCGCAGCAGTCTTCCCAACTCCATAATGACCTCCCACAGGTCCGTCATGGCATTGCTCTATAATGTCCCTCTGCTTTCGAACTCGGGGACACACCTACGGGTAATCCATCCTTACAACGCTTGAAGAGAATAGGGTCGTCCCACATATAATAGTTCAAACCAAAAGAATTTCTTCTTTTGGCCGATATGTCAGTCGAGGTCCGGATATATCGCCGCTCAAGAAGTTTGCAAAAGGTGCAAACCAAGGAGAACCTTTTCCAAGAGAGGCGGGAATAACCTCGCACACATCAATAGTCATGAGTTGCTCGGTTGGAAAATCAATTCCAATCTCATCCGACTCTATTTGATGATCATCGGTCACCGAGACATGTGATCGGCTACCACATTCTTGCTACCCTTCTTGTCCCGGATATGAACATCAAACTCTTGTAAAATCAAGATCCATCTCATCAAACGAGGCTTGGCATCGGCCTTGCTCAATGAGATACTTCAATGCGAATGGTCTCGTCTGCATTGTGACTTCCGACCCAAGCAAATAGCTTCTAAATTTATCCATGGCAAAACTCACGCCAACAACTCCTTCTCGGTTGTTGCATAATTTACTTGTCTGGCGGGTTTAAAGTGTGACTAGCGTAGTAGATAGGTTGGAACCTTCCGTCCACTCTCTGACCTAACACCGCACCGACTGCATAATTAGAAGCATCACACATAAGCTCGAAGGGAGCTTTCCAGTCGGGTGCTATAAGAATTGGCGAGGTAATCAACTTGTCTTTTAATTCTTTAAAAGCTCTTTCACACTCAGGGGTGAAAACAAATTTCACATCCTCTCTTAAGAGAGTTGACAAAGGCTTGGCTATCTTAGAAAAGTCTTTAATGAACCGCCTATAGAATCCAACATGACCCAAGAATCCTCTTACTTCTCTTACATTTTTAGGGTATGTCATTTTTTCAATAGCTTTTACCTTCGCTTTGTCAACCTCTATACCTTCCTTGGACACCTTGTGTCCAAGAACAATTCCTTCTTCCACCATTAGGTGGCACTTCTCCCAATTTAAGACTAAGTCCTTCTCTATGCACCGACGTAACTTTATCAAGATTGTGTAAACAGTGGTGGTCTAAAACTGCCCCGAATACTGAGAGAAGTCATCCATAAAAATTTCCATCACCTTCTCCACTAAACCATTGAAGATAGCCAGCATACATCTTTGAAATGTAGTGGTGCGTTGCAGAGACCAAATGGCATCCTTCGTAAGCGAAGGTACCGGAGGGACAGTGAAGGTAGTCTTTTCTTGATCAATTGGGGTCGATAGCTATCGAAAGTATCCGAATAGCCATCCAAAAACAATAAAATTGCTTGCCACTAAGCCTCTCAAGGAGCTGGTCAATGAATGGCAAAGGAAAGTGGTCTTTTAGAGTTACCTCATTTAGTCTTCGTAGTCGATGCAAACTCTATAACCGGTGACTTGTCGTAAGGCAATCTCTTCCCCTTTTCATTCTTTTCAATAGTAATCCCTCCTTTCTTTGGCACCACCCGAGTGGGGCTCACCCATTCACTATCGGCTATTGGGTAGATGATACCCATGTCAAGCAATTTGATGATTTCCTTCTTAACGATTTCCGCATGTGAGGGTTTAGCCTTCTCTCGAGGTCAGTCGCACCTTCTTCGATCCTCAATGATCCCGATCTTATGCATACAGATATCGTGGCTTATCCCCTTAATATCTCCCACTTGCCAACCAAAGGCGAGGATATTATCTTGCAACACTTTGATAAGCTTTTCTTCCTCCTTCGGTTCTAACTTAGATGAAATGATCAAAGGAGCTTATCACCGTCCCTCAAAAAAATGTATTTCAAGTGTTGAGGCAAGGGTTTCAACACTAAATCTGACGGTGGCTTCTCCACACTTGGTCTCAATTTATCTCCCTTAAGCTCTAGATCTCCAAGCTTATTATAAGGGCTCTGAAGCATCATGGCCTCCCACAGACAGGGCCTCATCTCCTTTTGCAAACTGGGCATATCACCATGCCTCTCCTCATCTTCTTTCCTACCACCTCGTGGTAATCGTAACTTTCCTTGTCAATCTCTTCTAAAAATTTTATCCACTCCTCATTAGTCCAAGTTGCGAGATAGTTTATTGAATTCTTCCTCATCCCAACTACCCATGAACACTTGTTTATCATACTCATCGGTGAAATCGTCCTCAATAGCTAAACAAGTGTCACTTTGGGACGGGTGCTTCAATTGCATTACCCACATTGAACTTTATACTCTCATCCTCCAAATGTAAGGTCACTTCGCCATTGTAGGAATCTAGTAAGGCACGGGCGGTTGCAAGAAAAGGTCTTCCAAGGATCAAGGGGTTTTTCATCATTGGTCATATCCATGATTACCCAATCACCGGGTATATGAAGTTTTTAACCTTGACCAACACATCTTCTACAATTCCCGTTGCATATTTCACACTTCTATACGCAAGTTGAAGAGAAATAGGTTTAAGCGTAATAGATTGATCCAATCCAAGAGATTGGAAGATTGCGTGAGACATCAGATTGATTGATGCTCCCGAATCACACAAAACATTGTGGAAGTCCCTGTTCCCAATAGTACACTAAATCGTAAATCTACCAGGGTCGTGGCACTTCACAGAAGTTTAGTCTCGGGCTGATTCTTTGAGCATTCTCCATTCAATACTATGTGCTCGAGCTCTTGGAGCTTCTTTTCGAACTCACTGCGTCCTTTATAAACTTTGTATACTTTGGCATTCCTATCAAAAGATCAACTAATGGAATGTTTGCCTCAAGATTCTTGAGCAAGTCGATAACCTTCTTATATTCTTTATCGATTGTTAATGACTTGTTCTTGTTAGGTGGGTAAGGGAGATCAAAGCAAAGTCTTCCTCAAGAAAGTGCTTCTTTGCCGTCTTATCATTGATTGCTTTGTCTTCCCTATCCTTCCACCTCACATGCTTCCCGTAACTTAACTTAGAATCGACTTCTTCTCAGCAGTATTCTCTTCATCATCGTAATTCTCAACTTTCACCTTTTCTTCGAATTTTTCTTTCACTTGGATCAATAGTAGTCCCAACATCCTTCTCGAGGAGAACAAAGATCTTCCCTCCCTGTCTCTCTGCTCACGGGAGAGGGGCTACTGCTTCCCTGGTTGGCCTGACCGCCAACCGCTTTCCCACTCCTCGCTTTTATAGCATTCACTCATCTTGACCATAGTTCCATGGTGCAATGAGATCGGTGCAAGAATTCTCGGTCATTTTGGACCAGATTAACCCCTCGGGGTTCTTTCTCAAGAAAACTCGGCGGTGACCTTGAGGTCGACTTGCTTGTCGCCCGAAATTTGTCCCATTTGCACCTCCAAATTTCTCACCAGATCTTTGGTCGAGTACTTAAAGCATTTGCCAATTGAGTGTTGGCCGTGATTTGCTCGCTCAACTTTTGTTCTAAGATCCGAAATGATTGATTTTGATTTTGCGGTGGATTGGTGTTCCATGTTGGTCGATAGTTGGATTGAAAATTGCTTTGATTAGGCCTGGGGCCTGAAAATGATGGGGGTTTGCTGCCCGGGATGGTCACTCCATCGGAAACCAGGGTGGTTCGGTTATAATTGAATCCTTGAGTGTTTTGATTTCGACCGAAGGTCGATAATTTTGAGAAGTGAATGTATTCACTTCTTCCGAATGCAACAATAGATGACATCGATGGAATGCGTGCCCAACGGTATCGCAATTTTGGCAAACGACATTGTTTTGAACAAACTTTGACCCGTGAGATCGGGTCAAGCCGGCATTGATTACTACGATGGCCTTGGCCATGGCAATTGTCACACACAAGACTTTGAACATTCATTGCCGCCACTTGCTTCAGAGCGCGCCAATCGAGCTTTTAGAGACGTGGTCTCATCTACCTCATACTTCCTCGCAATGAGCTTTTCGATTGGACGACTCGCATATAGTACGGGCATAATTATACTTTGCAATATCTTCAAACAACATCCATCCTCATCGGTGTCTTTCTCGTAAATGCACCTCCAGCAGTAACTATTCACCATTCCCTTAGTCAATTCGGTCAAACCATTTGTAGAAAGTGTTGACCAATCTTTGTTTATCCACCCATGGTGGGGCACTTTCTCAAGAGAGTCTTAAATCGTCTCCACGCATCGTAAAAGATTCCTTCTCGATTGCACAAAAGTGAATATCGATTCGGAAGATGAGCCGTCTTTTGCAGGTGGAAAGTACTCGCTCGTAAATTCTTTCTCCAACTCCTCCCACGAAGTAATGGATTCGATTGGTAAGGATTTATACCATTCTTTCGCTTCTCCTTCAAAGTGAGAAGGAAAAGTTTCATCTTTGGGCGCCCCTCGGTGACCCCTTTGATTAAAATAGTCCCGCACGATTCTAGAAATGAGTGAATGTGATCGTATGGTCCTCAATGGAAAATCCATGAAATGTGGAACCTCTTACCAAATTGATTAAAGAAGTTTTGAGTTCGAATTATCACCCCGTGATTTCGGGAATCACGACCGCAGGATTAACTTTCAGTAGATGGCATGGCAAAGTCCGCCAATGTCCGTTGCTCTCGCCATTTCTTCAACCTCAGGCTCCTACTTGAGCTTCTCCTCAACGTATCCTTCAGATTGTTTCCTTCCGTGGTTCCTCGTCCGTCGGTCCAATGAGCGAACCAAACGTCTGTTTGGTCGAGCGATGGTTCGCTTCTATCTCCGGATTATACAAAAGTGGTCCCCGTGAGTTCGAGTTTGCATAAACTACGTTTGGGCACCAACACCTAAATCACGAGGTTTCGGATTTTATCCTTATGCTTCGCAGAGTGGGATTCACCGAGAATCCATCACCCAACCTCAATGATTGAAACGTGTTCCGTGTTTCTTTTCTCTCTTTCTCGGTAATTACCGAATCCACTCGGTATTTATCGAGAATTTTTAAATTTTTTTTTTTAAATTTTTTTTTAGAATTAAAAAAACTATACTAAAACAAGCTCAAAACAGTCTAAATAAACAGTAAAAAGAAACAAAATACTATAAAACTAATACGAGCGTAAAGCGAACTAAAAGAAAATATTTTTCTCTCTCGGTAATTACCGAAAGATTTTTTTTTTTATTTTTATTTTTATTTTTATTTTTTTTTTGTTTAAGACGAAAACAGATAACTTAGTTGACAAAAAAAACCGAAAACGAAAATTTTCCGTGCCAAGTCCCCGGCAACGGCGCCACTTTTGATAAGCGTTTTTGCTACTATCAAAATAAAATTTATAAAACTCGAAAACCTAATGCAAAACTCACTTTTTAACCGACATTGGATCGGGTCAATCGTAGGTAGTGCGCTCGAGTACGAGGTCGATCCCACAGAGAATCGGGTCATTAAATCTAGTTCGATTAATTCTTCTAACTCAAAACTAAAAAAAAAAATAAAGCTGACAGAGGATTGTCACCCAAAGCCAGGAAAGGTAGTTGCGGACAAACATAAATAAAACTACATCTAGAAAAACAAGAAACTAACTAGCGCCTGAACAAACATGAACAAAACAATGATCAACTTATCCCAACAGCCATCACCCCACCGGAAGAAATAAGATAAACATACATTCACTCATAAGCTATCTTGGATTATTATCTTATCTAAAGAAGCGTTTCCTCTTTCGATTTATCACGCCATTAATTAGTTTACCTCTCGGTCTTAACTAATATCTATACGAAGCAAAGATATGGATTTAATCCTAATCTTAACAACATTATCCCTCAACTTCCGTGTGTTGGAATAATAATTGCTAATCTCTCTCACGGCAATCTAACGAATCTATTAACTTCCGTTATCTAAATTCGATTAACATAAAGCATACAAAACATGAAAGAAAACAAGAACAACCTAATGAAATAAACACATGAAAAATCCTATCTCCCCGGCAACGGCGCCAAAAACTTGTTCGCGGTTTTATGCAAAGCAAAAGATAACAAGTAATAAAATAAAACCGATGTCAGCCCCAAGTGCGAAGGCTCGCAGCTAGTGGTGAAACCGGATCGTATCCGCAGGAGGACTTGTATAAAAAGAGTTTTTGCCTTCGATTTCTTTTATAAAGTTGATGATTATGATCTCGGATTTTCAATTAACAAACTAAGGTAGCAAACGTGAAAATAAATAAAACTACGATAATAAAAATTTATAATTTAAAACAACTAGAACGCACCGATGATCCACCACCCCACCGAAAATAACAAGAAAGACACATATTCATTCGTAAGTTCTTGGATTATTATTCGCTAAAGAGGCATTTTCCCTTTCGGTTCATCGCCTTTTAATTAGTTCACCACTCTCGGTACAACTAAAGCATTTACGGATCAAAGATATGGATATAAATCCTAATCTGACAACATTCACCCTCAACTTACGTATGTTGGAAGAATATTATCATTCTCCTTCACGGTAATCTACGAATTCATCAACTTCCGTGATCTAAATTCGAATATCATGCAACACACATATTGTTCATACACATTGCACTTAAACAAAGTAAAACATGAAGGAAGAACAAGATAACTTACTTAAAATGAATTAAAGCGAAATCCTTATTTATTCCGGTGATGGTGGCTTCACAACGATGGTTCTAGCTTAGAGACCTTAGCCAATCATCCTCGATTATGATTTCGTAGAATCGGGCCGTAGCTCAAAGATTACAACAAGATACTACTATTCTAATTTATTCTCGGCATAAACGCTACAGAGTATTTACATAAAAGACGGGAAAAGTAAAAGCTTGGCCAAAAGTGACCAAGGAGGAGGCGCCTTTATGGATGGAAATGAGGGAGTTCTTATAGGGAGAGTTGAGGGAGGTGTATAAGGAGAGGTTGTAGTTGAGGAGATATTTTTGGGAGAATATGCTAAGGAATATTCTCAAGTTTGTTATAAGCATGTGGGAGGTGATAATGACTTTGCATGTGAAGGTGAGGAGTCACTAAAATAGCATGTGGAGTTTGTTATGACTCATCATCATCATCATTAAGGAGCACATGGAGTAACATGCATCAAACTTGGCCAAAATATCTCCGGTTCGTCCGTAATTCCAGCAGTTCGGTAAAAAAATCATAACTTGAGTTGTAGACCTCCGATTGACGTGATTCAAAATGCGTTGGAAAGCTCATTTTAGTATCTACAACTTTCGTCAAGAACTCTTCCCCTGAAAATGCCTCTAGGTCGGGTCAAAAATCCGTCGAAAACAGATTACGGTAAAAACTCGTAGGAAAAATGATCCGTTAAACTCGTTAGCTCGTGGCATCTTCTTCAAAATCCATCTTTTAGACCTCAAAACATATTGTTACATGTGATATTTTGCAAATCTTGGTCACCAAGTTTGGGCCGAATCGAATCGAGCTTTCTTCATTCGAATCGAGCTTTCTTCTTAACCTTCATCCGATCTTCGTTTAAGCTCCTCATTTAACATGCAAGCGTACCTACATTCATGATAACATCGTGCAAAATGTAACATCTCATATTCAAAGATTTTTATCAATGAAACCACTTAAACAACACAAATTTGCACTTAAACACTTTTAAAACTCATTTGCTCAATAATTCGATTAAACCCTTAATTTCTATGCAAATTATACGAATATGGAGGAAATCGTTATAAAATATAACATTAGAAATCGTATAAAATCACCCTAAACACAAAGATACAGAACTTGGAAGTTCAGTTCTATAAATAATCAAAGAAGTCAGCGTGCAGAAATGGAGATTATTGAGAAATGGGTATTCGATCTATACAATATTACAAGTTTAATGGAGATAATCAATACCGAAGAATTCCTAAATCAAGGGTATGCATTGATCAGAAACAGCTATTGGAAGGAAGCCATAGCCAGTGGAAGCTCTAAGAAGAATGTTGATGATGATTTTGAGGAAGATCCTGACCTACAAAAGGGGATTCTTGCCTCTATACAAGAAAAGGAAACTGCGATAGAACGAAATACTGATGAAGACTCTAGTAGTTCTGATGGAGGCAGTGGAAGCTCAAGTTCTGAAAGCTTATCTGAAACACAGCCAAACAAAGAAGCAGAAGGAGGTTACCAATCTCCCACTGATAAATCCACACTTGAAATAGCAAGAACTTTGGCAGAAATAACTGGAGAAGAATCAGATGATGAACTCGAAGTACATTTGTCACCCACAAAAGTTATTGATTCATCAAGATGGAGAAGCGAGAAACAATCGGAAGAGAAAAGACAATCAATTTGAATTTTAGGGAAAATCGAAGGAAGTCGTTCTCTCACCTCTAAAGCAAGCTAATTTAACAGAGGCTGAGACAAGCAAGTCAAAGGAACAACAAGGAAGAAATTCACAAGATGTTCCTACTCATGTTGATCTCATTAGATATTATCACAATGAGATACTCAGAATTCAAAAGGATGATAAAAGCTTATTCGGAAAAGTTTTAAAATCCTTAGAAGCCAATCAAGATGAACGATCCAAGCTTGAAAAGAAGATGGATACTGTGAATGACAATTGTCAAACCACTCTGCTTGAGATTCGGAAAACAACCACCGAACATGTCACAAAGAAAATGAAACTCAAGACAGATGGGAAGGCATTCTCGATGTGAAATCTAGTGGGATGAGAATGTTTTTAATGGAACAGGCTTAAAGGACTCGGTTGTGGCTCAAACCATATTGGCATCAACTCAACAAACATTGAATGCTTACATCAAAACCCGATTAATAAAGATGATGTCAATAGGGGAAAGTTTGGATATCTTAAAAGTCCATGCAGCTGAAATGCCACAAGCCCTCACAAATGTTGATGATAAGTTGAGAGAACTGAAGAAAGCAAGAGGAGATTTTAATGATGATGAGATGAAATCGATTGTTAAATACTCAGAACCAAGCGACAAAAGAGTTGGTCGGATTCTAAATCTCTACAATTTATTCAAGAATTTACTGAGAGAGAAGGAGTATCAAAAGAAGAATCTCTTGAAACATTTCTACACATGCAGAAGATACTTGTGTACTATTGGAATAAACTGAAGAAATGGGAAGCAGATGGTACCTTAGATAAAGCTTCAGAGAAAGTTGAAAAGGCTGAACCTGAATTTATTCAAACTCTACTGAGAACAGCCACCAATGAAAGACTCAGGACATCAGTCTTTACATTCGCAGCTCTATTCAAAAGTAAATTTTTCAAGAAAAACAATTTATCTCAGTCATGGAACATTTGGGCAAGCATTCATGGAATTGAACATTCAGCCACGAATGAGGAAATGAGAATTGTTGCGGAGAACTATGATAATCAACCAGGACATTGAATTTAGTTGTCTTACTTATGTTGTATTTTAGTATTCAAACCTTGTAACCCAGCTATCAAATAAAGTTTCAGTTTCTCAGTTCATGGTGTTGCTTACTATATTTTATCTTTTATCTTTTTGCATTGCTTTTAAGGAGGGTATTGACATCATCAAAAAGGGGGAAATTGTTGGAAATAAAATTTATGTTTTGATGATGATTCATCGCTTATTTGTTAGTTGTTCTTAACCCCATTGATGAAGTGTCATAACTAGCTGTTATAGTGCAAAGCAAAAAGAAGTCTAGATACCAATGTATAGGATTTATTAAAGTCTGATATTTGTATAAGTTAAATCAGACAAGCACTGTAATAGTTATTGGCCGGAACTGAGAAATGAAGAAACTGATATTTAATCCAGCTGAGATTCTACAAGAAACTGACAATAGAGCACACCAACAGAAGATTGAAGAAGATAAGTTCGCTGAGGGAACATACTCGGTTGGCTTATCTAGAAGACTGAAGAACTGAGGGACACAGACTCAGTTATTGAAGAATGAAGAACTGAGGGCTCAAACTCAGTTATGAAGATTACAAGTCGAGATCGTAGAAGTTGGACTTGAGCAAGATTGTGGTGACCTGAACTGACTTTATGGATCTTGTATGAAGACCTAAGAATCATAAGGACAATGAATTCTTAGATGATAAATGTATCATGGTGTACTCTGATTAAGTCAATTATAATCAGATGAGAACTGGAGTACTGATATTTGAAGAAGAGTAAAATCTCAGTTAATGCTCCAAGTCAGTTAGGAAACTGACAAATAATAAACTCGATGATAAAAGCGATAAGAAACTCAGTTTTATAAGTTAGTCATCCAACAAACTGAAAGTACAGTCGAACGTTGTAAAGAAAACAATTTCATTGGATGAGTTACTGACACAGCAGAACAGTCAGAAAATATAGCCGTTACAAGCAGGATGAATGTTGAATGAACCCCTATAAATAGATTACCTCTACAACATCAAAGAGGATGCAGGTATATGATAATAAAGCAAGAAAATCTATTTAATCAAAAAGGATCAAATTGAGGGGGAAAGCCAAATTCAAAAGAATACCTACTAAGTACTTAATTGCAAAATCAAGAAATTTCTTCAAAAGTGATTCAAGCATATTCAAGCAGTTTCTAGAGCTAACATTTGAAGAAATAAAGAGCCGTGCTTAAATTAATCATCCAGAAGAAGAGCTCAAATCACAGTTGAATCATAGTTATTGATTCAAAGTCTCAACTTTGATTTTATCAAAGGTTTAGACTGTGAAACACCAAGAAGGTGTGAAGGACAGTTGAGTGCAGTCAGGAAGACTGTGTTTGTGATGAGCTGGTGAAGAGGCAATTCTACCCTCCAAGGACTAGTGGTTCAAACAATTGAAGAGCATCAATCCTACCTGTTCTACAAGTGTTTAGATAGTGAAGCTAGGGATGAGCCAAGGACTATCAGTTTAGGACTTTTTGTAACTGGGGCATCTCAAAGAAGTTCTAGTGGAATTTTCCTCCGCATCACAGGGGAAGAGAGGACGTACAGGATTACACCACCTGGAACCTCTATAATTCTTGTCTATTTACTTTATGCAATCATTTATTTCATTATAGTGGTTTTCATATCGAAACTAAAGTTACTAGTTGTTAAAGGCTAATATTTTATCCGCTGCCTGTTAACAAGACTAAATATAAGTCAGCATTAACTTATATTCAGTTGAGCAAACTGAACTCCGCACAAGTTAAGGGACAGAACAAAATCGAATCGAAGATCGTTTGAGTTTGAGAAACTCGCCGCCTCGGGCTTTTCCACTCAGATTAGTTTTTGGTGACAAGTTTATTCACCCCCCCCCCCCCTCTAAACTTGTGTTAGCCTTTCCAATGGACCAACAGAGCAGTTACCCTATCCCAAACAGATTTTCTTTTCTTGTCATTCCTATCCTCAGTCTTTCCTTTTTTAGCGTCCCTATGGGACTCTTCCCTCTTGGCTCTGTTAGCCTCTTCACCTTGGCAGTGTCTGTACGTAATTTCCAGACATTCTTCCATCGTATCCGGATTTTTTCTGCTCAGCTTTGCATGTAGACGTCCTTCCCTAAGACCTGCCACAAAGGATGCTACTAAAAACTTATCGTCCAGATCTGCAATCTGGGATGATTCTCCGTTGAACCTTTTGATGAACTGCAACACCGTTTCATCATTTTTTTGTCTAATGGTCAGCAAATATGTGCGGTTCCTCTGGAAATGTCTTGCTGCGATGAATGCGTGCATGAACTTTCTGGTCAGCGTTGGAAAATCTGGTATGGATTTAGGGATCAACTTGTTGAACCAATCTCTTGCTTTTCCTGTTAGAAGAGTGGCAAATGCCCTGCATTTCATCTCTTCTTGAGCGTTATATAAGTTCATGTGCTGGATGTACTGGTGCATGTGGTCATATGGATCTTTAGTCCCATCATATGCTTGGATTTTAGGGATTTTAAATCCTGGAGGGCATGGAAATGCATCGATGTCCTCAGTGAATGGAGACACTAGCCTAAACTCATCGTGTTTAGGCTTAAGTATAGCATCTAACTCTGCTCGGGCCTTATCACCACCTGGGTGAGTAACCACCACTTTAATGCTAGATTTTGCTTCCTGCTTCTCTTTTTTAGTAGTTTGAAGCGGTGTGGGTGCTTCAGAAGTGTCATTATCCTGATTCCTCGCTTTCAAAACTGCCTCAAATATGGCTTTGATTTCTTCTCCTCTGAGATTGGCCAGATTTTCTACCAACATTTGTTTGACTGCATATGGGTTGCTCGTCTGCCCGTTTTCCAGAACTCTCTTTCCAGTATCTTGATCATTTTGATCTGGGCTTTTTTCTCCAACTTTTTCTTTTTCAGGTTGATTTTGCTGCTTCTTCGAATTTCCTTGATTGCTTGCCATTTTTTCGTAATGATTACTCACTAACTAGAATTGGCCCTCCTTCTAGCGCCAAATGATGTTGTATGAATATTACAAACGGGTAATTGGGTAATTCTAATTAGGACAATTGTACAAGAACAAAGATATTTTGGTATAATTTGGACTGAACTCTTGAGAGAGCTGCCTACGTATCCAATTTAAGTAATAAACTGGAATCAAATCCCCCTCGTAGTTCAGGGTCTTCCTTATATAACAGTAGATCGTGTGTCTCTTCCTGGATGTGCTTGGAAGTTATTACCGACTATCTTCTGGACGTGGGGTCTACCCACGTACCAAAGCAGTTGAGGTGTTATTGACTCGGTCTTCACCACGTTCAGCCTGTTATTCTGTCCAGAAACCATTCTGGTCAGGACACGGTGGGAGTCCTGCTCCTCTGACTATTCTCGCCCATTTCTTGATGAGTCGTCAAGACTTGTTGTCCTGCCGTGCCAACCCATTCTCTTGATTATCTGACCTTGGGCCTAGGCCAATTATGGATAACCCGGCCCAATGGGCCCATATATCATCACACAACACCTTGTACCTCACCATGTGTACCGTAGGGGATCCGTTCCCGCCGAAAAAGACCCATGAACACAATTTTGTATAGTCGAAAATGACGTTGACTCTCTTAATTAAAAATAATTGTTAGTATCATAACAAAATATTTTTTTTTTTGTTTTTTGTAACAAAATAATATTAAGTGATATAATACACGTTACAAAAACTATTTGTACACTGAATTTATTTACAAAAGTGTGTACACAAATAATCTAAACCCTTCATTAATGTTTTTAATGAACAAAGAGAAAAGGAAAAGAAAAATAAAGCCAACCCATTGATTAAGTGTATTTGATTTTATGTGTGGATAAAATTTGTGTCAAACGGTGTGGACATATTAATTAATACTACTATGTTTAATTATCATTAATAATATAGCAATATATTAATTTATGGAGTCAATTTCGCTGTAATAATAACATCATTTACCTTGTAGAAAGGAACAAAAATAAAATTATTTACCCGCAAAATCAAAGAAAGGTCTAAGCCTATGATCGTTTGCGTTGAATCATCTTCAAAACACCTTCAATGGAGATATCAAATGCATCTTTTGTGTTGGATAAACCTTGACTTGGAAGTGCATACAACATTCTTTGTATCATTTCAGTTACAGTCTCCTTCATTCTCCTTACCTCTTCTCTGCTAAATCCTTCCAGCACTTTCCTAATACTAATTCTACCCTTTCTGATATCATTATGATCTATGAAAACCGAAAAGTTGATTGGCAAGTGCCATTCATACTGCCTTTCAAAACTTTCTTTCCAGAAAGAAATAGACAGGAATCGACCCTGCTAACATACAATCAAAAAACAACCTTCTTGTGAATCCTTCCCCCCTAGGCTGCAAGCAGAAATCTGAATACAAATGGGCTTCAAGAATTTCGGGTGACCCATGGCCATCATAGCAAGGCGTATTCGAGCAATCAAGAACCCGACATGATCCGTTTTCTCTCTTACATTTATTGTGGTATTATTACTACTTGTTGGTTAACTTATGAGGGTCGATCGTAGTTCATAATAACATGAAACATAATCTATATTCTCTCCTAGATTTTCTCTTTGACTTTTCCTCTTTCTTCTTCAGGGCCGGCCCTATAGTGAGGCCAGAGAGACCGCAGTTTTAAGCTCAATGGTGCCGGGAGAGCCCAACGGTATATGTTTCGCTAAAAGGAAAAAAAAATTCGTGTTCAATCAAATCCAATCTAATATAATATGTTTTTTTTTTATAAAGGCCCAAATTTTTTTTTTACTCATTCATGAACTGATCCATGTATTGGTTTAGGTTTCGGGGGCAACTTAGACCCCTGCGAAGGGGCTCTGCCCCCTCAACCCACCGCGACCTGACCGGGCAGGTCGAACCCCGTTTCGTTGCGATAATATTATTTCGTTCGGCAACTCGTATGCAAGTGATTATAAAAAATATTTATGTAAAAAATATCTAACAAAAGGTCCAAATAAAAAAAATTTACTTGGCCAAAAAGACTACTTTGAAAGTATGTTTTGAGACTATCAATAAATTGAATTTTGTATTTACGAATGTTAAAAAACGCGATAAGTATGTTTTCAAAAAAAAAAAAACAACTTCAACAAACAGTACAAAACAAAGTTTTTTTGGTGACAAAGAGGAGTTTTTCACAAAAGTGATGCTTCTAGTGACAATGTTTTATTTTGTCACGAAAATATGTACTAATCAGTGACAAAAAAAAAAGATGTTGTTACGAAAAATTTAATGGGTTGTCACAAAAGATAAGGTTTCACTCATGTGATGTTCGATAAACTTTGTTATAGGGATTTAGTGACAACATTTTTTTTTATGAAATCCGTAATGATTTACCGAACAAGCATTTTGTCACGCTTATGGGTTGGAAATGAACTAAATGGGTTCGTGATCGGTTTGAGTTCGGTTCGATGATGTTCTAGATCGAATAGACTCGATAGTTATTTTAAGTTCACACGATAATTCTTGTTCGTAAAATTTAAATATTGCTCGACTCGATATCTTAATATTCGACTCGATTTGAATGTTTTACATTACATTGCAAAATATCGTAAGGTTTAAACTAAAAAAAGATTTAAAGACGGTCATCAACTCGGTCCAGCCCAAACTTCTTCTCACCCTATACGCCCGGCAAAATTAGGATTTTAGTCCTCTAACTTGGCCTATTTTGGATTTTAGTCCTGCTCCTGCTCCGGTGAGAAAAATGGTCCTCTAAGTTTTTTTTTTTTTTTTTTAGTCTATCCGCCGGAAATAGCTGATTGGACACCGGAATTTTTAAAAATAGTCCTCTAACTAGGCTGCCATGTAAGCGTTTTTTAAAGATTCCGGTGCCCAATCAGCTATTTCCGGCGGATAGGACTAAAATCCAAAAAAAAACCAACTTAGAGGACCATTTTCCTCACCGGAGCAGGAGCAGGACTAAAATCCAGAACAGGCCAAGTTAGAAGACTAAAATCCTAATTTTGTCCTATACGCCCAAACCTTTATGGATAGAAACGATGCCATTTTCGTCTTCGCTCAAAAACTCATGTGGCGGAATCAGTTTTTCTCTGCCGTCCTCCTCCTCCTCCACCTCGTCAAATTCAGAATCTCATCCATATCTCCTCCTATTATCTTGAAACTCATCCTTCAGTGTCTTCGACCAATCCGCACAACCACCGGCGTCGCACCGACGACAATTCCACCATTTCACATATCGACGAGAATATCCTCGATAATCGCGATTTCGTAGCCGGTTTATGGAACTCCGGCGATGCTGATCATGCCGTTGTCCAAACGTCCAACTCATCTATCTCAACATCGAGTCACGAGTCACTGGCGCGTTAGCATCTAAGAATCGGAAGTTTGACCTAGCATAATAACCTTTTGAAGCCGCCATTGATGCTCTACTGGAATTGAAATCTTCAATCAGAACGGTTAGTGACCTCTCTATTCAAAATCTATGTACATTTTTCTTACTCCTCTTTAGAATTTTCGGTTTGAGTGGAGGAGTTTCATATGGCTTTTATAAAGGATTTTCACTGTTAGAACTTTTCTAGCATGTTTAATTTATATTACAGGTTTTATATTACATATATATATGTACAATGTCAAATGGTCAAATAACTTTAAGGTTTGCAGCTTTCTACTCTTTCAATTTTCTATTTACCGTATTAAGCAATATTCAATGTAGATTAAGTCCTGCAAATATGCCTTCTTATTAGCCTGTTATTGGTGGTTAGTGTTATTCACATTGGTCATTGCATGTATGAATGGAAAATATAGTAGAAGTATCCATTCTCCTTGTAACTGTGCTCTTGCATGTTCACAAAAGAAAAATAATCATAGTATGCATTTATTATAAGATTTTTTTTCACACATTTAACTCATTCCTTTCTTTAGGTAAAAAAATTGGAATATCTTAATGGATTCACAGGTTTAGCATATTTTGGAATTAAGAGTTCTTAATGTGGTTGTTATGCAATTTATTTGTTCATTTATATATTTATGTAAATTTCTCAGGTGAATACCTCAAATTTGGAGGAGCATCTCTTGTTTGTAATTGATTCTACCATAAAGACTGGGATTTCCGGACAAATTGAAGCTTTCAAGTCGGGTTTTGATGAGGTCATCACATGTTTAACTTAATGCACGAAGCTCTAAAGTTGTGACTCAGTAAATTAATATAGAAGATTTTTTTATTGATTAGTAAAATAGATGTTTTTTTTAATACAAGTGTCGCTTAACATTTGATTTCATGCTAAACCTGTGTGATTCTTCTTTTTCTTAAGTTCATGTGACTTAGATTGTTACTTGAATCCTAGTGTTTGCATTGCATTATATATGGACCTTAATTTAAGCATTTATTTGGTTTGAAAAGTTTTTTTTGTTAGTACGTCTTTCAACTTAAATGCTTCCCTGCCAAAGGAGGGTTCTCTAACTCCTCTGCCCTTAATGTTTCAGGTTTTCCCCATCAGGCATCTTCAGGTTTTTACAGAAGATGAATTGGAGCATTTATTGTGTGAAGAGCTTGATATTTGGATTGTATGTTGATGAGTTGTATCAGGCAGTATAGTTTTCATTGCCATTTCTTTTACTTATATTTTGAAATGCTTGAAAATTTTTGATATGATTAACCAATTTCCTTTTTTCTCTTTGTTCTTATTCGTTGTTGGCGGAAATACAGACTAACGATCTTTTAAATCACATCAAATTTGCTCATGGATACACAGCTAGCAATCTTTCTGCCTTGCATGTCAGTAGCTCCCTCCCCCTTTTTCCCCTTTTCCCTTTCCTTTGAAGTCATTATGCTTTACTTGGAAATAGTTGTTCTTTTTGCTTAGATAACCTATATATGGGGTACTCTATATCACAGTTGCTAGAAATCATTCGAGAGTTCAATCGTGAATAGCAAAAATTATTCTTGAGGTTTGTGACAGTAAAAAATGATCTTCTAGGCTTTGTAGTGATAGCAACTGATTTTGTGGTTCTGTGATTCTATTGATGAGAGTCAACTTTACTACTCTTCGGTGCATGTTTCAACCCCCTTTTACGGCACTTTTGGTTCATTCCGGGTAGTTTTAGACCATATTTAGGGCAAAAATCACATTACACGTCCACCATGAGGTAAACCGTCATATAGATGGAAAACCTCGGCATTTTACGATGTTTTTGGCCCCTTTTTGAGCCCTATCTATCTTGCAGAATTATGCTCGGTTTGTGTTAGATGTTGTGACGCAGGATGTAGGTGCTCTTAAGCCCGGGAGACAAGGCATGGAGCGTATAAAGATGAAACCAATGGTTGGAGATAGAAGAAAATAGAGAAAAGTGAAGAAATTGGAGACTGGAGGTGTTCAGCGCGCGCCAAAATGTTTGGGGAACGCCTAGCTTAGGAGTTTGCACCCATGGATGAGTCGATATAAGTGTAGGTTGGTAGGTTGGTTAATCCCATTCCCGAATTAATCGATTAGAGGGGCGAAAGTATTTAATTGGATCATGGTTTGGCTATGTCTCTTTTTCTCTTTAGTATCTTTAGTTTATATTTTGTTTTAGTGTAATTGAATTCGAAACATCGTGATTGACTTAAACAAAATCTAAAAACGACTTTGGTATTCGATAAATTCCTCGTGGGATACGACCTTGCTCATTACTATAGTGCATCCGACTCGGTACCCTGCCGATCAAAGTTGGACCGTCACTATTTTGGCCATCATATATAAAATTTGTTGTTTGTCTAATTTATGTATTGTTTACTCCTACTACAAAAGGAGGTGGTGGTGCAGGGGAAGGTTTTGATGTTACAAAAAGTGGCGATTCTAGAGTTGGTCTGGCCGGTTTTCCATCTGTAGGGAAATCAATTCTGTTGAATAAGTTAACTGGAACCTTTTCAGAGGTGTGCTTTCTTTCCATATTTCATTATTTACTTTTATCATTAATGTTTGTTTATATGGAATCACTTCCATTCACCCATTCGGGCTCTAGATGTACATTACTTTGTGTCCGAAGCTTGTTTGCTGTGTTCCTTACAGAGGTGTACCTATGTTCATAATTGGGGCTCGAAGTCTCGTTGTAACAATTCTCATATCAATGAAAATTTTCCTCTTTTATGTCTGGATTCTCTGTGTTTTCAGTTTTAAATGTGTGCCAGAGGTGGATATTTGATTCATTGTTTATTTAAAGAATTGTTGGATACTCATTTTTAATCATCATACACATTTGTTTTCGTGTATCACTATCAAGTATTTTAATATCACTGTCTTAAAGGATGTAATATTAATGCCATTTCACCATCTTTTATTTCATTTTCTCAGGGTATGGGAGAATTTTCTGGTTGTTCTTGTTATGTACACTGCCTGGGCATCTCCCTTTGAGTTTGGGTTTATGACAGATAAACAACAAGGACCATTAGCAATCGTGGATAACGTCGTCAACGGTTTCTTTGTGATCGATATCATTCTAACCTTCTTTGTCGCGTATCTTGATAGAGCCACATATCTTCTCATTGATGATCGTATACAGATTGCTTTGAAGTATGCCACTAGTTGGCTGGCCTTTGATATCATCTCCTCAATTCCTTCAGGGCTTGCTAGAAAACTTCTTTCAAAGCCTTACGGTCATATGGCTTCTTTAAAATGCTTCGTCTTTGGCGTCTTCGTAGAGTTAGCGCCTTATTTGCCCGGTAAAGTATTTCATCTGCTACACAATTTCAGGATTCTTGTCTCATTCCATATGAGTTTTTAATTCTGAAGTATTTCTTCTTTTTCTGGGTTCGTTATGCCAAGCTTATTTGTGTATGTAATCAATCTCCTCAAACTGCGGTCATATTGCTGATTTCACGAAAATATGTTATTTATGTTTGCTTCTTTATAACTGGTTTTATAGGTCACTCTTTTTGCTGTTCATTGTGCCTGATGCTTCTATTATCTGTTGGCTGCCCGTTATCATGATCCAAAAAAAACTTGGATTGAGGCATCTATGGAAAATTTCTGGGATGAAAGCCTATGGATCTGGTACGTGTCATCAATGTACTGGTCCATCACTACTCTAACTACAGTTGGCTATGGTGATCTTCATGCTGAGAACATAAGGGAGATGATTTTTGACGTATTTTACATGCTCTTCAACCTGGGTTTGACAGCATATCTGATTGGTAATATGACCAATTTGGTTGTTCATGGAACCAGCGGAACCAGAAAGTTTGTAAGTTACTTCTTTGCAACACTAAAGAAAGTGGTAATAGAAATTTAGCTTTATTCTTTAATTCTTTCAAGTTTAGAGACTTAACGATCCACGAGTTGTTACCTCTGGTATCTGAATTTGCAGGATTTGGTGGTGTTGAAAAATGGAACTGAGCAGGCAAGCGTGATGGATATATCTAAAGGCAAATACATCTTCTTTTTTTTTTTGTTGACAACCGTTACTGACATGTAGGTAAATGCTACAGATTGTTGGGCAAGCAAAAACCGGTGATCTTTGTGTTGAGATCGGGGTTCTGTGCTACAGAACTCAACTGTTCACTGTACGTACAAAATGGCTAAGCCAGCTGCTACGACCACCTTCATGAATATCATTCAGGCTAATGTTGGTGACGGTGCCATAATCATTAATAATCTCCTTCAGGTATCTTAATGCTGTGGGATGAGCTATGTTTAGTTACTTCTTGGGAATACTTTCGTATAGTTACATATTCTTCGCTCTTACATCTTTTTTGAAGATAATATTTTTAAGAAGAACTCTGTACTTTTGGTTATAGGTGTGCTCACTGATGTTATAGCTACGTTGTTGGCATTGTGAATAATCATGCATTTGAATCATTATTGTCTTTGCAGGTTGATGATTTGGGAACATCGAACTACTTCGACAATCTGGCTTCCATTTTTTAAGGTTAGCTTTTTTATCTGTACCTGTTGTGTTCCTTGAGAGAGTGAAGGACGATAGAAAATGCTAATTCTTGTG
The DNA here is from genome assembly GCA_026214975.1 of Gentiana macrophylla. NCBI lineage: Eukaryota > Viridiplantae > Streptophyta > Magnoliopsida > Gentianales > Gentianaceae > Gentiana > Gentiana macrophylla. The sequence goes on along the minus strand of CM047809.1, from coordinate 109,632,205 downwards.
ATTATTGTTATAATTATTTTTATTAAAGGAAATTATTGTCAATTTGCTAGTGATATTTTATTTCATTGGTTCTTTCTTCTGTTCATATTGCCTTATTGAAATGCAGTTAGAAGTCAAATTTTCACCAAATCACTTATGAGCGTCTGAAGGTAATAATTCTCTCAAAACCATTTCTAGCTTGAGATTTTACTCGAGTCCCGAGCCATCGCCTCTCCCATTTCCCTCTTTTAGTTGCATTGATCTATTCATATTTTATAGTGGATTCATGTATTATATTATGCTTGATAATTGCATGCCAAAACTGTTGTGGATAGAAAGAATAAGGGTGTGGTGCTCTAAAAACAATCATTGCTTGTATTTACGGGCAAATGAGAGATTGTTATATATAGTGTGCCCGAAAGACAATTGTTTCTTGTCCTTACGGGCAAGTGGGAGATTGTTGGATGCAATGCCCGAAAGACAATTTATGTAATTGTTTTTAGAATTAATAAATAAAGATTTATTCTTATCTTATTACTTGCTTCGTGCTTGTAAGTAATACACTACTGAAAACCCTAAGTCGTATCATATGTAGCCATATAACTTGGTGTGTGTCACACATGAGGATTAAGTTTATGGTGATACACTTGAAATGTTAGTCAGTGGTGAAGTTAATCAAAGTATGGGGTCTATTGATTAAACCACCATTAATGCCCCAGAACACTTTATGGTGTGACTGTCTTATCCGGACCGTCGACATTGGTTATCTAAATGGGGCATTTATATATGATGAAAGTCATATAGGACTGGACCGATTTAATCTGAGTTTCTCATGTAATTCTGTGATTGAGAAATCTTATTAAATCACAAGATGATCATATATGGATTAACCTTAATCCTGAAATGATTGCATACTACTACTTGTTTCAGGATAGGGTTTGATGTGTTCGTTAAGGATCGCTAAGAGGCACGGTGCGAATCACTTTCATGTTGGCACTATTCTGGAATAAGTGAGAAGTGTGTGTCTCAAAGATATGGAATATCTCCTCTTCCTGCGGGAAGTAGAAAGACAATCCACTTATTTGTTGATCCTACTGATCGATCCCGGTAGTTCGTATTGGTTATGAACTAATTGATCACTAGTGGGTTAATGGTAAATAAGGATAAGATGTAGTGAAGAAGGTTTACGGAAATAATCCTACTTCAGTACGGATAGTCTATGGAGGGTTAGTTTATATGAAATGATTATATCAATGGACACTTATCGACTCGACTCGACGTTTTGATAATAAGTTATATCTATAATCGACAGAGTTCAGTTTCAGATTTATAGTGGCGTAATTCCGGAATTAATGAATTAAGTAGAAATATTATGTTTTCAATGAATATTTTATTAATTTATTGTAGCTACTGGTTATAGGTCCATTGTCCCCGGGTTGGCTTCTAACACGCGAGTGTTTTCTCGTTTTAAGGAACCTCGAGAATAAATTAATAGTTGGTCTATTTAATGAATATGCAATATTGTTTATTTGGTAAATAATATGTGAAATAGAAAAGACATTTTCTATTAAAAAAATGACATTAATGGCGCCACACTTGTGGATAATTAGGAGAAGAAATTTTTCTAGATTATGTCACATGTGTAATTAATTAATTATCTATTTGTTGGATAATTAATGGAAAATTAAGAGTTTGATTTTTTGGGAATTATCTCTTATTTTGTGGGAAAAATATATTTTTCCTTATGGGAATAGGCATAATTTTATTTTGTAGTGAGTGAATCCCGAAAAGTGATGAAACTGAAAATTAGTGAATTTCGACGATGAATTTAAATCATTGAATTTGAGCAGTAGAACACAAGTGAATTTATTTTCCTACTCAATTGATGAAATATATAAAGAGTTTTTTCTATATAAAGAGAGTTCTTCCTAGCACAATACAACACAATAAATTGGCGCCACTTATAACTAAAAGAAGAGGAAAATTAGTTTCTCGTTCTAGTCATTTAGAGAAGAAAAACCTAGGGTTTTTCTTGTGCATATTCGAGGAGGTTCTATGGCGAGGATCGACGTCCATCAGTCGTCGTTTGGAGATACAATCCGGAAGATCACGGCTTCTCCCTTTGGTCGATTATCTTTTCCTCTCCGAAAAGGTAAATCTTTAACCTTCTCGTAGGATTAATTAGTTATGTCTCATATCGTAAATTGCATAAGCTTCCGTTGTGCGAAGATCGAGTGTCTCGATCGGTGCTATTACTCCTAGCAAAAACTATATTGTTTATGTTTGTGGCAATACTGTAGTCATCATGTTCTCCTAATGCATGAATATATTGTTTTTATAGTTCATTATATGTATTTGGACATATAACATGAAATTTGGACATATTGGGTCAATAAATTACTGCTCACTAATTACCGGAAGGAACAACCTGTTGATTCGAACCCGTACCAATTTCATTTTGACTGCAAATAATTTTGTTATTGGTCGTCTGATTATAATATGGAATGCTCTGTTCTTTAGGCTTCATGTAAACTTTGGCATTCTTGGCAGTTTCATATGGAGTGTCAGTTTGGTGTCCTAATTAATAGTTTCATGTTCAGTTATGTTTGCTTGCCTGCTGAAGTTGATCATTACTAAGGTGTATGGTTTATTATCAATCATTATTTATTTATTTTAGTGTTTATTAGACAATAGTTTATATTTATTCTTTGTATTTCCGTTTATAGCCCTTGTGGCACCCTATATAAACACCATGTACTGGTTCATGAATTCTCAATGACAAAATTATTGTTATTCACCAATTCTATCATGGTATCAGAGACTACCGATCTCTAAACAAAAAAAAAAAAAAAAAAAAAAAGTCGGCACTCTATCGCCGCCGCTGCTAGGGTTCTGCCGCCAGGCTGCTGCGATGGCCACCTCTCCCTCAACCGCTGATTCTTCCTCCTCCACCATATCCGCTGCTCCCTCCTCTGTTGCACCATCTGTCATCTCCTTGAATCCTGCGGTCAATGCGCCGATTAAACTCAATGACAAAAATTTCACTGCTTGGAAGCTGCAGATGACCACCCTGCTCACTGGTCATGGTCTTATCGGGTACGTCACAGGTGCTACCCCTCAGCCCGCCGCCGTCCTCACTGATACCGCCGGTGCTGCAGCTCCTAACCCGGCACACTTGTCATGGGTGCAACAGGATGCCCTAATTCATCATCTTCTTCTTGGTTCGGTCGACAAGGACTATATTGCATCCATTCAGCATACAGATAATTCGAAACGAGCTTGGGACACCCTCCTAAATACATATGGGAAGCAAAGTAAGGGGCGTACTCGTTCTCTACGGTTGCGCCTAAATTCTATCTCTAAAGGTACGATGTCGATTTCTCAGTATTTTACTGCAATTAAAAATATTGCGGATGATTTGGCTGCATTAGACTCCAAAGTGCCGGATGACGAACTGGTTGAAATCATATTAAAAAATCTTGGTAGTGATTATGTGAACCTTGTGAGTGCTATTCAGGCACGTGATGATACTATATCGCTGCCGCTATTGCATGAGAAATTGTTAATGCATGAGGTGTCTCTTGCACAAAGTCAGTCTGCTCCACCCCCTGCGTATACTGCATTCCCTGCCTATCATCAACCACGCCCCATGCCAGTTTCGGCCCCTGCACCTTATTTTCCCTATTCCCAAGCCCCACGGCCCTCTACCCCGCTGATGCCTCATCCCCCTAACCCCACTCCCAAGTCCACTCAGTCGGCCCACCCATCCTCCAATCAGCCCCGGAACACACATTCCCGTACTTCAAAAGGTTATCAAGGCTTCTGCCAGTTATGTGGTATTCAAGGTCATGTTGCAACGAGTTGCCCCACCTATACTCATTATTCCACTCTTCCCCGCCCTACTAGAAACCCAGCTGTCTCTCGGCCTACTCCACCGTCCAATCCTTATGCTCACGTTGCCCAAACTTCCACCTCTGCCTCTGCCGCCCCATGGATGCTTGATAGTGGTGCCTCTCACCACATGACACACGGAGCTCGACCGCTCTCTCTCTTCACTCCCTTTATCAAGGTACGGATCGTATAGTCATTGGTGATGGTAGCTCATTGGCTATCACTCACATTGGCTCTACTTCTCTTTCCTCCTTTAAATTAAATCATGTTCTTTGTGTCCCTTCCTTTCGCGCTTTGCTCGCGGTTCAAAAGTTTTGTAGTGATAATTCTGTCTCTATTGAGTTCTTATCGATTCGTTTTGGTGAAGGATTTGAAGACGGGCAGATGCCTCCACCAAGGCCAAGTCAGTGATGGTGCCTATCTGTGGTCTTCCAAAGCTCTTTTGGCCTTTTCAGCGTCCAAAGCCTCTTCTGCTACTTGGCATCGTCGCTGCGGCCATCCAGCTTTTCCTATTATTCAAACTCTTGCCAAAAATAATTTTTAGAATTATCTTCTGCTGTTCTTCTACTACTTATTGCGATTCCTCGTTTTGTAATAAGAGCCATCGGCTCCCTTTTTTGACTTCTACTTTATGTACTGTTAAACCTTTGGAAGTTATTTATTCGGATGTCTGGACATCTCCTGTTTATTCCGTTGATGATTTCAAGTATTATGTTTTGTTTGTTGACCACGTTACTCGATACATGTGGATATATCCATTAGCTTGTAAATCCGATGTTTATTCTATCTTTGTTAAATTCAAAAAATACGTAGAAAAGCTGTTAGATACATCTATCAAAACTCTTTACTCTGATAATGGCACCAAGTATATAAAACTGCGTCCATTTCTCACTGCCAATGGCATCTCCCACTTCACCTCCCCCACATATACACCTCAACACAACGGAATTTCTGAACGTCGTCACCTGCATATTGTTGAAACTGCCTTAACCCTTCTTTCTCACGCCTCAATGCCCATCACCTACTGGTCTTATGCTGTCAGTGCTGCTGTATATCTCATTAATCGAATGCCCACCAAAAACCTCGACATGCTCTCCCCTCATCTTAAACTCTTCTCGGATCCTCCTAACTACTCCAAGCTTTGAGTCTTTGGTTGTCTCTGTTATCCTTGGCTTAAACCCTATAACGATCACAAACTTGACTCACCCTCTAAGCCCTGCATCTTTCTTGGCTACTCCCTCACACAAAGTGCCTACCTTTGCTATGATTTATCTACGTCCCGTATGTATACATCACGCGATGTTCGCTTTGTGGAGGATATATTTCCGTTTGCTACCATTCCCTCGACCCTTCTCTACCTCCCCTAACCGCTTTATTAACCTCCTGAGTGTTATGAACCCCTTTGCCGTCCCTGTCCATCACTCCTCCTCCACGGTCCCTCCTCCACCCGAGAGCCCGGATGCTCAACCCGAGGACCCCATTGCCCAACCCGAGAGCTCCCTCTCATCACCGACCTCTACTTCCTCTTCCTCTGACTCCAGCAGTGATCCCAACCCCTCTCCTGCTTCTACCTCTTCCTCCCCTCCACCTCCTCCCCCACCACCATCTCATCCTATGACTACTCGTTCTCGAAACCAAATCTACAAACCTCGTAAGCTTTTCAACCTCCAAGCTCAGTTACAAAATCGCTACCTTGAAACAGAACCCTCTACCCTTAAGCAGGCCTTGCAGTGCCCGCAGTGGTGTGTTGCGATGTCTGACGAATATAGTGCACTTCTTCGCAATGATACCTGGTCCCTAGTTCCACCTTCTTCGGATTTGAATATTGTTGGCTGCAAGTGGGTTTTCAGAATTAAGCGGAAACCGGATGGCTCGATTGATAAGTACAAGGCTCGGTTAGTTGCCAAAGGGGTTTACACAACGCCTGGTTTGGATTATTTTGAGACCTTTAGTCCCGTTGTTAAGCCCCGCCACGATTCGTCTTGTCCTTAGTATTGCGGTTTCCTTGGGTTGGTCCCTTCGCCAACTTGATGTCAATAATGCCTTCCTGCAGGGGACACTATATGAAGAAGTCTATATGAGTCAACCGCCTGGGTTTGAGGATGCTACAAAACCCACGTTTGTCTGTAAACTTCGCAAGGCGATTTATGGCTTTAAGCAGGCACCTCGTGCCTGGTACCATGAGCTCAAAACTTTTGTTCTTACTATGGGTTTTGTTAATTCTGTGGCTGATCCGTCGCTGTTTGTTTGTCAAGCGTCTACCAGTATTACTATGCTCTTAGTATATGTCGATGACATCATTGTTACAGGTAGCTCTGGTGAGCAGGTTCAGAATATCATTGATCAGCTTGGCTCTAGGTTCTCTATTAAGGATCTGGGTCTCTTATCGTGTTTCTTGGGTGTTGAGGTCACTCATTCTGCTATGGGCATGCTACTCACGCAAACCAGGTACACTCGTGAGTTGCTGTCTCAGGTTCATATGGAGGACTCCAAGGCTGTTTCCACGCCTATGCCTGCTGATGCTTTTTCAGGTGATCCCATTGTCTCTCCACCGTTTTCTAATCCCACTCAGTATCGCCAGATTTTGGGGGCTCTACAGTATTTATGCTTTACCCTTATTGATATTCAGTTCGCTGTCAATAAGCTCGCTCAGTTCATGCATGCACCGACTGAATACCATTGGATGTTAGTCAAGCGTGTGTTGCGTTACCTATCTGGCACCTCCACTATGGGTCTTTAGTTATATCGGGATTCGCTTTGGCTCTGCATGCCTTTTCGATTCGATTGGGCGGGCAATAAGGAAGGTGGTTCTTATGCGTCAAGAACTTTCGAGTACGTGCCTGGCTATACTCTACTTACGGTTATATAGCCTTCTTGGGTCGGAATGCGATTTCTTGGAGCTCAAGAAGCAAACCTCGGTCTCCCGCTTCTTCCACCGGTCGAATACGATGTGTTCTTTGCGACATCGCCTGCGGAAATTGCTTGGCTGACCTATCTGCTTGCAGATCTCGGTTTTTCGGTTCGTTCTACTCCAGTGATTTTTTGTGATAATTTAGGTGCTCTTCGCCTAAGCGCCAATCCCGTGTTTCACTCACGCATGAAGCATGTGGCTATCGATTATCACTTCATTCGCGAGCATGTTGAGCGAGGCCTTGTTCGTGTTGCTCGTGTGGCTGCTGCTGATCAGTTGGCTGATGTTCTCACCAAGCCCTTGCCGCGATTGTCTTTTTCAACCTTCATTTCCAAGCTTGGCCTTCGCACAGCGCCGTCCGCTTGAGGGGGCATATTAGACAATAGTTTATATTTATTCTTTGTATTTCCGTTTATAGCCCTTGTGGCACCCTATATAAACACCATGTACTGGTTCATGAATTCTCAATGACAAAATTATTGTTATTCACCAATTCTATCAGTGTTTTTTTTTTTTAATTTTTTTTTTAGGGTGTATGTGAAGCTTGTATGCGTAAAAATGTGTTACTAAAATATATGATTTAGCTTTATTTATTTAATTTTTTTGTTTTTTTTTTGAATTGAAAGCTGATTGTTTATACTTGTTTAATAGTTTATTCTGTGTATATAATTATCTTTTTGGTTGGGTATGTGTATCTATTTTTTTTGGTAGGGTATCTGTATAATAATAATAATAATAATAATAATAATAATAATAATAATAATAATAATAATAAGAATAATAATAATGTTATTATTATTATTATTGTTTATTTATTTTTTGAAAAGAATGAGTTCTAGTGACAAACTGTTTGTCAATATTAAGTACTATAAAGTGAAAAAGTGTTTCACCCTTTGGTGACAAAAATCATTTAGTGATGATTTTTTCAACTTTTCGTGAGAAAAATGTGGTCACAGTTAATTCCTTTCGGTGACAAATATAAAGGATTGTCACCAAAATTCTGACAAAGTTCCTATGTTTGTCGCGATAGGCTATGCTTTGGTGATGAATACGTAACTTGTCACAACAGAACCCTTTACCGACACTGCATACCCAAGGCGTCAATAAAATTTCGTCGTGATATCCTTTTCTCACGAAAATAGGCACTTTTCGTGATGAAATTTTTCGTCACGATAAGATCTTTTTTTTGTAGTGAAAATACCCAATTTAGGGATTTTGCCTTAAGCCCAAAATATGCCAGAGCCGGCCCCTTCTTCTTCCCTATCCCCTGTCTCCTCCCCCCACCCCCCCCCCCCCCCAAATCCCCCTTCTATATTTCCTTTAATTTATGTGAATTCTGTACCGGAGATTGTGACACTTGCCTACTTTTTAAACCATATGCATGGCAGACATTGTTTTCAAACGGTAGTGATACATGTGTAGATCATGACCCAACATTGATTATAGTGAGATCTAAATCAATCAATGTGTCCCGCATCTTATTGATGATAAGATAATGTGTAGTGCACCATGTTGTGCACAATAGAGTTGTGGACATATCATTTTCCGTTTTCAAAACCTTTGATAGGAGTTTTTAAGAGGAAAAGGTTTCCATTCAAATTAAATAAGGCCTAGTAGCTAGTGACCTAGTGAATAGAAATTGTGTCCTAGTGGTCACTAGTTTTTGTCAATTTGTATATAGGAAAAGATTCGGTGAATTATTGGTTTGGGTTTTGATGGACATCATTAGTATTCAAATCAATAAATTTAAATTGTAGTATTAGAATAAGCCAAAATCGGTTTATTATTAAAGAAATAAAATACTTAATTTACAATCACACTGGATATATAAGAGAGATGAATGGTAGGTTAGACATTGGGGTATAGGGGGAGGGGGCGGCGGTCCGCACGTTTTGTACAGCTGGACAAATTTTATAATACAATTGTTGTATGAATGTTGTACTAAATAACACACATTACAACAATTCATTTCAATTTTATCATACACAATAAAAATGTATTATGACGATGATAGTAAAAATGAAAAGGTCTAATGCATACCACTTGGTACAACCTTCTTATAAACCGTTATATCATAAATTCTCTCTATATACAAGTATAAATAAGACACACATTGAATCTTTTAGTGCACAACTTTCTTAAAACATTGTTTTCTCGGCAAGAAACTAAACGTTAAAGTTATGAGGCAACTAAGTTCTTTCACCATCCTTCCGGTTCTGTTTTTTCTTCTTTTTTCACTGTATTGGGCTGCTTCAAATGATCATACAGAAGAATTTGTTCAATGCCTTTTGAAGAATTCTAACAACCCTACAGCCATGTCTCAGATTATTTACACCACAAAAAACCCTTTATACACAAATATCCTCAACAGGTTTGTCCAAAACCTGCGATTCAACACTACAAAAACCCCAAAACCGGTAGCGGTTCTCACTCCTTCTTACGAATCCCAAATCCCGACAGCCATCTACTGCTCCAAGAAAGTCGGGTTGCAGATGAGGATACGAAGTGGTGGAAACGATATGGAAGGAAGTTCTTATGTCTCTTATGTCCCATTTTTCATCATAGATACATACGGTTTTCGATCAATTTCTATTGATAATACAGCAAAAACTGCTTGGGTTGGTGCTGGTGCAACGTATGGAGAATTTTACTACGCACTCAATCAGAGTGACACCTCCCTTGCGTTTCCTGGACCCTATTGGCCTACGGTGGGCGTGGGTGGGCATATATGCTCGGGTGGATTCGGTGGACTTATAAGAAAGCACGGCGTTGCTGCCGACAACGTTGTTGATGCTCGTATAATCAATGCAAAAGGAGAGATTCTTGAAAGAGAATCTATGGGGGAGGATTTGTTTTGGGCACTCCGAGGCGGAAGTTGTGCTAGTTTTGGAGTAGTAATTGCATTCAAGTTAAAGTTAGTTCCAATTCCAAAATCTTTTGCAGCTTTCAACATAAAACGAACACTAGATCAAAATGCATTATCTCTCATCTACAAATGGCAACACATTGCACCAAGTATGCCAAAACATATCACCATTTCACTTCAATTAACTACCTTCTTGGAAACTAACTCCACCAAACAAAACGTCTTAGCCAATTTTATCGCGATATTCCTTGGCGATATAAACGGCCTAATTTCACTCATGGACGAACGTTTCCCGGAGATAGGTCTTACACAAAATGATTGTGCTATGGTGGGCTGGGCAGATTCCACTATATATCATCTTGGCTTTCCTCTAAAAGATTCAGCTCAGATATTACGTAACAGAACATCTCCTGATCCTCTTCCCTACCTAAAAATGGTGTCGGATTTTTTCCAAAAACCGATCCCGAAAAAAGGGATCAAGAAAATGTTGGATATAATGATGGAAGCAAAACCAGGAGAAGCATTTATGGAAATGACACCACTCAAAGGAATAATGGACGAAATACCCGAACCATCAATTCCTTTCCCGCACAGGAATAATTTATTTCTTATCGGGCAGAGAATCGGATGGTTTGAACCGGACCATGCCGAAGAACGTTTGGCTTGGTCAAGAAGGTTTCACAAGTTTTTGGGGAACTATGTGGCAAATAATCCAAGAAGTGCATTTGTTAACTACAGGGATGATGGCTTGGGTGTAAACAATATCAATGGTCCAACAATTGTTGAACAGGCTAAAAGGTGGGGGTTACCGTATTATAAAGGTAACTTTGATCGATTGGTTCGAGTTAAAACCAAGGTTGATCCGGAAAATTACTTCAACTATGAACAGAGCTTTCCACTTTTGTCATCTCACTCACTTTGATGTCCGACAGTATCTCGAAAGATTAGTCTCAGACAACATAAGCTGAGGATTCCTCGAGAAAAGCAGAAGTTCGTTTTACTTTTCCTTTATTGTTTCCACTACCATTTCATGTACTTTCAAGTGTGATGGTTGATTTTACCTTAATAATAAAAGCCCTTTCATTTGATTACCAAAAACAGAGGAATTGGAAGACAGGTGTATTCTTAATTCTTACGAGTGTAAATAAAGTCTACAATATATCATGTTGTTTTATTTGTACAACAGTTGAAATTCGAATGCAAAAACAATATTTAACTTCCCGCATTGTTAATTGACTAATAGATTGATGTGGTACGAATAAAACCCATATTTATATATACATGATGGAGAGAACAGAGGGAAGGGCAATCTAACTGCGAATTTCAATTTTTTTAGTGTCTAATTCATAAAAACAAGAAATTGGCAATAGTTGATATGATCTGGAAATTATAAATTTAGTTTTTCTAGGTGCGGTGCTTTTGGTAGCATCATCATTTAGTGTGTGGTGTGTGGATATTACTTATTTTTTTACACAACTATGATGCCCGGGTAGAAAAAATAGAAGAGTTATTGTGCAATGGTTATTGGAGAGTTATACCAAGTGGATGGATGTGATACATTCACCTCACATCTACACACCTCTATTGTGTGAAAGTGGATGAGTTGGACGCATCTCATCCCTCCAGTTGATATAACCTTCAAAATCACTGATACACCATTGACGATGCCCAAATACCAAACACACCTACGTGGCACACTTTTATTGGCCAACATTAAGAATAAAGAGAGAAGCTGCCTAAAGGGCCAGAACTCCCACAACTGAACTAGGAGTAGTTCAGGAACTCCCCTCAGTTCCTCTAGGACGGCCCATGTCTAGGTCCGACCTCTGAGCGATATGGGTACAGACACTATCCCGACCTCTGCAGGTCGGCCAATCCTTGTGTTCAATCTTGCCCGCATCCGACCTATAAGGTCGGTCTGAGTCTACCTCGGACCAAACCCGTTACGCACGTTCTTGATATACCCGGATCGGAATGGGGCCATGTTCATCTAAATTGGGCCTATTATCTTGGCCCATCAACATAGATATTGGGCCTCTGTCTCCTCTGGCCGCTGCCATAAACCATCTTATGCCCGCAAGCTATAAGCCGGGTCCTGTCCGCCAATCGTAAGTCGGACACACTCTCTCCATGTGATTTCTACCCATATTGACAAAGCTAATTTCAAGGCACAAATGAGTCATTTGCTCGCGCGATTTATCGATGGTCGCTGATCGCTGCCCGCCATCCTTATCGATCCAGCTGGCCCAAAACAGTGGCCACACCTGACAGCTGGCTAGGACACTTGTATTGCACGCATACTTAACTTAGCTATGTACTCCTAGTTGTCTTGTCGATGAACAGTGGACCGACTTACTTTTTAGCCTATATATATGGGATCACAATGTAATAGAAGGAATCAAGGAAAAACCCTCAAGCTTTAAGCTATAATCTCATACAAGCAGAAACTCTGCCAATTTGTCGACTAATTCACTTATTCATCACAACCACATAACCGCCACCACTGTTCTAGATCACCACCGTGTACTCACCGTAGAAATCACACATATCAGCCTTATATCCTCAAGATAAACACTGTTACCGCAAATCTGGTGTTCGCAGTATCAGTTGGCTCGTTACCGGGAAACTCATTATCATTCAGCTTTTGGAGATCACTTGCTCCACCACAAGAACGATTTCACGGTGTCTCAGGCGAGGTTATCTTCATCTTCACTCTGCCGGCCACTAAAGGTTTGATCTTTTGGGATAATACTGACCGTAAAACCATTGCTCTCATCATCAAAGAACTCTACACGTAAGAGATCATCAACTTCATCGCATACTCACGCTTGAGTCCATCTTTAATACCCAAGGTTGGTTATACACCCTTTTTGACGGTTTCAGATCTTCAAGTAAAGAAAGTTTGGTCATTTTAGCTACAAGCCGCCTGGAGAACACAAACACTTTTTCACCTTAATATTCTAAACCAGAAATACCCGCAAAAATCATAAAGTCATGGCTGGCGGGAAAAACTTGAACCCAGTAACACCGACTAAACCAGTCATTCAGCGCCCGACACGTGGAGCGAGCACGCTGCATGGAGAGGCTAGCCGAAGGGTTATGTCAGATGGGGCAGATGTTAACCCTGCCCTCACGACCGACATGCGAGCATATATCCGGGAAAGAACTAGAGCTCGCGAAATTCACGAAGAAGCGATCAGAAAGAATAAGGGAAAATGGATCGCTGGGGCATCTGATCCGAACAACGAACAAGAGGTTTGTTTAAAGAGGGAACTCCAGCGGCAATATTCATATAAGATAGCTCTACAAGCGCATATGGAATATGTAGAGGAAATGCGGGTAGGAAATGCCCTGCTAATTGCCGAAGGACTACCACCCCAACCTATCCGCAAATTCAACCCTCCTCAACCCGCACAAACAGAGCTACAACCAACTTTCATTCCTCCAAAAATAGTTCAATCCCAGCGGTCAGAAATGGAAGAAAGCAGCCATGCAACGTCCCAACCAAGAGGAGATAGAAAGTCAGCACTTGGTCGGCTGGGGCCCGTGGTCGACGATCGCGGTGCAGCCTGTGTCGACCTAAGAACCTCGTCAGTCCGTGACGCACTGAGAGGACATGGGGACTCGCAAGATATGGGAGGACATGTTACATTCCCGCCAATTCCCGAATCAAGAGGAAATGGGAATAATGAAACAACAGATAGAGAGCCGCAAAAAGCACGAAGGGTGTTAAAGTGGTTCCAACATGGGAACAAGCGTGCTCCATCCCAAGATATCAAAGCGGCTCCAAGAGGGAACTCACTACCCCAATTTTATAAACTACCATGGAGCAACAGATCCTCTGGATTGGCTATCCGCACCAGAGCGTAATTAGCTTATGTACCTCTAGCGACGAGGCTTGGTGTATAGCATTTGTGGGGTCGATGCAAGACATGGCAGCATCATGGATCCACAGTCTTTCTCCTGGTTCGATTTTGTCATGGGATGATCTGATCAACAAATTCATAGCAGAGTTCAAGTCAATGGGAGGACCTAAAAAGACACACATCGACCTGCATGAGGTCCGACAAGGCGACAACGAGGGTACCCGCAGCTATTATGAGCGGTTTTACAAAGTGTACGAGCTAACAAGAGGATTAGCGGGCAACGTCGTCATGAGCAATTTTGAAACAGGGTTGAAACCAGGGTACTTGAAATCCTATTTCGCTCTATCCCCACCAGCGAATTTGCAAGAAATGTTGAGTTCAACGAGAAAGTACATTGCCACAGCGGGAAACGAAGGAACGTCTTCGTCCAACAAAGGCAAACAGAGGACTGAGCGTAGTCCGCCTAGAGGTACCCGCAGGAACACAGATCGGGAAATCAAAAACACGAGAGATTTAAGGAGGAGCACTTCACGCCGCTCAGAATTTCTTATACCCAGATGTTGAATGAAATAAGAGATGAAATACCTGAGCCCTACCCGATGGTTCCCGACACACGTCGCGATGCATCCAAATATTGCGGCTATCACAGAGATAAGGGTCATACAACGGACGAGTGTATTCAGTTTAAACGAGCGATAGAGAAGTTACTCGCTCACGGGCATCATGACCACCTCAAACTAGATGCCGGTGGTCCGGATAGGAGGAATCAGCAAGCTCGCCAGTTCGACAGAAACATCAGAATGATAACTGAGCCTCCTCCCAGTAACAATCAGATCAAGAGCCGCATCGGCTCCATTAACAAACATGTGGAGAAGCCTATAGTTTTACGAGGAAATGAGCAACCTCTTGCCTTTACTCGAAGTGAGCTAGTGACTTCGATCAACACAGAGGATATGTGCTTATGCATTTCGGTGGTCATCAATCGGGCCTGTGTCAATAGAGTGATGGTCGATATAGGGGCTTGCCGCGACATCTTGTACTATAACTGTTTCAAAGAATTGGGGTTTAGCGACTCCAATTTGAGGCCGCATAATAGCACCGTTGAGGGATTCACAAATCACAAAATACAGGTCAAGAGGGCCATCGATTTAGATGTACAGATGGGAGATTACGCACCCTTTCGCACTGAAAAGGTGATGTTTCTGGTAGTCGATCTTCAGTCCAATTATAACATAATAATTGGGACACCCGCTTTGAAACAATTTCAAATGGTAACTTCCATTCCGCATCAGCGGGCAAAGTTTTATATTGGGGACAGGATCGGAACGTCGATCAGCGAGCCTGCAGCTGTCCTAACATACATACATGAAATGAGAACAGGGAATAAGAGAGCACGAATCGAGCAGTCACCGAACATGGAAAGCATAGACATGATTAGGGTCGTTGTCGAACGTATGCCAGTTAAAGTGGAGTGCGAGACATTGCAAGTTAGAGATGAACCTGACTTTACATCTGAGGATGAGTTAATTGAGGTAATCATCAACGATGAATACCCCGATCAGAAAGTCAAAATTGGAGCTCGGCTGAGTTCTTTCGAAAGGGAAAAGTTGATAAAATTACTCAAAGAAAATCTGAGCGCATTTGCCTGGGTAGTCACAGACATGAGAGGGGTCGAGGTCGACGTCGCTCTTCATCATCTTAACGTCGACTCTACTTTCAAGCCAATACAACAACGAGCGCGCCAATTTTCAACTGAAAAGGAAGCGGCGGTGAAAGTAGAGGTCGGGAAACTCTTACAAGCGGGTATCATAAAAGAGCTTGCCTATCCTACTTGGTTGGCAAATGTGGTCATGGTAAAAAAGCACAACGGCAAGTGGAGAATGTGCGTCGATTTCACGGACATCAACAAAGCTTGTCCGAAGGATCCTTATCAGCTCCCGCGAATTGATCGGTTAGTAGACTCTATTTCTGGCTTTGAAGTTTTAAGTTTCTTGGATGCATATTCTGGGTATCACCAAGTACGAATGGCTGAATCAGACAAAGAGAAAACGGGTTTCAGAGCCGCTGGAGGGTTATATTATTATGAAATGATGCCATTCGGGCTGAAGAATGCGGGTTCGACTTATCAGCGAATGGTCAACAAGGTCTTCAGTTCGCAAATAGGAAGAAATATGGAAGCTTACATAGACGATATGGTTGTCAAGTCCGCTGGGGACGGTCACGCCACTGACCTTCAAGAAACTTTCAACAATGTCCGCAAACACTCAATGAAACTCAATCCGGCCAAATGTACTTTTGGTGTCCAGGTAGTCAAATTTCTTGGGTTCATGGTTAGTCGTCGTGGCATCGAGGCTAATCCGGAGAAAATTCAAGCTTTGATCGACATGCAAGAGCCTACAACTATCAAAGAGGTTCAGAGACTTAATGGCCGCATCATTGCGTTGGGTCGGTTCATATCAAAATCAGCGGAAAAGTGTCTTCCCTTCTTCAAAATTCTTAGAGGCAACAAAACTTTTTCATGGAGCGCAGAGTGTTCGCAGGCGTTCCAAGCTCTGAAGGAATATCTAGGGAAATGTAGAGGGAGATGCCTTGTTTTTGTACTTGGAGGCTTCGGACCGGGCTGTTGCCGCCGTTCTTGTCAAGGAGGCCGGAACCCTCCAAAATCCCGTTTATTATGTAAGCAAGGCTCTCATCCGTGGAGAGTCGCTATTTTAATATTGAAAAATTAGCCTACTCGCTTGTCATTGCGTTGCCCACAAACTCGGGGCTTACTTTACTTCACACAAAATAATTGTCTTAATGGATAGTCCAATGCGCCAGATACTGCATAAACCGGATCTTTTGGGTCGACTCCTCAGGTGGGCTATCGAAATTACTGAGTTCGACATACAATATCAACCTAGAAAAGCGATCAAAGGTCAAGCATTACCAGATTTTATGGTAGAGACAAGTTTCAGCTCGCCACAACCAAGTTCGCCATTATCACAAGAGCCCCCTACGGACAAGACTAAACCCAATCAATGTTGGCATTTATATGTCGATGGGGCATCTAATCGAAATGGTTGTAGGGCCGGAGTAATTTTGATGGAACCCGGAACGACGGAGGAAATCGAAAAAGCCTTGAGGTTCGAATTCCCGGCCACGAATAATCAAGCCGAGTACGAAGAAGTTATAGCCGGGCTCAAACTATCCAAGGAGTTAAACATAGAAAATGTTGAAGTCTTTTGTGATTCCCAACTCATCGTCAACCAAATCTCAAAGGACTATGACACGCACTGTGGTATTCTCGAAAAATATGGTGAGATTGTTCGATGATTAAAAACTGGTTTCAACTATTGCTAGTTCATCAGAATTCGGAGAGAGGACAATGAGCGAGCAGACTATCTCTCTAAACTATCACTCAAAGAAGAGCTTGCAGACCCTTCAATAATGATAGAATATCTTGCTTGTACTCCGCTTATGTAGGAAGCACAAATCATGGAAATCGACACACCAAAGACCGACTACATGTTGGATCGATGAGGTCCAAGCTTACATTGAAACAGGCATATTACCCAATCGGGCGGACATAGCTCGCGCACTTAAGAAAAGAGCGGCCAGGTATATTATAAACAATGGAATTTCAGATGGAAGGTCTCGCGACAAAGCCTCTATTGCGATGTGTTCGAGAAGAAGAAAGCAAAACAATCCTTATCGAGCTTCATCAAGGGGGTATGGGGCCATCCCGCTAGCCGCTCCTTAGCCCTGAAGGTCATAACCGCAGGGTATTACTGGCCGACAATCCTTAAAGACTCAGAAAAATTGGTTAGAGAATGTCCAGAGTGTCAAAAGCATGCGGACATCCCTCGGATACCATCTGTCGAACAGAGCATCGTAGCCGCACCATGGCCTTTTGACATGTGGGGACTCGATCTCATTGGACCTTTTCCACCAGGAAGAGGCGGATGCAAAGTTATTATAGTAGCTGTGGATTATTTCACAAAATGGATTGAAGCAAAACCTATGGTCAATATAACCGTGAAAGTGGCGGGTTATTTCTTACACGATCAGATCTTTTCACGTTTTGGCATCCCAAGGGCTGTTGTATCAGACCACGGCCCACAATTCAGGAAAGATTTCTCAAATCTTTGTGAGGAATTCAAGGTTAAACACTGGCAGTCATCCGTGGCTTATCCTCAAGGAAACGGCCAAGCTGAGGCCGGCAATAAACAAATAATCAAGATGTTGAAGAAAAGCGTGGATGACAAGGTAAAAGCAGGAGGGTGGGTTGACGAATTGCCCAATATACTTTGGGCACTCCGCACCACGATCAAAACACCAACGGGAGAAACACCGTTTGCTCTTACCTATGGATCAGAGGCCATGACTCCTGTCGAAATGGCTCTACCCGACATCAGGATCGCCTTATATGACCCAGCGGATAATCTTTTAAACAAACAAATCGGCTTGGATCTAGTGGAGGAAAAAAGACTAGCGACATACCATCGACTCGCGAACTACAAGCAACTCGCCAAACAACAACACGACAAGCTTAATCCGCGACCATTCATTTAAAGTCGGGATTTTGTTCTTGAAATAGAAAGGCCTTTGGTATGGAGCCGGATAAAGGCAAGCTAACGACAAATTGGGAAGGCCCTTATCAAGTCGCGAGGAGATCAACAAAAGGACTTATGTTCTTAGAAGTCATCAAGGCTACGAACTAAATAGACCTTGGCATGCGGACAACCTCAAAAGGTACTACATGTAATAAATCGGGTAGGGTTATGGCTATCCTCTCGTTTACAACGTGAGTGGTTAGGCTTTCTTATTTGCTTGTAATCTTCACGAATCTAGCGGGATGAGTTGAAATTAATAAAGCCCGATTTTACATTTTTTCTTTGCATAAATTATTATAAGTATGCGCGGGTAGAAAAGAATTGTGTTCGAAAAATTTTCAACAAAAACTTCGGCCAGACTTCAGACTTGTTAAAAATGGGGGAAAATTTGGGAAAATTTAAAGCGTCCACGAGTATCTAGCGTACAAGTTATTTCAGATAGGATTCAAGGGGGGCATATCTCAAAGATGAGTCCGCACAAGATCGACCTAGAATCTTATCTAAAACAAGGGGGCCGGATTCTATTATCATCGGACTCAATTTAGTCAATAAATTCGAGCAAAAACGCAAACATACATCAAGCGGACATAAAACAAACTTGGGAATAAAAAATATAAGTTGGACAAAAGTACATACTAGTTATTACAGAAACAAAAGTGCGGACAAAAGTGTGGAAAAGAAAAGAGTTATACAAATACGGAATCAAAATGATGGTTTGCAAACAAGAGGCACAAATCTAAGAATTCTCAGGCCGCATCTCTTCATTATGGACATTCTCTTCACGGAGAGAATGGTGCAGCATCTGATCAGCATTAGTCTCAGATTCGGTAGGCTCTACAATCGGCTCAACTATCTGCTCTACCTCTCCCCCAGCCTGCTCGCCCTCTTCAGCAGCTGACGGACCTTTTCTAGGCTACATAGATCCTAACCGGCAGTGTACCGGGTCAAACTGTAGTGCTAGGGTGGTGAGTCAGAGTGTCGAATCCTCAAGGAAAACGTGGTAATTCTTTTAAGTGTGGTTAAACACCAAAGAGCTGTTATTAACTCGATCTAAACCGCAATTTTATAACACAGATGACTACTATTCTACTTAACATAAAATAAATGCGTAATTTAAAAGTTATTCTAATATAATATATATAGATATATAAATATATATAAATGTACATGGAATGCAAAATATATATATATATATATATATATATATATATATATATATATATATATATATATAGATACCAATATATTTATAGAAATAGACAGATAATTTTATAGAACTAGCCAAAGTTTATATAATTGATTTATACGATCTTTTCTAGTAAACGAAATGTGCTCGATCTTTCCTTTTATATTAGGTCCAATTGAGTAAATGAAACGGTGCACTCATGGGGTTAACAATTCCTCCTCACACGAGCGTATGAAATTGTCATATGTCATTGTCATCGAGTTCAATCTCCACAAGCGCCCCATGCTAATCTCGATTAGTCTCGAGCAGTACCGAGTACAAATCTACCCGGATAAAAGAGGTTATTCCGTTTGTCGACGGCCGATGTTATTCAAAAGGCTCCGGTTGTCAGGCGGATCGATTTAACTTTCCGGTGTTAGTTTCAATTAAACTGTTGATTTTAACATTATTACGATCTCGAGCACAATTTTAATAAGATCCATCTTTCCCAAGACAAATCTGGCCCCGGGTAGGAAATAGGATTCCGTAGTCACGCCAAGACGGCCAATTTTACCCTCCGGTTTTTCTATCATTTATCTCATATCCTAACTTCTCTGGTCAGTTCATCGTTAGGTTATATGGTGCGATTCATCTTGGTTAATTACGTCAATCTGAATATTATCAATACGTTGCAAAATAGAAAAAGATTCAATTAACTCAATTTTAGTCAATTTTAATTAGACAACATTCCTTTACCGAAAAGATCGAAATAAAACGATTACATAACTTTGGCTAGTTATTAGATTTAGCCTAAAAACATTATAACGACTGGAAAAATAAAAACAAACATAAATACTTTAGAAAATTTACCCGATTACAAATGCTGAATCAGAGTCATATTCCTCCGGACATTATAACGACTTCAACAACACTGAACTTCCGATAATTTCCCGAGCATTACAACAGTACTACGATATTATTAATTTTGGCATAAGGCCTATTTACAAACTACTAAAATAAAAGAAAATAAGAAGATAATATATATATATATATATAGGATATTGTATATATATATATTGGTACATCCTCGATCTGCTTGCACTGATGCTCCTTATATAGAAAGTTGGAGGAGGGCGGACCGGGCGAGAGTAGGCCGGACTGGGCGGTATCATGATTGAATCCATCCCCTTGATTAATCAAGGCGTATGCGAGGATTATATATATATAATTATAATTATATATATAACTTATAAAATTCATATCTCAAGTTCCCGATCTCCAAAGAACATGATTCAAGAGGCATCGGAAAGCTCTTCGAATAATCTACAACTTTCATGAAGGACTCTTCTTCAGAAAATGTCGTTTTGATGAGCCATTCGTTTGTCGAAGACATTTCTCGATTACCACTTAATCGAATCGATTAGCCACTTGATCACTTCGATTGACCACTTGACCACTTAAGCTCGTGACACTCTCTAAATCCTTCCAGAGATATGATTATACTTCAATATGTCGATTCTCGGGGTCTTGGTTTATATATCTGCAATAAAATACCACAAATACCCACGTAAATCTGACACGACACTCCGATTTACTAAAATCGGTACAAAATGATAACTTTTTACTATTATTACTAAGTTTTACTACTAACTACTCTAAACTATAAAGATTAATATTTCATATCATTTATATCATAATTTCATGTATTTTATATAGAATTCGTTGATAAAACATAATAATATAACGTATATTTAATCATATAAAAGTAGTATATCAACTACTCCCCACTTAGCTTTTGATCGTCATCGAGCAAAAATAAGCGGTAATAAGAGATAATATAATTGATCAGATTATAATTTTTAATGTAATTTATATTGTCAATATTATAAATATATTACTTATTCTAATTTTTAAAATTGTAAGAAGACAAAAAGTGTATATAACTTAAATAACTTAAACATCAAATATTATTTAGATGAAATTGTACATGTAATACTTAATAAGTATAAATAAAATATTAGAATTATTTTAAATCGCAATTATTATGAAATCCTGGAATCGGAAACTTGGTCAGGTAGTCGACAAAAATGGCTTATAAAGTTTAGGCTCAAGATGTTGGTTAATCGGAAAAAGAAAAAAAAATCAAAAAGAGAAAGAGGCAAGTAAATGCGTCACTACATCTTCATATTTCTGATCAAAAAACAATCATCGATTAATAACATCCTATTTTATTCCCTCTATTTTTCAGATTTTCTCTTTTTTTTTTTTTTTTTTTCAATCAAGAACTAAAAGCGTGTGTGTGTAGAAAATCAAACTTACAAGCATTGCTTCATCAAGATTGATCGGAGTACTACTCTTTCGATCGAAAATTACAAGTCCGGTTTCCTTAAACTTGTAATCATTCTTGAGATCTTATGATTCGACTTTTTCTTTTCATTACGTGCCTTCATTCCCAAAGCAATAGGACATTTGAGATAATACCCTATTTGGACTACTATCATCAGGCAATCGGGAGCTTTTATACCTCATAGTGATATAGGATGTTTCGAGATAACCCCCTACTGCACTCAAATCATTGGTAGCTACAACCGATATGTCTTTTTTTATTTTTAGGTTGTCGATCAAAGATAAGGAAGATACCTGGTATTTGATTAATTCTGTGTAAATATGGTGCTTCGTTCTTAAAATAGAATATTAACATATCCGAACTTATTACCAAAATCGACTATCTTGCAAGTGTCATGAGGTAAGATCGAATATACTAATACTTATCTAATTTTTCCAATCTCAAAGATACACCAAAACATAGCTTTTATGTCTTCATCTCTTTTCATAAGTAATACATACAATCTTGCGAATTTCAAGGAAATGTAGACCAAAATTAGCTAAAGGTTGGTTACTTCTATTTAATCACAATAGCCATTTCGAGTGAGGTCTTGATCACTCTAATCAAAGGTCAAGTAGGAACAAAATTGGAAATTTATTTAGGTAGGCTATTTGGCTATAGTTTTATTTTTTTTTGTGGTGCCAAAATCGTCATCCTTAGTCCAATTCCAAATTCATAATTCATATTGAAAAGAAAATGATTCTAAAATTTTACTTATAATTATCAACATACCTATATAATTTCATGAAAACAATATCTAATATTAATTACTCAATTATATAAACTTAAAATCAAGTTAAAATCTAAATTAGAAATAAAATATAATTATAATATATCTAATATACTTTACTTAATTAAAAACTTATTCTTCCAAATTATATCATTTTTATTCATATTTATTAAATAAGTATTGATAATTTTATAATTTATAATTATTTTTTCGAAAATTTTAATGAATTTTCTAACCTAACTCTACTCCCCACTTTACGAAGTGGCATCGTCCGATGTTCAAAGTGAGTATTAAAAATAGGTTTGAAAATAAAATTAAAATTATATAGTAGCATTATTATTACGAGTTCATTCTTAGCGTATACTAATATATTATTAAATAACAAACAAACAAACTTAAAAAAAAAACTTAAACATATATATTAAACAAGATAAACGATTACAATTAAAGAAAAACTTAACTAAACTAAACTAGAAAGCTACAAACTTAACTTAAGTTAACTTATTAAAAACTTAAACTATCATAAACTAACAAACCAACAAACCAACTAAATTGTTGATGAACAACCCAGCGTATCAACCGGTAACATGCCAACTCTATTATCTTTAGACGGAAAAATTTCATCCGTCTCAAGTTCTCCAACTCCATTCATTTGAGTACAAAGACGCGAAATCATCCAAGCATTAGGCATAGGTTTCCCCCCACTACCTCTTGTTATTGCAAATTCCAAAACTGTCCTTTGAATTAAAACACCCCAATCAACAAATTCACCAAATGTCAAAGCATATAGCAGAAGCATATCATTCTCGGTAAGGCTTGCAAAATCCCAGGTGGGATATACTCTAGAATTAATAAAATGCTTCCACGCCTTTAGGTGTGGAAGTAAAGCACTTGTAGACATTTCGTGATTTGTGTCGAAAAGTGGAAACAGACATTGGAAAGACTCATGCACTTTATTCAAATGATTGTAGGCATTATCTAATCCCCACTTCATTTCGAAATGTTGCATCGTAACAGGTGGAATTTCAAAAAGTTGGTTGATAATAGACGAAGAGAAGGGAACAACCACTCCTCTTACCGAGACAATTTGAGTTATTTCGATCATGGACGTCGTCATTAGGGCAGAATAAAATTCTCGAACAATCGAGATATTTATTCTTCCTCTTGGCGCACTCACAAACTTCTTCCAACCAAATCCTCGAATAACAGTTTTACCCCATCGATCTATCTTATCGAAATTTAAACCTTTCTCCATTGGATTGGAGAATTAGAAAACGAGGGTGTAAAATTACATTATCGTTAGAAGCTTGAGACTCCGGAGCATCCGGGGTGTTAGGCTCATATGAATTGATAGAAGGTGAGGATCGGTTCGACATTTAAAATAGATGAAAGATAGAAAGTGAAATAAAGTGAAAGAAGATGGCATATCTTGCTCATATCTTTACTTGATTAAATAGATAGTAAAAAGCATCGTGGGTGCTTTAGACGGGCTCTAGAATGACTCACCCTTTTTTTCTTCACGGCTCGGGCCGACAATAGGCCGGACCGGTCCGGCCTCAATTTCACTTCACCGAGTACAGAGGTAAAAGTCAAGTTGTGTTTTGTTTTTTTACTTCTCACATGTGTAACAGTACATACATTTGCTTTGAAGATTTTTATAAAGCTTGATTTAAATTCATCTAACTTGATACGGACTGATAAAACGACACATTATATTGAAAACACTTTAGTAATGATACAAAATTATTTTTGGGTTTTTATAGTTTATAAAAATTAAAACGATTTAGAATGAAAACCATATTTCGATAAAACGATTAGAAAATAAACGAAAACGAAAACAAACCAATATCTAAATGAAAATGTCGAATAAAACGTGCAGTAAAAATGTTTAATCAAACATAGTCATGAAATTCAATCTTCTTCAAAATCTTCCTCAGGATCGACATTAAAGCTTGAACTCGGAAACGACTGAGAAGCTGGCGGCTGAACTGTAGTCGTGGTCCTGACTGAACTATCAAGACCCATAGAACTCATGCCAGTCGTGATATGTGATAGCAAAATAACTAACTGCTAACTTTAACCGACAGAGTATCGAATCAACAGTAGTATAGTGATAACAAGGTCGAATCCACAGGGAACAACGTTTAAGTACCAAAGTCGACGTAGAACTTGGTTTAGGTCAAGATTGCGGTGGAGAGTTTTTACACTAGTGCGAAAGTAAAAATTAGCAGACGGTTGTAGTTCTAGTTATTAAAAGGTATAGCCGAATTATGATCCAACGAGTTATTTTTACCCCTAAGGGAAGACTTGACAAGGAGTGTGTTTTAACCAACCTACCTTTCCACAGTATTTTAACGACATCCACGGGTGCCAACTCCTAATTCTGGTGTTAAGATCTGAACAACTCTCACTCAACACCCTATGTGAAGTTAATTAATTTTCCCTTTAGAAAACTGATTAACCTAACATGATTACGCTCTTTGAGTCGCTCGAACAACGATGACAAACCTCTGTATTGGAAACAGTCCTAACAATTAGGCCGAATCTACGCAACGATCCCAAAACCCCTTTTCCCACATCTCACCGCAAAATACATTTATAGGTTCGATGTGTGTGATGATGAACTAAATGATCGATTTAATTCAAAGACGTTGATTAAGTTTTAGGACGTGGATTACTCATTAAAACATTATTTTACGCGCTACACAACTCCCGTTTAATCCCCTTGTAGGCGTTTTTACTCGTTTTACATAATTCGACTATAAATACGTTTAGCTATTCATTTTGGCGATAATAACGGAATGATTTACGGATATTATATTAACGATGAAAGTAAAACGAATTCATTTTTTTATAAGTACATATATATATATTTATATATATAGATATATAATTATATAGCTAATAATATATATATGTGCATAAAAGTAAATATACTATATATATATATAAGTGCGTAAGTAAAATGCGTAAAAGTAAATACATATATATATATCTATATTTTTATAGATACTACTACTTATACTTATATATATATATATACATATAGATATATATAATATACGTATATATATATATTTATACTAATTGTATAAAAATAAAAGAAAGCAATAAAAGACGGAAACGAAATTATATTAAAAGCGATAACTAGTCGGGTTATTACATCGACATTATAACTACATATATATCTAATTTATAGGCCCTCAACAACATAAAATAAAGAAGGAAAAGATGGAGAAAGGAGGGAAGAAGGGGGCTTCTCATCATTGCATCTGCTCTCATATATATAGACAAATTGATTAAGGCCGGACCGGTCCTGAAAGGGAGCCGGATCGGTCCTGAATCATCATTTGCAATGATTACTTCTAATCGAATGCATGTGCATTGCGTATGTATATATAATTATATAATTATATATTAAACTTCTAAAATTCATATCTCGAGTTGTAGACCTCCAAATGACGTGATCCAAATGTCATAATTAAGCACCCGGAAAACTCTACAACTTTCATGAAGGACTCTTCTTGAGAAAATGTCGTTTTGATGAGCCATTCCCATTACGTGTCGTTTTGCGACATTTTCCTTAATACAAGTCAATTAGCCACTTGACCACCATTTGAGTTGTAGAAGTCCGATTGACTTGATTCAAAGTGCGTTGGAAAGCTTATGTGAAGATCTACAACTTTCATTAAGAAGTCATCCCCTGAAAATGCCTCTAAGCTGGGTCAAATCTTCGTCGAAAATATGTAACGATTAAGTACTTAAGAAAAATTTGATCCATTTGAACTCGTAAGCTTGTGGCACCTTCTTCTAACCCTCTAAACACCTCTTTAGGGCTCAAAACATGTCTTTACGTAGGATTTTGGTCTACTTATAATCCTGCAATAAACCACCAAAATACCAAACGTAAATCGACACGACACTCCGGTTACTAAACCGGTACAAAACTAATAAAAACTTATAAAAACACGATATTTTATAAAATAGTCACTACTAACATATTTAGATGAAACATTGGAATTAATGACTCGAACTGATATAAAAATACTCGAAATGATATCAGAAACGGGTTGAAAAGTTATAAAAATAACAGTGAATTTTTCCGTTATCACAACCCCCCACTTAGCTTTTGGTCGTCCTCGAACAAAATAAGCGATAAAATAAAATGAATGAGGAAAAATTCATGAAGATATAAGATATAAATGACAATCAGATGATGCAACCATTCGAATCATAACTACACGTTAACCTTAATATAAATGTATAACAGAGTGCGTGTGTGACAAGCCTTTTCAATTTCCACTATCCTCTCTTAAATAATTCAAGCAAACGCACAAATATCCATTCAGACAGTCCTAATGATTTTCCTAGGCATAGGTAGTAACAATTCCACACAACGTCCTCCCGTGTACTTATTAGGATAATCCCTAATGCATATCATTTAGTTTATACTGGGGATAGTCAGAAGTTAACTAGGTTGTTATTATTATTATTATTATTATTATTATTATTTTTTATTGCTTATGCCCTCATTCCCAGCAATAGGATGTTTCGTGATAACACCCTAGCTGGACTAATATCATCAGGCAGTCGGGAGCTTTTAAGCCTCATATTGGTATAGGACATTTCGTGATAACGCCCTACCGCACTCAAATCATTGGTAGCTACAACCGACATATATATAGTTTATCTTATTTTGACATTCTTTCTATCACATTCAAACCTTCAGATATTCACAGTACATGTTCAGAAGTTAGGTACTAAGTTACTGCTATTTCTAGGATAAACCACTAGGATAATTTGAATGGATCTGATTTAAAATTTTCGCTTCAATATCAAAGGCTTACGTGAAGGAATTCATGTTACACAAATAAATTTAGGCTAAAATGCACTTACGGTTCACTTTGGTTATACATATCCAAATTAATCATTACATCTTTAAATCCATGAAATATATACCTTATACAGATTATTTTAATCAACTAAATAATGCTCGAAAAAGAATCAAAAACTAAGGGTTTAAACACTTACTGCCATTTCTAAACCAACCAGACTCTACCCCCCACTTACGATTTTGCATTATCCTCAGAGTGTAAATGAGATAGGGAGGAAGACTTAGCTTATACACCAGGCAGAAAGGTGCTATCGAATCCCGTAACAGCCATGAGAAAGCACGTCCCGAATCCCTATATGAAAACAACCAAAACAAAGCAAACACGGGACATGGTCCTCGTGCAAAAGTATCGAATAGGGATATGGGAATAATAAGATAATGGCCCTGTCACGTCAGAAAATTCGATAGGCAATATAATAGCTTTAGATGAAAAAATAGCCATACTGGTAAAGCACAGAACATCTAAGCATATACGTATCATAGAGAGTATCACATAATCATATATCGTAGTCATGTCAGCTATTCCTAGTTTCATTTTTTATTGCACACAATTTTATTAAGGCAGGAATACTCACCACTATACTACAACGACCAGAAATTTGAAACAGACTAGATCATAAAATGAAATGTGTGAAAGAGTATTGAGTCTTTTATACCCAGATCCTCAAGGATTCAATAACCTAAGTCCAAGAAATGATACATTTGAATTTTTATCTTTTTCTCCATTGGGATTTTCGGATAACCACCTAATCATTCCCTCTTAATGAAATTCAAACATTCATCCTGAGACTTGGTTGTGCTTTGTGTTCATCTTTCATACAGATTCTACATTTCATTAAGACTAGGCTTATTCAAATTATCTTTATTATTATTATCGGGCTGCCTCCCGGTAGCGCTTTTGTTTAACGTCGTTCGCTCGACAGAGACTCAGAAGCGATTTATTGAGGCTCGGGATCAGTCAAATGCACAATTTCAAGAGCCTCATCGAATGGTAACTTCTTATACTTTTTTAGACGAAGGCCGTTCGTGATGAACGTTCCGTGCTTCGGATGCGTTACCTCGATGGCTCCTGAGTCGAAAACTCTCAATACCGTATATGGTCCTGACCACCTTGACTTAAGTTTGCCTTGAAATAAGTGGAGGCGAGTATTATAGAAAAGGACCTCATCACCTACGCTGAAAATACGAGGTTTGATCAACTTATCATGAAGCAATTTGGTCTTTTCCTTATATTTCGCCGAACAATCGTAAGCTTGAAAGCGAAACTCATCTAACTCGTTCAACTGAGCCATCCTTCTTTCACCAATTAATGCGTCATCCATATTTAAATTCTTAATCGCCCAATAGGCCTTATGTTCTAACTCTACGGGGAGATGGCAAGCCTTGCCAAAAACGAGCATGTAGGGTGACATACCTATTGGTGTCTTAAATGTGATTCGGTGTGCCCAAAGCGCATCATCTAACTTCTTTGACCAATCCTTAAGGTTAGAATTCACTTTGTCTTCTCCAAGATTCTTTTGATTCCCGATTGGACACCTCTACTTGGCCACTAGTCTCGAGGATGGTAGGCGAAGTGCCTAACTTATGAGTGACCCGTGCTTCATTAAAAGCTTATTGAAATCTCTATTAGCAAAGTGACTTCCATTGTCACCTGATTATTGCTCGAGGTATTCCATACCGGGATATAATATGTTTCTTAAGAAACTTTATGACTACATGTTTGTCGTTAGTAGGTGAAGCAATTGCCTCAACCCACTTTGAAACGTAATCACAAAGCGACAAGAATGTACCGATTCTCGAAAGAAGATGGATATGGTCCCATGAAGTCTAATCCCCATATATCAAATACTTCACACACTAATATCGGTTTCTGGGGCATCTCATTTCTCCTGGAAATCCTTCACGAGCGTTGACAGGCATCACATATCTTAACATAAGCATATGCATCCTTGAAAATAGTGGGCCAAGAGAACCCACTTTGTAACACCTTAACGCTATTTGTTCTCTCGCCGAGAAGTGGCCACCGGCCTCTTTATCATGGCAAAACGAGAGAATACTCACTATCTCACTGTCATCAACACATCTCCTCAGGATTCCATCAGCACATAGCCTAAAAATTAAGGGATCTTCCCACACATATCGGTTTACCTCACTAAAAAACTTCTTTCTCGGTTTTCATCAAACTCAGGATCTACAAATCCACACTCGTAATAATTAACAAAAGGTGCATACCAAGGGTTCCCATTCTTTCCTCTCTGCAGGAAATTTCCTCTCTTAACCGGGAGCATCGTATCCACTACGAACAACTGCTCATCCCGAAAATGATCATCAATTTCAACCCTAATAGAGTGTTTCTTGTCTCCTGTTCCATCCTACTTGAGGTGGTCACTACTACGTTCTCACACCCTTTCGATTCTTAATTTCTACGTCGAACTCTTGAAGAAGCAAGATCCACCTCAACAAGCGTGGTTTTGCATCCTTCTTGGCAAATAGATATCTCAACGCAGCATGGTCAGTGTGAACTATGACTTTCGATCCAACCAAGTATGACCGGAACTTATCGAAAGCAAAAACAACGACTAAAAGTTCCTTTCGGCCGGTTGTGGCATACTTTTGTTGAGCCGAGTTCATGGTATGACTCGCATAGTAGATAAGGCGAAACAACTTGTCAATCTTCCGACCTAGGACAGCTCTACGGCATAATCACTTGCATCACACATCACTTCGAACCCTTAGACCAATCAGCGCTACCAAGATAGGAGCGAAGTAAGAAGTTTCTTAAGGGTTGAAAAGCATCTAGGCATGCCGCATCAAAACACAGGGGCTCCCTTCATCAATTGAAGAGTAAGAGGTCTAGCAATGTGGGAAAAACACGGAATGAATCTACGATAAAAACACGCATGTCCCAAGAACGAACGTAGAGTCTTGATTTGTAGGCATAGGAAGCTTAGAAATTACCTCTATTTTTGCTCTATCGACCTCTATTCCTTTTCCCGATACCTTATGTCCTAAAACAATTCCCCTTGATTACCATGAAATGACACTTTTCCCAATTTAAAACCAAGTTTGTCTCTTTCACAACGCAAGCACCTTATCAATGTTCGACAAACACTCATTAAAAGTATCACCAAAACGCTAAAGTCATCCATAAAAACTTCCATGAAATGTTCTATCATATCAAGCAAAAATTGCCATCATGCATCATTTGGAATGTCGTGGTGCATTACACAACCCAAACGGCATTCTTCTAAATGCAAAAGTGCCATATGGACATGTGAAAGTAGTTTTATCCTGGTCATGTATATCGATGTGAATTTGATAATAGCCACTAAAACCATCCAAAAGCAAGAAATGCATGACCACTTAGACGCTCTAGCATTTGATCAATAAAGGGTAGGGAAAATGATCTTTCATAGTCTTATCATTTAGCATGCGAAAATCAATACAAACCCTATGACCAAGAACTAAACGAGTAGGAATAGGCACACCTTTTCATTAAGCTCAACTGTGATGCCTCCTTTCTTAGGCACGACTTGCGTGGGGCTCACCCATTCACTGTCGGAGATTGCGTAGATTATCCCTAACTCAAGCATCTTTACCACGTCTTTCCTTACCACCTCTTGCATATGTGGGTTTAGTCGTCTCTGAAACTGCCTGACCGGTTTGGCATCTTCTTCCAGAATGATCTTGTGCTTGCAGATATCAAAGATCGATCCCTTTTATGTCAACCATCTTCCATCCGAAGGCCTTTTGTGTTTTTTCGAGCGTGGATCAACTTAGCTTCTGCAAAGCGGTTAGTGAGATGAAACAATAAGAGGAAGTAATTCATCAGGTTCTAAAAACACATACTTTAAATGCTTGGAAGTGGCTTCACTCCAGATCAGTAGGTGGTTCCTCGATTGATGGCTTTGGCGACTTGCCGATCAAACCGAGCTCTAGCTTCTTATTCGACTTGCGTCAACAAAAGGAGTTGCCTCCAAATGATATACCTGAACTCTCATTTGTGGATCATCATCCTCTGCGGTGCTTGACTTTATCAAGCATTCTTCCATTGGTTCTTGGTATCCCTGCAGGTTAGTGTGCTCCACAATACAAGGATATATAGCATCAATAGAAAAACAATCACTCTTTTCATCATTAGGATGCTTCATCGCCTTATACACATTTATGGCTACACTCTTTCCCGACTCGTAGTATAATCTCTCCCCTCTTTACGTCTATCAAGGTCTCTCCTGTGTTCAAGAAAGGCCGACCTAACAAAAGTGGGGTTTTAGTATCCATATCCATATCTAAAACTACGAAGTCAACGGGGAAAACAAACTTGTCTACCTGCACCAACACATCTTCAGCTACCCCTAGAGGTTTCCTAACAGACCTATCTGCCATCTGTAAGGTCATTCCTGTTGGCTCTAACACTCCCAATCCCAATTTCTCATAAACTCCTCTAGGCATCAGGCTCACAGAAGCCCCTAGATCACATAGCACATTTTTAAACACAGTTTCTCCAATGGTAATTGGGATGGTAAAGCTACCTCTATCCTGTAACTTGGGGGTATCTTATTCTCAAAGATTGCGTAACATTCCTCACTCAAATGCACCATCTTTGCATCTTCTCCTTACTCGACAACATTCCTTTTAGAAACTTAAAGTATTGGGGGAATGCTTGAAATTGCCTCTAATAGGGGAATATTCACCTCTATCTTCCTTAAAAGATTCAGAAATTTTGCCTGACCCTGGGTCAGGATGTCCTTTCTGGTTCCCTTAGGAGGATAGGGTAAAGTATTAACATCAAAATCAGGGGGATGAGGAGGAATTCTGTTTTTCTTACCTCTTTCTTTAGGTGGTGAGGCTTCTTCTTCTTTGATATCCAAGACCACATAGTCGTTCTTCGGTGTTGCCCCTTCCAATGATTTCTTATTTGCCTCAGCCAAAGCCTTTTTCGTGGCTTCCAATTCTTTCCTCATTGCTTCCATTCTCTGCTTGATATTGCCAGTCTCTAAATCTTCGATCTCGACTTCACCATACATAGCTCCTTCACAGTCCAAGCGCTTTCTCTTTCTCAGCTTTCTCAGTTTCTGCTTCTCCGGCCCATAATTCTTTCTTTTTCTCACTCAGCCCGACCTCTTTACCACTTCGTGTGAACACAGCATTCACATCCTTTGGGTTCCTCTCAGTGTTACTCGGGAGTCCACCACTTAAATTTGTCTTCAGAGTGTCGGTTATTTGACCTACTTGGGTCTCTAAGTTTGAATGGCGAGAATGTGTGACCACTTTTTGCTCCATAGCATTTATTTAACTCGAGAAACATTCTGTCTAATTTCTCCAGGAGTATCTCGGTGGCCATCTTCCGAACTCTGAATTGTTTGGTTCTTGATTGCTTTGATTATTACGGTGTAGATGAGCGTTTGGATCCGATAGGTGCGTAAGTATTACTTCTCAAAGATGGTGGCTCACTTGCCGATTGTTTTGTTGACCACGATTCTCGATTCCAAACTTTGATTTTGATTCCAATATGAACTCGATTCTCTTTGTTGTCCTTGTGGATCGAGGCTCATGGATTCTCGACTATTCGATAGTAGCCTCGGTTTTGATTCGGTATGAACTCGATTCAGGGATTTCAATCCAAGGTCGGTTGTATGAACTTTGGTTTTGCCTAAAGTCTTGATTACGATTATTGTTTCTATTCCAATTCGATTCGCTTTGATTCCAACCTTGTCCAACATAATTCACATCATATTGTTGTGAACCATCATTCATACCATAATCCATTTGTGGCCCTTTGCGATTATTAATGTTTTGGTTCCATTCTTGTCGCCAAACTCTTGCCGATTCATATCCATTTGTCCCATCGCATAGACATTCATTCATTTGTTGGTCATTCCGATTGCCCGATTGTTGTTGTCTTGGAGTAGGTGTCAATTGTTGTGGATAAGTGGATTTTTCAATGATGCACATTCTATGGCGAGAATGTCCACCTCCACTGAGTTGGCAGCGATGTGTCTTCTTTCTTTTCGACTCCATTCGGTCCATCTTTAGTACCATTTCTTGCATCTTGTCATGCATGGCGATTCTCGATCGAGTTCCTCTTTCAAATGACTTTACACTTTCCATTGGGGCTTTCTTCTTCTTCGCTCGATCCCCATTGTCCTTCTCCATCCGCCGCATTTTCTATCTGTCTCATTGCTTGTTACGGTGGTAGATTCATAATATCTCCGCCGCTTGCAAAGATTCGGCTTGTTTTGGTCCATCGGTTCTAAGGCCCTGAATAATATAATAACTTGCTCCACCGTAGAGAAAAACCGTGTGGGGGCATCTTTTCAAAGAACCCCTAAATCTCTCATAAGTCTCTTTTAGTGTCTCTCCTCGAGACCATCAAAAGAAGAGATTTCTTCTTTCAGATCTAAAATCTTTGCCGGAGGAAAGTACTTTTCAGAACACTTTCATTACGTCACCACGTATGTAACGAATCATTTGGTAAAAGAGTCGTACCAATCCTTATTTGCTCCTCTTAAAGCAAACGGAAAAACTATTAATTTTACCGCCTCATCACTCACCCCGTTATACTTCATTGTTCCACGAGATCGGAGAAAGTGATCCGAGAAAGTCATTCGGGTTCTCGATCGACTTCCCGTGGAACAAGGCATGTTCCCCAACATGTTCAAAATATTTTGCTTAATATCCATGTTAGTCGCATTAATTGGGGTACCCTAATTGGGTTGTGCCCTATAACTTCCTCGTGGGGTAGTAGCGTAATCTCGACAAACCCTCGGTCCCCTGTGCTTGCCGAGCCATCCGTTGTCGATAAACCGGTGCCGAGGAGGTGGATCATACGGGTTATACGGGTTTTGGAACCCCTGTTGATTTCCTTGCATCTCCAACATCCGCATTTTCGATTTACCGTTTCTTGGTCTAATTCAGTCGAAGTTTTGCGTATCTGAGCATCTTGTCCTCCTCTATACCGCCCAATCACGGCCTCTGATTAAGCTGTGTAGATCCCGGTGCGTAGCCCTGTGTTTTCTTCTCTCAATGGTTCATGACGAGGGTCCTCGGTGGAGTTTGCAAAAGGCATTGTTGCATTACCACCGATAATGGTTGAGGTTTGCCCCTGCAGAAGTACTGTTCATCACTTTGGGATCCTTACCGCTTTTTCTAGTTATTATATCGTCCATTTCTGCAGAGGAATTAGAAAGTGATCTTTCTAATGTCTCTCTTTCTTCAAACAAAGGGTTCGGACTAGCGACTAGGATTTCTCCTCGGCGCCGATGCTTCTATGACGTCGCGTAAGCTTCGATTTCTTGGATGGGTTCGATGAGAGGTTCTTTAGAGCTTGAGTCATTCAGCGACAAACAAGAAACAACACGAAAACAAAATAAAACGACTAAGCCAGGCTTTCGGTCAATATACAAGATATCAAACGTTAGTTCCCGGCAACGGCGCCAAAAATTCTTGATAGCAAAATAACTAATCGCTAACTTTTAACCCGTGAGTATCGAATCAACAGAGTAGTATAGTGATAACAAGGTCGAATCCACGAGGAACAACGTTTAAGTACCAAAGTCGACGTAGAACTTGGTTTAGGTCAAGATTGCGGTGGAGAGTTTTTACACTAGTGCGAAAGTAAAAATTAGCGCAGGCGGTTGTAGTTCTAGTTATTAAAAGGTATAGCCGAATTATGATCCAACGAGTTATTTTTACCCCTGGGAAGACTTGACAAGGAGTGTGTTTTAACCAACCTACCTTTCCACGGTATTTTAACGACATCCACGGGTGCCAACTCCTAATTCGGTGTTAAGATCGAACAACTCTCACTCAACACCCTATGTGAAGTTAATTAATTTTCCTTTAGAAAACCGATTAACCTAACATGATTACGCTCTTTGAGTCTCTCGAACAACGATGACAAACCTCTCAGATTGGAAAGCAATCCTAACAATTAGGCCGAATCTACATAGCGATCCCAAACCCCCCCTTTTCCCACATCTCACCAAAAATACATTTATAGGTTCGATGTGTGTGTGACGATGAACTAAATGATCAGTTTAATTCAAAGGCGTTCAGATTAAGTTTTAGGGCGTGGATTACTCATTAAAACATTATTTTACGCGCTACACAACTCCCGTTTAATCCCCTTGTATGCGTTTTTACTCGTTTTTACATAATTCGACTATACGTACGTTTAGCTATTCATTTTGGCGATAATAACGGAATGATTTACGGATATTATATTAACGACAGAAAGTAAAAACGAATTCATTTTTTTATAAGTACATATATATATATTTATATATATAGATATATAATTATATAGCTAATAATATATATATGTGCATAAAAGTAAATATACTATATATATATATAAGTGCGTAAATAAAATGCGTAAGTAAAATGCGTAAAAGTAAATACATATATATATATCTATATTTTTATAGATACTACTACTTATACTTATATATATATATATACATATAGATATATATAATATACGTATATATATATATTTATACTAATTGCATAAAAATAAAAGAAAGCAATAAAAGACGGAAACGAAATTATATTAAAACGATAACTAGTCGGGTTATTACACCGACATTATAACTACATATATATCTAATTTATAGGCCCTCAACAACATAAAATAAAGAAGGGAAAAGATGGAGAAAGGAGGGGAAGAAGGGGGCTTCTCATACATTGCATGACCGCGCTCTCATATATAGACAAATTGATTAAGGCCGGACCGGTCCCGAAAGGAGCCGGATCGGTCCTGAATCATCATTTGCAATGATTACTTCTAATCGAATGCATGTGCACGTATGTATATATAATTATATAATTATATATTAAACTTCTAAAATTCATATCTCGAGTTGTAGACCTCCAAATGACGTGATCCAAATGTCATAATTAAGCACCCGGAAAACTCTACAACTTTCATGAAGGACTCTTCTTCAGAAAATGTCGTTTTGATGAGCCATTCCCATTACGTGTCGTTTTGCGACATTTTCCTTAATACAAGTCAATTAGCCACTTGACCACCATTTGAGTTGTAGAAGTCCGATTGACTTGAT
Organism: Gentiana macrophylla; assembly: GCA_026214975.1. NCBI lineage: Eukaryota > Viridiplantae > Streptophyta > Magnoliopsida > Gentianales > Gentianaceae > Gentiana > Gentiana macrophylla. Next base: position 109,595,857 of record CM047809.1, on the reverse strand, counting down.
TCAAAGTGCGTTGGAAAGCTTATGTGAAGATCTACAACTTTCATTAAGAAGTCATCCCCTGAAAATGCCTCTAAGCTGGGTCAAATCTTCGTCGAAAATATGTAACGATTAAGTACTTAAGAAAAATTTGATCCATTTGAACTCGTAAGCTTGTGGCACCTTCTTCTAACCCTCTAAACACCTCTTTTAGGGCTCAAAACATGTCTTTACGTAGGATTTTGGTCTACTTATAATCCTGCAATAAACCACCAAAATACCAAACGTAAATCTGACACGACACTCCGGTTACTAAACCGGTACAAAACTAATAAAAACTTATAAAAACACGATATTTTATAAAATAGTCACTACTAACATATTTAGATGAAACATTGGAATTAATGACTCGAACTGATATAAAAATACTCGAAATGATATCAGAAACGGGTTGAAAAGTTATAAAAATAACAGTGAATTTTTCCGTTATCAATATGCACAAACTCAGTGAATCCTCCCCAACTAGACATCGCTGGTCTCTGAATACCTGTCGAAAATACACCTGTTCCACTAGATTGGCTCCCAAAAGGATATGACGTTGGATGAAAGCTCGAAGGTGGTGGAATAGGTGCTACCCAGTCTGGTAAGGTATACGGATCTGACTGACAAGGTGGATAGGCAGGATCATCAAAAGTAGGATTACGAAGCAACTGCTCGTTCCTCCTTAAACCTCTACGAATATCGTCACACCACTGCCTATTACTTTCAGCATACAAAGCCATGTTGGCTTGACCACGTGCAACGTCTGAAACTAAAGATTGAAACATATCATAAGTGATTGTGTTGGAGAAAGGAGTTTGTTGAGGCTGACTAGAAAAAGAAGGAAAAGAAGAAGATGTGAAAACTGGTGGAGCTGGTTGAGTTTGACGGTTTCTGATCAAAGAGCTTATTATACCATCTGGAAGCCTAGTCAAACTTGGTCCAATTAGCGGTGCATCTGCCAGAGCTAACTTGTCATTAGGCAGGAATGGTACTCCCATCCTACGACATAAATCTGAGATAAAACAAGGGAAGTACAGATGACTCCTTGGTCTGGCGATGACAATGCTTTCGAAAATTCTTTTAAATATTACTTTTCCAACATCCACTTTCACATCATTTACCATCGCCCAAGCGATACAAACATCTTCCTTTCCATAAGCAGTATGTTTACTAGAAGGATAGAGATTATGGCTAATAAATCTTTTAATTGCCCTTAAACCTCTAATACATTTCCGTAGTTAAATCTATTTTCAACCCACACGGTTGGGTCAAAAGCGTCTTGAGCTCTCGGGGCAGTCTGTTCAAAGCTTGCAGGATCATCTAGATTCCAAACTACTCTGTAATCTTCATCATCAGGAAAAACTTCAACTCCTAAAATTGCATTTATGACGGCAGGGTTAAAAGGAACATTTCTAGTTCTTAGGGGCACAGTTTGCGACTCAGTAAGCTCATCTTGTGACATAGTAGACAAAAATGAATAAAACTCAGCTACTAAAGTCGTGTTTATCTCCCCTTCTCTTCTGGCTGCTAGTTCTAACCACTGACGTCTCGTAAAAATATTTTTAACCTCATCACCTAAGTCATCCAAATCTAACCTTTTTCAACCAAAACATCACATTTACTATAAATTCTTTCATACGCGTTCTTAGCTTCTTGTGATGTCTTTGTTTCTATTGAAGCTTACGGCTTCTTCTTCGGGTGATAAAATTATTGTGCCTACGACCGGAGTTGATATACGAATGTTTGATTTTCGCTTTTTAGAGGCTTTTCTACTCGACTCAGCCATTCTACGATATTGGTAAAGCCAATCAACAACAAAAACAACAACAAAAACAACAAAAAATAAAAATGTCACAACACACTCAAAAATCAAAACAGTTGAAATTAATCTAAAAAATTATGAAAAATACGAAATTGATAACTAAATAAACTAAATAATACCTTAATATGAAGAAAACGTTGAAAAGTAGGCCGGAAAAGTGGTAAAGTCGCCGGAAAAAAATGGAGCTTGTTTTTTTTTATCCCTTTTTGAATTTTGTAACTTTTGTGGAAGAGAGGAGATAGAATGATGAAGAAATCAAGTAGTGGTGTAGTGTGAGATGAATTTTTGTGGAAGGTATTGAAAAAAATTTAAGTGGTGGGGTTTTGGGTGTGGGGTGCGGCTGTTGTGTAGAAAATTAGGGAAGAAGAAGAAGAAGAAGAAAAGGAAGTCCCTGTTTTTTTTATGCTTTTAGACCCCGGCTCGGTCCGGGTTAAGGCCGGATCGGTCCGTGCCCAATTTTTTCACTTTTTTCGATTTTTTTACTTTTTATGATTTTTTATTATAACTTATAAAAAAATCTAATAAAACTTAATTAAAATCTTAAAGATAAGTTTATAATAATTTTTTAAAACTTAATAATCTTAGAAATAAAATTTGAAGGAAATCTTATAATTTTATAACAATTTAATAAAATCTTTATAACACTTAATAAAAAGCTTATAAAAATTTAATAAATTTATATTAACTCATATAAAACATCTAAATGAAAACTAAAAAAACTTTTATAAAACTCCTCAAATTTCATAAAGATCCAATTTTATAAAATTTTCAGAAGTTATGCGAAAATTTTATAAAATAAAACATAAGACAAGACTCGAAACTTAAGGAGTTCCTGATTCTTCGATTTCTAAATCTTCCAGAGTTCTGATATAACGTTCAATCAACCTAACTCCTAAAAACGAGGCATTTGAATTATCTCTTGGAATTCCATCGGGATTTTCGGATAACCACCTAATCGTTCCCTTCCTAACAATATTCAAACACTCATCCTGGGATTTGGTTGTGTTTTTCCCACAGCGTCCAACATGTTCACTTTTTCCATAGATTCTGCATCTCATCAGAAACTTTGCCCTTCTTTTTATTGCACTCCTTGATGTTTCATTACAAACTTCTTTCAATCTAATCTCTCTCAACAATTTCTTGTTTTGTTCAAAAACTAAAGCTTCTATAGCAAACGCGACATCTTTATCTAGGCCTAATTTCAAAAGTAAAATAAAAACTCCTAATCTATCTAAAAAAGGCATCCAGGTTCTTTTACGTCTATCCGGTAAAAGACGAAAAAGAGTTTAAACATAAATAACAAATACGTAAAAGTAGAGTAAAGATAGATAGCACTGGTATTCGGTGATTTCGGTTTCTCGCTTTTCGATTTTTTTTTACGCTTTTCAATTTGTCGGGGGATCAATCAGTAGCATTATTTCTTCTTTCAGTGTGATTCCTTCTCCCTCCACAAATAACTTCACTCTGTGGCCATTGGCTATTAAAGTTGTATTTCCATCAGTTAGTTCAACAGCTCCAGATTTGTAAACCCGTGTTACTTTAAATGGACCTGTCCATCTAGATTTAAGCTTACCTGGAAACAACTTTAAACGTGAATTGTACAAGATCACTCGATCAACTACATGGAACTCACGTTTAAAGATTCTCTTATCATGGAAAGATTTTCATGTTCCTTGTAGATTCGAGCATTTTCATAAGAATCGAGACGAAATTCTTCTAGTTTCATTAATTGAAGCAATCTATGATCACCAATGACCTTAGGATCGAAATTGAGAAATCTAATAGCCGAGAAGGCTTGGTGTTCTAACTCAACCTCAGGAGATGACAAGACTTACCAAAGACTAGCTTATAGGAGAACAACCAATTGGTGTTTTAAAAGTCGCATTCAGACGCCCATAATGCATCATCTAATTTAATCGCTTGCTTTTACGATTTGAGTCTCACTGTTTTCTCCACGATTCTTTTGATTTCTCTATTTGACACCTCTACCGCCCTTTGGTTTTTGCGGATGATAGGCGTTCCTAACTTATGCGTTACACCATATTTTTCAACTATCTTAGTAAATGGTCTATTACAAAAGTGTGACCTCTATCACTAATGATTGCCTCGGAATGCCATATCCGTAAATATATTCTTTTAAGAAATCGTATGACAACTTTGGTATCATTAGTGGGAAGAGCTTCCGCTTCTACCCATTTTGAGACATAATCTACCATTACAAGAATAAATCTTTTTCCAAAAGATATAGGGAAAGGTCCCATGAAATCTATACCCCAAACATCAAATAATTCACATTCTAAAATAGGTTGCATAGGCATTTCATGTTTTTAGATATATTTCCCATTTTTGACAAGATTCACAAGATTTAACATACTTATAAGCATCTCTATATAGTGTAGGCCAATAAAAACCACATTGTAAAACTTTAAAAGCAGTTTTCCAACCTCCATGATGACCTCCTGCCTCACGATCATGACAAAATGATAAAACACTTAAAATTTCATTATCAGGCACACATTTTCTGATTATCCCATCCGAACATTTACGGAAAAGGTCTGGTTCCTCCCAGTAATAAAATTTTAAGTCATAAAAGAACTTTTTTTTCTGCTGCCAAGTCCAATGAGACGGAATATAATCACAGGTTAAGTAATTAATGATATCTCCAAACCAAGGTGACATTTCCTTAGAAGGAATTTTATTCTTTAATAACTGCATGGTTGAAGGAGTATCTATTCTAAATAGTTGTTCATCAGGAAATGAATCTTTAATTTCACTTCCCTTTTCTTCATTTTCCATTCTACTTAGATGATCCGCTACTACATTCTCACTTCCTTTTTTATCTTTAATTTCAATATCGAATTCTTGAAGTAAGAGAATCCATCTAAGAAGACGAGGTTTAGCATCTTTCTTACTTAGTAAATACTTCAGTGCTGAATGGTCTGTATAAATTATTACCTTAGAACCAACAATATACGATCGAAACTTATCTAAGGCAAAAATTAAAGCCAACAGTTCTTTTTCTGTAGTTGCATAATTTAGTTGAGCTGCCTTTAATGTGTGAGATGCATAGTAAATAGCTTTGAGAATTTTGTTATATTTTTGACCTAAAACAGCTCCTACAGCTAAATCACTGGCATCACACATAATCTCAAATGGCAAACTCCAGTTTGGTGCTACTAACACTGGTGCAGAAGTTAACCTCGCTTTAAGGGTCTGAAAGGCTTCCATACATTTACTATCAAAGTTAAAAGGTACTTCCTTTTCAAGTAAATGACTTAGAGGCTTTGCTATTTTTAGAAATCTGCAATGAGTCTTCTATAAAATCCTCGCATGTCCGAGAAATCTCTTTAGGTTCTTAGATTAATCGGTGGAGGTAACTTTTCGATTACTTCGACTTTAGCTTTATCCACTTTAATACATTCTTCAGAGATTCTATGACCTAGAACAATTCCTTCTGATACCATTAGATGACATTTTTCCCAGTTTAGTACTAAATTGGTATCTTCACAGCGTTGTAACACTCGTTCTAAGTGTAACAAACAAATATCGAATGAATCTCCGTAAACACTGAAGTCATCCATAAAAATTTCTAAGAATTTCTCAACCATATAAGCAAATATAGCCATCATACACCTTTGAAACGTAGCTGGTGCATTACATAAACCAAACGGCATTCTTTTATAAGCAAAAGTTCCATAAGGACAAGTGAAAGTAGTTTTTTCTCTATCTCCTACTGCAATGAATATCTGTAAATATCCTGAATAACCATCTAAGAAACAGTAATACTTATGTCCACTTAAACGTTCCAACATCTGAACTATGAATGGAAGTGGATGATGATCTTTCTTAGTATGATCATTTAGTTTTCTAAAATCAATGCACATTCGATAACCTGTAATCTCTCTTGTCGGAATCCATTCATTCTTTTCATTCTCTTTCACTGTGAAACCTCCTTTCTTTGGCACCACTTGAGTTGGACTTACCCATTCACTATCTGATATGGGAAAAATTATCCCCATTTCTAATAGCTTAATGACCTCTTTTTTAACAATTAACTGCAAATTTGGGTTGAGGCGGCGTTGCGGTTGAATACAAGGTTTAGCATCTTCCTTCAGAATTATCTTATGAACGCAAATCTCGGGCTAATACCTCGAATATCGGCAATCATCCATCCAAAAGCTTTCTTATGCTTTTTCAACATTCTAAGTAATTGATCTTTTTTGTTGCTCGATTAAAGATGATGAAATAATAACCGGTAATAGATTATTAGTTTCAAGAAAAGCATACTTCAGATTTAAAGGTAACGGTTTCAATTCCAGATTCTTTGGTGGATCTTTCAGTGATGGTTTAAGAACTGGTCCTTCTAGTTCTAATTCCAAATACTTATGCCATGATGGTTTAAAAGTAAAACTTCCTTTATCTAGAGAAAGAATTATCTCTTTCATTTCGGTGTCTTTCTCATCTTCCTTATAGATAGATAGAGTTAAGCATTCTTCTAATCTGTCTTCAAAAGTTGGTAACTGATTATCATAGACAGAATGAATATCTTCTATAAAAGAACATGATTCTAGTGATCTGTATGGATGGTTCATAGCTTTGAAAATATTGAAAGCAACTTCCTCTTCATTGACTCTCATAATTAACTCTCCTTTTTGGACATCTATTAAAGTTCTTCCTGTAGCTAGAAATGGTCGACCTAAGATAAGTGGCGCTGAATATCCTTCTTCCATTTCCATAACTACAAAGTCTACTGGAAAATAGAACTTGTCTACTTTAACCAATACGTCCTCAATAATTCCTTTAGGGTATTTAATCGATCTATCTGCCATTTGCAGAGTCATTTCAGTCTTCGTAAGCTTTCCTATGCCTAGCTTCTTATAATCCTCATAAGACATGAGATTTATACTAGCTCCAAGATCACATAAGACCTTCTTAAATGTAAATCCTCCAATTTCACATGGGATGGTAAAACTTCCAGATCTTTCGGTTTAGGTGGTAACTTATCTTCGCAAAGCTACAGAACATTCTTCATTTAGGCATATATTCTCATATTCCTCTAATTTTTTCTTGTTTGATGAATATCTTTGTAAACTTTCCATAAGCAGGCATACTAATTAGAGCTTCGATAATGAGGATATTAACATGAATATGATTTAAAAGTATCAAGGAAACGAGCATACTTACGATCGGTTTTAATCTTTTAATTTGATCTTTAGGTGGGTAAGGTAAAGATTCTAAATCTATAACCTTTGATCCCAAAGTCATTTTCTTTTCCTTTCTCCTTAAACTTTTGAGTATTACTTGATCGCCAAGTATCATGATCTTGAATTTTTCTTTTAAAACTTTCCCCTGAATCAATCTCTACTTGATTCCTTGATTCTTCTTGTTTTTCATCCTTGGTTTCATTATCTTTTATTCTAACATGTTCCTTGAATAAATTCCTCAAATCTTTATCCATGGGATCTTTCAAAATCCTAGGGATTTTTACCCATTTTTCACCTTCATTCTCAGGTTCCAAACTTCTATTCCTTTTCAAGAAATTCTCTATAATTTCTTCTTCCTCATCGATGAATTCAAGTTCATCTTTAGTTTCATCATTTTTCCATCTAAATCATTTTCTACTTCATTATTTCCAAGTTTTCTACTCCATTACTACCACGAGTTTTCTACTTCTGTAACTACAACATTTACCTCTCTTGGGTTTCTTTCCGTATTGCTTGGTAATCCTCCGTGGTCTCCATCTGTTATTACGTTCACCTTCCCTACTCAAATGATCTTCCATATTCCTCAATGAGGCTTCTATCGTTCTCATCCTGGTATCATGTCCACTCATAGATGTTTTCATCGAACTCATATCTTTAGTGACTGTACCAATAGAAGTCATCATTGTTTCCATATTCTTAGCTTGAGTAGATACTACACCCATCATATTTTCCATTAGTTTTTCCCATTTTTCAACTCCTTCGCAGTTGAGTTGAACTTTGAGATTCTTGGTATACTTTGAGTGGTATGTTGAGGATAGGATCTAGGTAATGATTGTAAATTCTGATTAGATGTGTTTTCTTGATAAACTTGATTATTATTCATATTCCTATACGGAACTGGATATGGCGGTTGTCCTTGCTTACTAGGGTTTTCAGACCATCGATAAGTAGGGTGATCTCTTCTAATTGCATTAAACGAGTTTGAATATGCATTGTTCAAATTCCTATGCTGCTGAAGAAAACTCACCTCCTCTCTTGAATATCCTGTTGGTTCTTCGATTCTAATGGCATATTATCCCGATTTGAGTATTCAATTGGTGTGCTATTTTCGAACTTTGGTTTTGTTTGATTGTAGGCCATCAAATTTCCTACTCAAATTTTCTAAATGTGCTAGAACTTCCGTGATTCGATGTACATTCTCTGCAAAAGCTACTTTTCCGGTGCTAGAACCGGTTTCCCACATTCTCGTTATTTTTGGAAATCTTTTCTATAGCATCGTAAACTATTTGAGCTTCACTCATCATTAAAGAACCACCACATGCATGATCTATATCTGCACATGAATATTTTCTTAATTTACGATAGAAAAGTTGAATTTGCATATCTAAGGAATAACCATGATCGGGACAGGCTCTTAATAGTTTTTTTAAATCTTTCCCAGGCATTCCCAAGCGTTTCTTCAAATCCTTGTCTAAAGTTAGCAACCTCGACTTTTAATTCCAAATTTCATCCTGGAGTCAAATATTGTTTCAGGAATTCAGTTTGAATATCTTCCCAACTAGTAAGTGAGTGATGTGGAAGAGACATAAACCAATCTCGGGCTCGTCCTTTTAAAGAAAAAGAAAACATAGTCATCCTCGTTAGTTCCTTATGAGCACCTTGGCTTTTTTGGTCAGATACGAGTTCTTCAAAGATAGAGATGATGATGTGGATCTTCATCATCCTCTCCTAGGAATTGGGCTCTTGCGTCAATTAAGCCAAAAAGATGAGATTTAATTTCGAAATTGTTCGCTCCTTCATTAGGTAAAAGTATGGGATTATTAGTCTGGTTTCTTCTTATGGTTTGATCACAGATAGGTCTCGGGTTTGGTGGGTTATTACGATTACTCTGGTTCTTATTCTGATTATTTCTATTATTATGATTTTGATTATTATTATTAGGGTTAACAGGGTGTTGTCCATGCCCTAGAGCATGATCTAGTCTCTGTTCATTTGTTTCATCACTAGTTTCAGCCATTTTCGTATTTTTGTTTAAAGATGATTCGTCAGGATTTCTCTGACTAGTATGACCACGTTTACTCTCTACTCTTAACTGCGCCTTTCGTAAGTATTTATGTGTGGGCTTATAAGGAGTGAGCGGGGCCTTACCACTTCTGGTCATCAACTAACGAAAATAGAAAAATGCTCGACTTTTGGTAAAAGAAGAAAAATTGGTAACTAAAAGAAAGTAGATACCAGCGAAAAATAAAATAGAAATGAGTTAAGAAAAAGTGTTGACTTATTCTCGAGAATTTTGAGCTAATACAAGTAGTAACCATAGACACAAAGAAAGAAATTAGCGACGGTTTCCCCGGCAACGGCGCCAGAAAGCTGACGGACCTTTTCTAGGCTACATAGATCCTAACCGGCAGTGTACCGGGTCAAACTGTAGTGCTAGGGTGGTGAGTCAGAGTGTCGAATCCTCAGGGAAAACGTGGCAATTCTTTTAAGTGTGGTTAAACACCAAAGAGCTGTTATTAACTCGATCTAAACCGCAATTTTATAACACAGATGACTACTATTCTACTTAACATAAAATAAATGCGTAATTTAAAAGTTAATCTAATATAATATATATATATATATATATATAAATATATATAAATGTACATGGAATGTAATATATATATATATATAAATATATAGATACCAATATATTTATAGAAATAGACAGATAATTTTATAGAACTAGCCAAAGTTTATATAATTGATTTATACGATCTTTTCTAGTAAACGGAATGTGCTCGAGCTTTCCTTTTATATTAGGTCCAATTGAGTAAATGAAACGGTGCACTCCTGGGGTTAACAATTCCTCCTCACACGAGCGTATGAAATTGTCATATGTCATTGTCATCAGTTCAATCTCCACAACTGCCCCATGCTAATCTCAGTTAGTCTGAACATGCACCGAGTACAAATTTACCCCGGATAAAAGAGGTTATTCCATTTGTCAGACGGCCGATGTTATTCAAAAGGCTCCGGTTGTCAGGCGGATCGATTTAACTTTCCGGTGTTAGTTTCAATTAAACCGTTGATTTTAACATTATTACGATCTCGAGCACAATTTTAATAAGATCCATCTTTCCCAAGACAAATCTGCCCCCAGGTAGGAAATAGGATTCCTTAGTCACGCTTTCGCACGGCCAATTTTACCCTATGGTTTTTCTATCTTTTATCTCATATCCTAACTTCTCTGGTCAGTTCATCGTTAGGTTATATGGTGCGATTCATCTTGGTTAATTACGTCAATCCGAATATTATCAATACGTTGCAAAATAGAAAAAGATTCAATTAACTCAATTTTAGTCAATTTTAATTAGACATCATTCCTTTACCGAAAAGATCGAAATAAAACGATTACATAACTTTGGCTAGTTATTAGATTTAGCCTAAAAACATTATAACGACTAGAAAAATAAAAACAAACATAACAAACATAAATACTTCAGAAAATTTACCCGATTACAAATGTTGAATCAGAGTCATATTCTTCCGGACATTATAACGACTTCAACAACACTGAACTTCCGATAATTTCCCGAGCATTACAACAGTACTACGATATTATTAATTTTGGCATAAGGCCTATTTACAAACTACTAAAATAAAAGAAAATAAGAAGATAATATATATATAGGATATTGTATATATATATATATATATTGGTACATCCTCGATCTGCTTGCACTGATGCTCCTTATACAGAAAGTTGGAGGAGGGCCGGACCGGGCCGAGAGTAGGCCGGACTGGGCCGGTATCATGATTGAATCCATCCCCCTTGATTAATCAGCATGTGCGAGGATTATATATATATAATTATAATTATATATATAACTTATAAAATTCATATCTCAAGTTCCCGATCTCCAAACAACATGATTCAAGAGGCATCGGAAAGCACTTCGAATAATCTACAACTTTCATGAAGGACTCTTCTTCAGAAAATGTCGTTTTGATGATCCATTCATTTGTCGAAGACATTTCTCGATTACCACTTAATCGAATCGATTAGCCACTTGACCACTTCGATTGACCACTTGACCACTTAAGCTCGTGACACTCTCTAAATCCTTCCAGAGATATGATTATACTTCAATATGTTGATTCTCGGGGTCTTGGTTTATATATCTGCAATAAAATACCACAAATACCCACGTAAATCTGACACGACACTCCGATTTACTAAAATCGGTACAAAATGATAACTTTTTACTATTATTACTAAGTTTTACTACTAACTACTCTAAACTATAAAGATTAATATTTCATATCATTTATATCATAATTTCATGTATTTTATATAGAATTCGTTGATAAAACATAATAATATAACGTATATTTAATCATATAAACGTAGTATATCGCCTGACCGCCTCTCTCGCTTCAAGAGTCTGGCCGCCGCACGCGCTCCCTTAAGTTCGTCTCATCCACAAAGGAACCACCCAATCTGGATCATACATAGGGACATATAGCTGAAGCTCAATATCGGAGAAATGTATGCGAGGATGAAAGTCTCTTAGATGATCGGAGAAGGATGAGTGAGAATCCATTCTTCCAAGACGTCAAGGTCGGGAGTACCACCGTCATGGGCCAGGGGCGCACCTCGCAATGTGATAAAACCCTTGGTCATATCCCATTATGAAGTTTTCATCACCGTGGCTGACGCCTTGCTCGCGACCTCAATCTTACCTTGGACACTTGAGCCCAGATCCTCCAATTGCTTTCGCAGTCCGCGCAGACACCGCGCTCGGCTTCCCAATGAGCTAGAGCCTCAGTTACTTTCTGCTTCATCTCCTTCATGGTTCGATCAACGGATTTACCCTGCTCCACGAGGTCAGAGTTAATCTTATTAGCCTCAGCAAGCTGTGCTCTCAGCTTTTCATTCTCCGCCTCAGCCGCGCTTAACCGACCACGAAGACCAGCCGACACTGCATTTGCGGCGCCGAGAGCTTTCTTGGTGTCGACCAGCTCTTTTCCGACTTTGGCACTCTCAGCTATGGTGTTTCTATAATCATTGACGAACTACGCCAAGCCAGTGCCAACCTAATGGAAGAAAAATAAACAAATGGGTCAATATTGACTTAAGAAAAATGGCAAAGAAAGAGAATGAAAGACAAAAGCAAGAAGGAGGTTTAGCATGCTCACCGTGGCGCCGTATAAGCCCCACAAATCGTCAATACTCCCGAGAAAGGCACGGCGGGGATCAGTTTGGTCCGCCATCACAACCCTGTCCGCTATCCCTCGGCCTATCTCCAGCTGAATATCAGTGGGAATACCCCATCTAAAGTGCCTCAGCGGGGGCACGTCAGCGATACCCTTTGAAATTGTGCGCGCCTTGGGCAGGTCGAGGGGTTGTTGCCGCATGAACTCTTTATCCAACCAGGCGGCGGGACATCGTCTAGGCCCAGTAGGAACTCCAGCAAAGGGCACCACTATCTTCGTGCCCATGAAGCTACCTCATCGCCACCGATTTGCCTTGGTCAGCAGCCGGTTATTTGCCTTTATCGGTTCTGGATTTCTTGGGAGGAGGCACATCACGCTGCATTTGTCATCTCCTGCGGGCTCAATCTCCTCAACAGCAGCCCTCTTCTTCTTATCACCCACAGCGGCTTCGTCGGAAGGGTTTGCTTCATGGTTTTGCCCGCCGTAGCTTTCTACTCTCGGGCGGTGGGGTGATTTCACGACCTCAGCTCTAGAGGCTCCGGCCGTCGTCATCTGTAAGTCAACCATGGGGAGGGATGTTTTGATCCCTTTTAGCTCGGGTGCTCTCCTCACCTCGCCAATGGTCTTCTTCTTTGTCGGTGGCCGTTGAGCTAATTTATCCATGGTACTGCGGTGAACAAGATTTATTAGCGACCGAAGTTATGAAAAGAAACAAATTTTGAAAAGAATCAAAAATAATACAAGTAAAATCCTAGTCGGAGCTCACATGGAGGGATCGCCGCTGCAGATAACACACTGGGAAGGCATGCGCTTGCCTTGATGACACTCACCATACCAGTCTGGGTGAGTCGGCAATGAGTCGACTACGACTAAAGGTTCGCCAACACCGGCTCCAGAGAGTCCGGCCTGTCTGAGATAGGGCTGGCCGACGTCAAGCAACAACCTCCAGTTAAATGCCCTGGCCTGAGGTTTATTTTTGCGGGTATAACCCAGGTCGTCTTTCAACTCAGCTATAAACTCATCATCATCAAATTGGGTTTTTATGTCGGTCAAGTGATCAGTCTTGACCGAATTCTCCGGTAGCTTCTCAAATGGCCATCCTACCCGGGACTCTACCTTCATACATCGTTTGTCCTAGTCCGCCACTTTATTAGGAATATCGAACAATAAGCGGGGCCGGCCGTGGCTTGATCTACTACGTGGCTGAATTTGACCGGCCGCGCCTTTCTTAGAAAAACCATAAAAATAGAGGAGCGCCGCCATCGATGGTTCATGTCCGCTTAGCCTACTGATTATGATGAAGGACATAACCACACGGACTACTCCCAGACTAAGGTCGCAGGGCATCACCTTCTGCTCCTCCATGAACTTAACGAAAAACGGGTCAAAGGGAGGTCTGAGTCCGGCTGCAAAGTGATCATAATGCAACCACAGATAATCTTGTTGCTCCCGGCCGCAAACCAGCGACACGTTAGTCGCGCCCATACTGACAAATCGATAGTCCGCAGAGACATCATACGCCCCAACGCCAATGTATAATCTTCCCGATCTTTGAACTCCTTCCATCGAGATACAAGAGCACTGTCTGCTCGCTTTTGCTCTGCGAGCTCATTCTCGACAGCGGCGGACCTTTTCTTGGCCGCTCTTTTCTTCTTGGCGGGCTTGTCAACAGCGATTCTGACTTTCCTCTTGGACACAACAGCCTTTGGAGATTTCCTTGGTTTCTCTGACGGCTCAAAAATTTCCACGGCTTCCTTGATCTTGCCGCTACGCTTGGCGGCTCCAGTGTGTAGAGCTTTCTCCATCCTGGTGAGCAGACCGCTTAATGCCATTTGGTCGTCGTCCTCGACCTCGCCCAAACAACGTCCTCACCAATAACAGAGACCTGCGGGTCGATTTTATACTAATAAGATGCGGATTTGGATTTTCTTCCATCTCCTCCTCGGCGCCGCTAGAGGTAGCGTCCTCCCTGCTCACCTCCTCTGACCCATAGCCCGCAGCGGACCTGGCCTCTTCATCCAATTGTGTGTGCTCTGATGACATTCTGGAAAAGAAAAGGGCAAGGTGGATCAGTTTATTGTAACACCCGGTTTCCAATCCGATGGCCGCCGGTGTTGGTCACCGTAATGTCACTTCACGACACACAGTCGCGGCAGTAATATCCAACATCCCACAACAGAAGGAACATAAACATCCACCATTCATTATTAAAGAGGTTAAAGTAATTACAATCTCTTAAAAGAAATATGAAAACGTGCGGAAGATCCAAAATTTCAAGGTTTAAAAAAAAGATCCAAATAAAATGCAAGCGCAGATCGTTGTGGCTACGTGGCTCTCAAATCCCGCAACCTCCCAAACAACAAGCTATCACCCAAACCGAATACACGCTAAGAATCTGCCTCCCATAAATGGATCATAGCAGGATCAACCGAGTAGTAGTAACGTCAACTAAAAGTCGAGTAAGGATAAATCTAGTATATGAAAACGAAAGTTAACTAACAAGTTGAATTAAGACTTTCAAACCATACGTCAAGACCAACATCATGAAAAATGCCACCAATCCAAAAAGGATACAACCAAACTATAAATGATTCAACCCATACATAGAAGATCTGAGAACACCACACTCCATCTATACCTAAAGGTCCCGAATGTGCACATCCTCAAAGGGTAAACCCTAAAGAGGAGGATCCTAAAGGTCTGCCAATGGTACCATCGTTAAAATGGACCATCACGTACTGGGGTGCAAGGAAACCTTCCCGGGTTCCCGGCCGGGTACTACCCTATCTGGCCCAACCCACCATCGCCTCGCAACTCCCCAAACACGTAAGGTCATTGAAGTCGTAAGAAACCTTCACGGGTTTTGGCTTTGGGAGCTACCCTATCCGGCCCAACCACTAAGGGTCTATGAACTTCAATGCCCAACACCAAGTCCCACAACGATATCAAAATCCTTGACTCATCAAAACCCAACTTACAACACATGTTCATAAGATTTATCAATAGCTAGCAAAGAAAGAAGGACACTTAAAGCTGGGCGCCCGTGCGAAAGGTTGACGCCCGTTTGGAGGTGTGGACGCCCGTCCAAAACTTAGACGCGTGTCCAGCGAGAACTGTTACATCTCGAATCGATTTTAGCACCTCAGGCGTTCGTCAGGTACCGACGCGCTGCCTCGAGATGTGCCTCAAAAGCGAGACGCCCGTCCACAAAGTTAGGACGCTCGCCCACCCCGGGTTTCAACAAGAACCTAGCGATTTCGACATGGTTTTCCTTCGACTCTTCATCAAAAAAATTAGCAAATAGCAGCAATTTATCACGAAAGCCTCATATAACGGCACCATAAAATTTATAACTTGTAACCCAAACCCAAACACATTTTACGGACATTTAATACTCCAAAGCATGACCAACCACGTAAACGCTTTTGACAAAAGATTTACTGACAATTTGTTTTTCGCTTCCAAGCACAAACACAAAGGCCTATATATTCTAAAAAACACAAAGAAACAGCCCCAACTTGTACTTCAAATCACGATCAACAATGCTACACAACCCAAACAACTTACACCACCCTATACATTACTAAAAGTCCCATCTTTCAACCAAAGCGAAAGCGTAACTTAGAAATATCCTTACCGGAATTGCTGCGTTTTTGAAAGCCCTTGCTAAGTTAGAAACGTTCTCAACGAAGCTCGAATCTATATCTATAGATAGAAGGAAAGATACTAAAATTACAACACAATTCCAATGAATAAAAAGGCAAACCGAAACGACATCATCCCCCCCCACACGCATGTATGGATCGGCCATGGCCTTTGGCGGCCGATCGTCATGCTCGAATTGTAGGAAACAATAAAGGCGACCCTTACCGGCGACAACGACGACGGCAACAATCCTTAACACGAAGGAGAGATTTCTCTCCTTCTCTTCACAAGAATCGGCGGCAATGGGGGTTTGATTTGGGGTTTCACGTTGTTTTTGGGGAAATAAGGAAGGAAAAAGGAAATAAAAATCCTTTTAATTGCCAAGGTAGGGATTTTGGAGAATTCTTTTCTTTTCTTTTAATTAAGAAAATTAAAGAATTATAAAATTCCTTTTTAATTATTAATTAATCCTTCCATTCAATTACTAATCAAATATCTCCTAAAATGACCGAATCCTTTTCCGATTAATTAGAAAGTCAAAAATTTCGGGATGTTACATCCTCCCCTCCTTAAGACAAAACTTCGTCCTCGATGTTCGGGTTCGTACCGGGCGTTATTCCACCCCCCCTTAAAACACCCTTCACCCCCGAAGATAAGCAAAAGGGTTTTACGTACAAGGCTTGAAGATGGCATACCTTAAGGGAACAAATGCGGGTACTTCTGTCACATAGCATCCTCTGCTTCCCATGTCGCCTCCTCGGTGGCATGGTTAGACCATAAAACCTTGACTATGCGAACTTCACGTCCCCTTGTTTTTTGTACCTTGGTATCTAATATCTGTACCGGTACCTCCTCGTAAGTCAAGGATTGATCTAGTTCAACAACCTCCGGTTTGATCACGTGAGAAGGATCACTCACGTACTTGCGCAATTGAGATACATGAAACACATTATGTACCTTTTCCAACGCCGGTGGCAAAGCTAGTCGATATGCCACTTCACATATGCGGTCCAAGATCTCATATGGCCCAACGTGCCAGGACTCAACTTCCTTTCTTGCCAAAACGCATCACTCCTGCGGTTGGTGATACTCGTGAGCAATACCTTATCGCCCACGGCGAACTCAATATCTCGGCGATGTAAGTCTGCATAACTCTTACGCCTATCTGGGCGGCCTTCATCTTTTCTCGGATTATCGCACTGTTTAATCGTATCTTGATCATCTGCGGTCCCAAAATCGCCGCCTCGGATGAATCGTCCCAACAAACCGGACTTTTGCACTTCCTACCATAAAGTGCCTCAAAGGTGCCATCTTAATACGGCATGGTAGTTGTTGATGTATGAAAACTCAATAAGATCGAGCTTTTCCTCCCAAGAGCCTTTGAATTCTAATACACATGCCCTCGGCATGTCTTCCAAAGTTTGTATGGGTCCTCTCCGTCGACCATCGGTAGCAGGTGAAAAGTCAGACTCATTCGCAGCTCCGTCCCCAAGGTGCGTCAGTAGCTCTCGCCAAAACCGAGATATGAATCTCGCATCTCTATCTCGACACAATGTTGCTGGGTATACCATGTAGTCTCACCATATTTCTCCGGTATGCCATAGCCAATTCTGTCTTACTCCAAGTGTCTTTCATCGGAATGAAATGTGCCGTTTTAGTCAGTCTATCCACAACGACCCAAATCATATTATTCCCTTTAGGACTCCTCGGTAGTCCGCATACAAAATCCATAGAGATGGAATCCCACTTCCAAACCGGCACATCCAACGGCTGCAGCATACCCTGTGGCCGTCGATGTTCAATCTTGACCTTCTGACAAGTCAAGCACTTTGACACAAATTCTGCTACTTCGCGTTTCATATTGGGCCACCAAAAGGTTTTCTTGAGATCTTTATACAGTTTGTCTCCTCCCGGATGAACAGAATAAGGCGTACTATGAGCTTCACTCAAGATCCGCCTCTTGAGTTCTTCGTCGGCTGGTACACACCACCGACCCTTAAACCGGATACTACCATCCTCATGTAACGTAAAATCAGCTGCACCATCTGTACCAATCTTGGCCTTCTTTGCCTCGATTACCTTGTCACCCACTTGTCTCACCCGGATCTCAGCGTATAATTCGGGTTGCAAGACGAAGTCGCTTTTATCTCCGCCTTTCTGGATGACACAAATATCCATACGGTCCAACTCTTCTCTCAATCTGATCCGAGCTACTTCCTCGCACAAGGAATGAATCGATTTCCGACTCAAAGCGTCCGCCACTACATTGGCCTTCCCTTCGTGGTATTGGATTTCCATGTCATAATCCTTAATTAACTCCAACCAACGCCTCTGACGCATATTGAGCTCCTTTTGTGTAAATATGTACTTCAGACTCTTGTGATCTGAGAATACCTTGAATGTTATCCCATACAGATTTAGTGTCGCCATATCTTCCATGCGAAGACCACATTTTGCCAACTCTAAGTCGTCGGCCGGGTAGTTACTCTCTCATACGGCTTAAGTCGCCTTGATGCATACGCGATCACTCGCCTCCGTTGCATCAAGACACAACTGTGACCCATTCTTCGATGCATCAATATAAACCTCGATGTCCTCATTCCGCCTGGTAATGCTAGCACCGGAGCTGTAGTCAACCGTTCCTTAAGTAGTTGGAACTCCCTCTCGCAATTGTCATCCCACTTAAACCGGTTCTCTTTCTGCATCAATGAAGTCATCGGCCTCGCAATCTTGGAAAAGTCTTTTACAAATCTTCGGTAATATCCAGCCAAACCCAAGAAGCTTCGAATTTCTGCAACATTCTTAGGTGTTGGCCATCTCGCCACTGCCTCTATCTTGCTCGGGTCAACGGATACAACATCTTTCGAGACAACATGCCCCAAGAATGCCACTCGTTCCAACCAGAATTCACATTTAGACAGTTTCACATACAGTTCTTTTTCCCGTAAAATCTGCAGTACGAGCCTCAGGTGTTCGGCATGTTCTTCCTTAGTCTTAGAGTAGACCAGGATGTCGTCAATAAAGACTACTACAAACTGGTCTAAGTAGGGTCTGAATACCCGGTTCATCAAATCCATGAAAACTGCTGGTGCATTGGTCAATCCGAAAGGCATGACCGTGAATTCATAATGTCCGTACCTGGTACGAAATGCGGTCTTTGGGATATCCGCATCTGCTACCCTGAGCTGGTGATACCCTGATCGCAAATCAATCTTCGAAAATACACGCGCGCGTAGTTGATCGAACAAGTCATCGATCCTCGGTAACGGATACTTGTTCTTCACTGTGACGTTGTTCAGCTCCCGGTAATCAATACACAACCGCATACTACCATCCTTCTTCTTCACAAACAACACCGGTGCTCCCCACGGTGACACACTCGGTCGGATGTACCCCTTATCGAGCAGTTCTTCCAATTGTACCTTCAGTTCCGCTAATTCTTTAGGTGCCATACGATAAGGTGCTTTCGATATCGGTCTGGTCCCGGGCATCAACTCCACTGCAAACTCTACCTCCCTCTGGGGTGGCATACCTGGTATCTCATCCGGGAATACATCCTCAAAATCACGGACTACATCAATGTCCGTTAGTTTAGATCCCCTCAGGCTTACATCATGTACGTGACACATAAACAACGGGTACCCTTTCTTGACGAGAGATCTCAATGTCACCACCGAAATGATCTTCACGTTAGGTTTATCCACAAATCCCTTGTAAGATACTCGCACCCCTTTAGGGCCTCTCAAAGTCACCATCTTCTGCTCACAGTCAATTTTGGCTTTATGCCGGTTCAACCAATCCATACCCAAAATAACGTCGAAGTTCTCGAGGGGGAACTCGATCAAGTCAACCGACAAGTTGACTCGCATAATCACTAACGGTATGTCTCTATACTACTTAGAGCATGGCACTAACTCTCCCGACGGTTGCATAAACTCACTGTTAATCACCTCGAATGTAGCTAGACCCAACCTCAAAACATGCGAACCCGCTATAAAGGAACATGATACACCCGAATCAAAAAGTACGTAGGATAAAAATGAGTTAACCAGAAAATTACCCGTCACTACGTGATTGCTCTGATCGGCCTCCTCTCTGCCCAGTGCGAATAATTTCCCAGTCTGATTTACTCCAGCTCCCTGGACTGTGTTGGCCGACCCTGATGGTCGGTTCCTGTTTCCACCAGTGGCCGTAGGTGTACCCCCCCTGTCGGCTCTGTGCAGGGGTACTACTCTGCTGCTGGTTACCCCTACTCATGTTTCCCGTGTTACCCCTTGGAGCTCCACCCATGTTGCTTCCCGTAACCGATGCCGACCCGGCAGGTGTTGGAGCCACAAAACACTCAAACCGTCTATGTCCAAACTTCCCGCAATTGTGACACTGAACTTGTGCACCTGAACAATCGGTACCCGGATGATTTCTCCGCACCGCTTGCAATGATAACCGTGGCCGACTAAACCCCTGAGAGTTACCTCTCGCTGACTGACCACCACTACCCCTGGTAAGGTGGGAATTTTGATTGAGGTCAAGTTAAATTACTAACTCGATGCCTAAATAACCACAAGCAAGTGAACTAGGTTCAATCGCAGTATAGCTAGATTGAGTCGAGGTCGATCCCACAGAGAATCAATTTGTGGATCCTAACTTAAATAGCCAACCTATTTATTTCGTTTGACAAACACGGTCTATGACCAACATAAAGTACGAGAAAAGAAAGACACACTCAAACATATAAACAACATGTAAACACATAACGTAATCAACTGCCCTATTATAACCGTGATCATTTGGATCTAGACAATTTATATGACAACAAAACTCATCAACTACTAATCCGTTCATATCTATTTATATTGGCTACGGAGTCATCCTCTAAGCTTGATGTAGCACCGATAGGTCACTATATCACTGTGGTATTGTTACGTGACTTTCGCTTTTGGTGCCTCCATCTCATATAACTCACACGCTTACTACCCTAAGGATGCCGATATTGACCGTACACCTCGTCCGGGCAACATTCCTTTGGTTAGGCGTACTTCCTAGACGATCACTCAAACCTCGCCCAACTACAATTACCAAGTTATAGTCTCATGCTAGTTTACGATCTACGTGTAACAAGGTGCGCGCAATTCCCTAATATAAACCTACCTAGATAACATTTGAACGTCCGAAGATCAATTCCTAAGCCTACCTAAGAGTTTTATATCGGTATTTCCTTTTTATCCGTTTTAGTTAAATTAAGCGAGTGACGTAGCCATAGCCATACCTACTGAGATAATAAATTCAATTAAGCTAACCCAATCATAAAGACGTGACTGATTAACGGATGAAACAGGTTTGACAACTCTCGGTCGACCGAATAGGTGCTCTCGGTCACCCGAGAGTCTAACTCCCCAGATTTACATCCCCGAACATATTTCTCAGCGTTTCATATACGAATCGGATTATATAGCGAATCATCAGGACATCATATAAACTAATCTAAATACACGTAAATTAAACACACAGATTCATTCGTAGATATTAGGTAGAGGACGTAGGATATGGGATCCTTATAGACAAGGTATCACCACTGCCCTAACGTCATATCCTAGATCTACATCATCTAGATATGAATAACTACTCAAACAATCAAAGCATAATTGGGAAATTGATTACTTAAAAGAAAACAAGATGAAGAACTAGGGCTTACATGTTTGCACCCTTAGCTCCTCCACAAGCCTTATTTGCTTATATGTTCTTATGAATGAATAGTGGTGAATGCATAATAATAAAAAGTACAAAGGACTTGTGTTTATATAGAGCCTCAGCCGTCATAGAGAACCGACTTAAAATGCCGACACTCTGAACCCTAACCGACTCAAATAATGTGCCGAACTTCTTCTGGATCATAGGCCCACTCGGTCGACCGAATGCACAGGCTCGGTCGACCGAGCCTTACACGCTCATGGGCTTTCTTCCTCTTTTATCTTGGGCTTTCTTAACTCGTCTATGATCCATCAAAGCTTCTCCGAAGTCCATCCTTGTGCTCCCAAATGAGTTACTACAAATATCACATGAAATACAGTCTGTAATATCAAATAATATAATAAAACCTCTTAATACATAATAATGAATCGTAACTCTCGGCATATGCAAATTAAGCGTATTACGACTTATTATTCCTCTATTATAGCTCCTTTAAACTAGAATCGGGGATAAAGGTCATAGAATAACGGGCACGAAATGACCGTTATCAACTACCCCCCACTTAGCCTTTGATCGTCCCGATCAAAATATCAATAAGTTATTCCCCATGAACTACTTTCCAGTGGTCACAGTATACTGACACAAGAAACTTGAATTAACTCATATCCTCTATGCTCATCAGATATCCATTATCCACTATTCATCATGAATCGATGTGTTGTGTGCATGTGCATTGAGTTTTAAACATTCGTAGCAAGATTCGAGCTTATGCAAACTTCGTAGTCTTAACCTACCAACTTCAGATTCCCACTTCTTAAGCCTTTTAATTTTTCAAGCAATGGAATAATAAGCAAGAGCGTATATCTAGGGTTTTTGGACTTGGAGACCGAGTACTACTCAAAGCCTCTTAAAGAGTTGAATCTTCTTTTCATATCTTCATATTTTTTGAGATACTATCAATCTCAAGAAGGAAAACTTTTTAGAGCATCCTCTATCTTAGATCAAATATTAGTATCGAATATTACCACAAGCGAGGCTACTTTGGTAATTTACTACAAGCCCAAATGTTTTAACATTGTCAAACAGTGTACGTCTCAAGCTTATTACTCAGCTTTTGTGGCTAGAATCTTTAGGAACACATCAGACGATAAATTTGACACTAGGTAAGCATAATCAATCATCTATGCAATGTACACATTATAATTTTACCTTTTATAACAAGCGTAGTACAACTCGATTCAATTATTGAATAAGTGAATAATAAACAACTACTTGCAACGGACAATATGAATATCATTAAGTTTACTAATCAAGAAATCATGAAGTATAAAGTGATCACGTACTCATGAAATATGGTTTACTTCTTATTAGATATAATTATCAGGAACTCACAAAAGTAAATGTGATTCTAAGTTTAAAAGTTTTAATAAAATTTTTTCATTTTATTTTTTTTTCATTTTATTTATTATTTGATATATGGAATTACTCATTTGAGCTAAGTGACTTGTACCCCCCACTTAAACCATGCATTGTCCCCAATGTATAAAAACCGAAATAACACGCTTTAAAAAGGAACTTAGCTCTGGATAAGGGTGGTAGTCGAACAAGTCTTGGAAATTCGCAAAGTTCAACAGCACAGGCATTGGCTCCATAGCAGGCCGAAGAATAATCAACGCAACACATCTTAAACAAAACTCGACATTCGTTTATGTGATTAGTCGGATAATAATAATCAGAAAAATGGACCGTAAAAGGGATAACCATTTCCTTAAACATGTTTAAGTCCATAATTTAATGATTACATTTCAATATATTTCAGCAAGTCCAAAGCATTACATGAGTTCGAATCTAGGAAACAGAGAAACTTGCTCTATATAACACGACATACTAGTAGAATTGAGTCAAAATAAAAACTCGTTAATTAAAGGAAATGCAAACGCTCAAATTAAAATACTTAATCCCATCCTGGATTGAATGGTGCTAGTTGCAAATTGTCCGGGTCGGCTGCGTCAACAGCATCCTCAGGTTCCCCTTCTTGGTCGTGGCCTTGAACGATGGCGGTGGGACAGTAACTCAAAGATAGGATAGGCATTGGTTCCACATAGGAATCGCCGCCTAACACAGGGCACTCGGCTCCCTCACAGAATGTAGTGATCAGTGAACCAAAAGGTAAGGTGTGCCGAGGCTTGAGAGCATCGTCTGTCATCTCTTGCGATTAATGCCCCCACATTCACAGCCATCCCATGTACAACCAATAAAGCAAAGTGGCATGAGTATAGTAAACCGTAGATACATGCTTAGCCGGAAAGATATTAGAACGGATAAGCCGATTAAGGCATTTATCTTCCCATCTCCTAAAGTTTGTTTCCGCAAAAGTGCGGGCAATCTCCAAAAACTTCTTAGCCGGACAAAAGAGAAACTTGGTAAGGTATAAAAGAGAAACTTGGTAAGGTATAACAGATGCAATGCGACCTATTGGTTAAGGATAAAATCAAATACTTAGCGCAGAAACTTCTCGCTTGCATTGGACATCACCAACTTAGGGAGATGTAGCTACTCCTCGAAATTACTAATAACCCAATGTATCACGTAAAAGTCATAACCGTCATCAACAAGGTTGGATTCGTGTGATAGTTCAGAACAAAACTTATCATCTAGAAATGCCGGAATAGTCGGAAAAGTGTGAAATTTAAAACTTCCGGATAGGTTGTACTTTGATTTATCTTCCTAAAGTCTCCCCTATAGCCCACTCTATTCCCAGATAGGCTCCAACTTCTTCCAACCAAGCATCGGACCCGTCAAATGTCGCCATATACTCCGGCCCGTCCTCCGAGACATCCACCCCAAAATAAGCATTAATCGTGCCGGAGAAATTACAATTGGTCGGCCACGAATATATACGATATTGGTGTCGGGTGTACGCGTAAATAAGCATAAAATTCTCTTACCCAATTGACGTTGACTCGCCGGGGTGGGTGCTACGACATCACGCCATTGATAGCGTTCCACCAATTCTAAAAGCTCGTCTCCACATTCCCCAAATCCAATCCTCGAGCTCGATGGACGGGGCATTAACAAAATGATTAACAAATGAAGAGTATACCTCCCGACTAGCGAATTGTGGTACCCCGTTGATCAATGGGACGTTGCCTTCAACAGCCACGAACTTGTTAGTAATATCATACGCGGCGGAAGCGATTTAAGGATCTAGATCTATAAAGTAAACGTAATAAAACAATTAGATCTATATCTACAAGGGGGTTGTAGTACATACCTATTGGATCTCTAAATCCAATTCGAAGAACCGCAACAAGAAGATTCAACAATGATGTGAAGAGCACCACGATCTTCCGTACGTGTGATCCAAGCAACTCCCGGTGGAAGGAAATCCTCGTCTCGAATCCCTCCGATATGCTACTCGGAAAAATCTCCAAGATTTTCCCCTTAACTCCCCTTGGCCGAAAATTTCTTTCCTCTCTCTAAGAGATGGAAGTCGAAATTTTATTGTGTGTCTAAGGCTTGGGAGAACTCTCTTTATATAGGAGAGTAAAACTTAGCCTCCAAGGATTTAATAATTAATACAAAATCAATTATAATAATCCTATTAAATAAAAGATAATCCCATAATATTCTAGGACAAATCTAGAATAATATTTATCTTTATTTATTTCCATAAATATTTATCCAATAAATATATTATGCACATGTCTTATTAATACACAAGGAACTAATTCCTTGTTACCATAAAAACAAGAATGGCGCCATTATCACATTAAATGACCTAGTCATTGTGATTTTTTCCATTCACACTAATTGCCAAGATTATGGAAAATGTCTTTTCCAATTATTTTAATTATTTAGTTCCAACTAATTAAATAGTCACTAAATAATTAATTCACATATCGATTAATTAAATTCTAATAAGAATTAAATTAATATCATGTTTAGGGTGATTTTATACGATTTCTAATGTTATATTTTATAACAATTTCCTCCATATTCGTATAATTTGCATAGAAATCAAGGGTTTAATCGAATTATTGAGCAAATGAGTTTTAAAAGTGGTTAAGTGCAAATTTGTGTTAATTATGTGGTTTCATTGATAAAAATCTTTGAATATGAGATGTTACATTTTGCACGATGTTATCATGAATGTAGGTACGCTTGCATGTTAAATGAGGAGCTTAAACGAAGATCGAGATGAAGATTAAGAAGAAAGCTCGATTCGAATAAAGAAAGCTCGATTCGATTCGGCCCAAACTTGGTGATCAAGTATTTCAAAATATGCCACGTAACATTATATTTTGAGGCCTAAAAGATGGATTTTGAGGAAAAGAAGAAGATGCCACGAGTTTACGAGATCAGCGGATCAATATTTTCCAACGACTTCTACCGTAACCTGTTTTTCGATGGAAATTTTACCCGACATAGAGGCATTTTCAGGGAAGAGTTCTTGACGAAAGTTGTAGATACTAAAATGAGCTTTCCAACGCATTTTGAATCACGTCAATCGGAGGTCTACAACTCAAGTTATGATTTTTTACCGAATCTGCTGGAATTACGGACGAACCGGAGATATTTTGGCCAAGTTTGATGCATGTTACTCCATGTGCTCCTTAATGATGATGATGATGAGTCATAACAAACTCCACATGCTATTTTAGTGACTCCTCACCTTCACATGCAAAGTCATTATCACCTCCACATGCTTTATAACAAACTTGAGAATATATTCTT
The DNA here is from genome assembly GCA_026214975.1 of Gentiana macrophylla. Classification (NCBI taxonomy): domain Eukaryota; kingdom Viridiplantae; phylum Streptophyta; class Magnoliopsida; order Gentianales; family Gentianaceae; genus Gentiana; species Gentiana macrophylla. The sequence goes on along the minus strand of CM047809.1, from coordinate 109,569,541 downwards.
AGCATATTCTCCCAAAAAATATCTCCCTCAACTACAACCTCTCCCTTATACACCTCCCTCAACTCTCCCTATAAGAACTCCCTCATTTCCATCCATAAAGGCGCCTCCTTGGTCACTTTTGGCCAAGCTTTTACTTTTCCGTCTTTTATGTAAATACTCAGAGGCGTATATGCGAGAATAAATTAGAATAGTAATCTTGTTGTAATCGCTTGGAGCTACGGCCCCGATTCGAAATCATAATCGAGGATGATTGGCTAAGGTCTCTAAGCTAGAACCATCGTTGTGAAGCCACCATCACCGAATAAATAAGGATTTCGCTTTAATTCATTTTCGTAAGTTATCTTGTTCTTCCTTCATGTTTTACTTTGTTTAAGTGCAATGTGTATGAACAATATGTGTGTTGCATGATATTCGAATTTAGATACGGAAGTTGATGAATTAAGTAGATTACCGTGAAGGAGAATGATAATATTCTTCCAACATACGTAAGTTGAGGGTGAATGTTGTCAGATTAGGATTTATATCCATATCTTTGATCCGTAAATGCTTTAGTTGTACCGAGAGTGGTGAACTAATTAAAAGGCGATGAACCGAAAGGGAAAATGCCTCTTTAGCAGATAATAATCCAAGAACTTACGAATGAATATGTGTCTTTCTTGTTATTTTCGGTGGGGTGGTGGATCATCGGTGCGTTCTAGTTGTTTTAAATTATAAATTTTTATTATCGTAGTTTTATTTATTTTCACGTTTGCTACCTTAGTTTGTTAATTGAAAATCCGAGATCATAATCATCAACTTTATAAAAGAAATCGAAGGCAAAAACTCTTTTTCGTACAAGTCCCTGCGGATACGATCCGGTTTCACCACTATAGCTGCGAGCCTTCGCACTTGGGGCTGACATCGGTTTTATTTTATTACTTGTTATCTTTTACTTTGCATAAAACCGCGAACAAGTTTTTGGCGCCGTTGCCGGGGACTTGGCACGGAAAATTTTCGTTTTTCGTTTTTTTTTGTTAACTAAGTTATCTGTTTTCGTCTTAAACAATAAAATTAAAAAAAAAATTAAAAAAAAAAAAAATCTTTCGGTAATTACCGAGAGAGAGAAAAAAATATTTTCTTTTAGTTCGTTTTACATTACGTATTAGTTTTATAGTATTTTGTTTCTTTTATTTGTTTTAGACTGTTTTGAGCCTGTTTTAGTATAGTTTTTTTAATTCTAAAAAAAAAAAAATTAAAAAAAATTTAAAAAAATTCTCGATAAATACCGAGTGGATTCGGTAATTACGAGAAAGAGAGAAAAGAAACACGGAACACGTTTCAATCATTGAGGTTGGGTGATGGATTCTCGGTGAATCCCATCGCGTGCGGAAGCATAAGGATAAAATCCGAAACCTCGTGATTTAGGTGTTGGTGCCCAAACGTAGTTTATGCAAACTCGAACTCACGGGGACCACTTTTGTATAATCCGGAGATAGAAGCGAACCATCGCTCGACCAAACAGACGTTTGGTTTGGCTCATTGGACCGACGGACGAGGGAACCACGGAAGGAAGCGATCCTGAAGGATACGGCGAGGAGAAGCTCAAGGAGGAGCCCAGTTGAGGAAATGGCGAGATCAACGGACATTGGCGGACTTTGCCATGCCATCTATTGTGAAAGTTAATCCTGCGGTTGTGATTCCACAAACCACGGTGATAATTTCGAACTCAAAACTTCTTTAATCAATCGGTGAGAGGTTCCACATTCCATGGATTTTCCACCGAGGACCCGCGATCATCATATTCACTCATTTCTAGAATCGTGCGGGACTATTTTAATCAAAGGGTCACCGAGACGCCACGAAAATGAAACTCTTTCCTTTCTCATTTGAAGGAGAAGCAAAAGAATGGTATAAATCCTTACCGGTCGAATCCATTGCCGTGGGAGGAGTTGGAGAAAGAATTCTGAGCCGATACTTTCCACCGCAAAGACGGCTCATCTTCTCGAATCGGATATTCACTTTTGTGCAATCCGAGAAGGAATCATTTTACGATGCATGGAAACGATTTAAGACTCTCTTGAGAAAGTGCCCCCACCATAAATTTGGATAAACAAAGATTGGTCAACACTTTCTACTGAGTGGTTTGTTGAATTGACTAAGGGAATGGTGAATAGTTCTCACTGGAGGTGCATTTACGAGAAAGACACACGATGAGGATGGATGTTGTTTGAAGATATTGCAAAGTATAATTATGCCCCTACCTATGCAGGTGCGTCCAATCAGAAAAGCTCGACTGCAGGGAAGTATGAGGTAGATGAGACCACGTCTCTAAAAGCTCAGTTGGCCGCACTACAGAAGCAAGTGACGGCAATGAATGTTCAAAGTCTTGTGTGTGTCGAAAGCTGGTCGATGATTTGAGTGCGGTAGGGCATTATCTCGAAATGTCCTATACCACTATGATGACCAAAAGCTCACGACAGTCAGAAAAAGCTGCCTTATGATTTGAGTAGATAGGGGATTATCTCGAAATTTCCTATTCTAGTATGACGGGCAAAAGCTCATTCTGATGTGTGTTGAAAAAAAAAAGAAAAAAAGTGTGAAAAAAAAAAAGAAAGAAAAAAAATCGAAAAAATTTATTATTATGAATAAGTTAAGGACTTAGTTATCGTATACCTTATCCCCAGTATAATGTGACAGATATGTTGTAGGGATTATCCTCTGAGTATATCAGAATGGCCCTAGATATATTCTATCATTCTTTTCAGGATATGTCACATTTTGTAGGGTACATCTTATAAGTATCACTAGTTTGAAGGGGGTATTAGCTAGTTTGCTTTGAATTTTCAAGTTTGGACTTAGTGGAAGTTTTCTATGGCTATGCACACACATCGAGGTGAACCTCGATTTATTGAGTATATGTTGTATTTCTTTGAGGTGTCTATCTTTTCGAGCCTTGATTCTTGTTTTGTTTTGCTCGGGACGAGCAAAAGCTAAGTGTGGGGAGTTGTTTAGGGTGATTTTATACTATTTCTAATGTTATATTTTATAACAATTTCCTCCATATTCGTATAATTTGCATAGAAATCAAGGGTTTAATCGAATTATTGAGCAAATGAGTTTTAAAAGTGGTTAAGTGCAAATTTGTGTTAATTATGTGGTTTCATTGATAAAAATCTTTGAATATGAGATGTTACATTTTGCACGATGTTATCATGAATGTAGGTACGCTTGCATGTTAAATGAGGAGCTTAAGCGAAGATCGAGATGAAGATTAAGAAGAAAGCTCGATTCGAATAAAGAAAGCTCGATTCGATTCGGCCCAAACTTGGTGATCAAGTATTTCAAAATATGCCACGTAACATTATATTTTGAGGCCTAAAAGATGGATTTTGAGGAAAAGAAGAAGATGCCACGAGTTTACGAGATCAACGGATCAATATTTTCCAACGACTTCTACCGTAACCTGTTTTCGATGGAAATTTTACCCGACTTAGAGGCATTTTCAGGGGAATAGTTCTTGACGAAAGTTGTAGATACTAAAATGAGCTTTCCAACGCATTTTGAATCACGTCAATCGGAGGTCTACAACTCAAGTTATGATTTTTTACCGAACTCACTTTGGAATTACGGACGAACCGGAGATATTTTGGCCAAGTTTGATGCATGTTACTCCATGTGCTCCTTAATGATGATGATGATGAGTCATAACAAACTCCACATGCTATTTTAGTGACTCCTCACCTTCACACGCAAAGTCATTATCACCTCCCACATGCTTATAATAAACTTGAGAATATTCCTTAGCATATTCTCCCAAAAAAATATCTCCTCAACTACAACCTCTCCCTTATACACCTCCCTCAACTCTCCCTATAAGAACTCCCTCATTTCCATCCATAAAGGCGCCTCCTTGGTCACTTTTGGCCAAGCTTTTACTTTTCCGTCTTTTATGTAAATACTCTGTAGGCGTTATCACGAGAATAAATTAGAATAGTAATCTTGTTGTAATCTTCGAGCTACGCCCCGATTCTCAAATCATAATCGAGGATGATTGGCTAAGGTCTCTAAGCTAGAACCATCGTTGTGAAGCCACCATCACCGGAATAAATAAGGATTTCGCTTTAATTCATTTTCGTAAGTTATCTTGTTCTTCCTTCATGTTTTACTTTGTTTAAGTGCAATGTGTATGAACAATATGTGTGTTGCATGATATTCGAATTTAGATACGGAAGTTGATGAATTCGTAGATTACCGTGAAGGAGAATGATAATATTCTTCCAACATCGTAAGTTGAGGGTGAATGTTGTCGATTAGGATTTATATCCATATCTTTGATCCGTAAATGCTTTAGTTGTACCGAGAGTGGTGAACTAATTAAAAGGCGATGAACCGAAAGGAAAATGCCTCTTTAGCAGAGATAATAATCCAAGAACTTACGAATGAATATGTGTCTTTCTTGTTATTTTAGGTGGGGTGGTGGATCATCGGTGCGTTCTAGTTGTTTTAAATTATAAATTTTTATTATCGTAGTTTTATTTATTTTCACGTTTGCTACCTTAGTTTGTTAATTGAAAATCCGAGATCATAATCATCAACTTTATAAAAGAAATCGAAGGCAAAAAACTCTTTTTCGTACAAGTCCCTGCGGATACGATCCGGTTTCACCACTATAGCTGCGAGCCTTCGCACTTGGGGCTGACATCGGTTTTATTTTATTACTTGTTATCTTTTACTTTGCATAAAACCGCGAACATATCATTATTAGGATTCGACGTCCGAGAATAGCTATGCTATATTGGAGGCACGTCGGGGACCATGGACTAATAATCAGCGGCTCCGATAAATCAAATAAATAATTATCTTACGAACAGATTAATTATATTCGATAAATCAATCACGGGAATATGCCACCATAATCCCGAGACTGCACTCCTCCGATTATCAGATTATATTTATCTCCTCACGAGAATAATAATAAGCGTCCATTGATATAATCATTACATATGGATTAATCCTCCATAGATTATTTCATTCTAAATCGGAAATTTCTGTTAACCCTTTTTAGAACCTCTTATCCTTATTTACCATTAACCCCTAGTGATCAATTAGTGCACATAATCGACTAGTAGCTAATTAGTCAAATGTGAACTCCGGGATCGATCATTTTCTTAGGGCTAACAAATAAAGGGAATGTTTATCTACTTCCATAAATGGAAGGAATGGATTCCGTATCTCGTGATAACACGGACTACTCACTCAATCCATTACAATGCCAAGATGGGGTAATTCGGACCACAGACTCGGTGTAATCCTTAACCGTCAAGTCAAACCTCATGCGATTCAAGCGGTTGGATCGTGATCACCTCAGATTAAGATATATCCATAAATATGATCATCCATTGATTCGATAAGACTTCTCGACACGGAATTATATCGTGAACTCTAATCAAATCGGTCCAAAGCCCTATATGATATATCTATCATATATAAATGCCCCATTAGGTTCTCTTAACCGAAAGTCCGGATAAGACAATCACGCATATTGTGTTGCAGGCGCATTAATAGCACGTTAAAGGAGAGACCCGATACTCTCGATTAACTTCACTACGGGCTAATTGTATTTTAAGTACATCTTCACTAACTCAATCCTCCCGTGTATATACCATACACCCGAGTTAAGTGATTACATAAACGATATACTTAGGGTTTTCAGTAGTGTAAATACTATTGTCACATCGGTGAATATGAGAATAATAAATATGAATAATAACATCATTTCATTTATTAAATAAAACAATTACAAAATTGTCTTTCGGTATTACACCTAACAATCTCCCACTTGCACGAAAGCATGTGATTAATTGTTTTAGAGCACACTCTATTATTTAAAACTACAGCAAACTACATCTCCCAATTGCTCTAAAGCAATGGATACTCATCCCGTATTTTAGTACCCACAAAACTTATCATAACCATTTCAGATTCCAAAGTACACTCCGAGTATGCCGTCGTAGGATAGGTCGTTGACTCGGGAGCACCTATATCCGAATGTCATGGGTCTTAATGATCGATCAGGTTGTCGGCTCGAGGCGATCCGTAGAATCAAACGTCGCGCAGTCCATCTAATCATGTGGTACTTTCCCAATATGCTCTTGAACTCAAGTGATTTCGGAAATCCTTATAAGCTACCCCTTCATCGTTTGCACAATGATATGGTATCGGCTTTCCAAATCTAGAATCACTCCCAGGATATGAAAAGGAAATCCTTAAGCTATATCGCTCTCTAGCTACTACAAAAGCCGCTAATCACCCAACTAGTTAAAGTCGAGTTGGCGTTCTTTGGATTCTTCCAGGCAATAGCTTCAACACAAGAGTAAACATCGAGACCGAGATCGACTTAACGATCATCCTTAATCTGACACAAAGTCAGAACCAGTGTATTCTCACATATCCAAGTTCACAATTGAATATGCCCGCATATTATTCCTCGTTCTCTCAAGATACTAAAGGACATGCTAAACTTGCTTTGTTAACTGCCGAATGTAAGATTCGATTAAAATTGACGTTCAACAACGACCATCTCTTGTCACAAAGAGAATCCATCCCATTTCTCTTTATCCGAAGATTTAGAGAGTCATTCACGAGGCATAGGGTAGAACTTCCTCGTTGAATGTTGCATACATGGATGCATCATCTTAACCAATAAGATGGATGGGAAACCGTGGATCGATTCTAATGAATTCGACCGAGTCAAACTCAGAGAATGTTGTCCAAAATCTCATTACTGAGAGAATTGTGGCATTGTCAGATTCTGACTTCAGATAACACACCCATGTTGATTCCAACTGGTGCAGTGTTATCCTTCACAAACACTAATATATATGTATATATTCACTACTGTACTAAAAAATTGATATCCAGACTTCAAAAGACTTATCAATATTCTGGTCAAATCCATATATTATAGAAATATATGACTTCCAATGACCAAGAGGTTTGCTTTTATCCACAAAGGACATAAGCCTTGTGATCATCATCCCGCCATAAGTTCATAAGGCAAATACCATTCATTTCGAATGAATCCAGATTCCGTTTGTTTGGCAAGAAAATCTCAGGAAATCACCCTATTTTACGCTTTTGAACGAAATCATGCAATACTAAGTGGTAAGAGAGTCCAACGTCGATTAACTCTCTACTTCTTAGGAATTACCCCTAGACCACTCAAGCTTTGCTCGAAAGATAAACTTTCGTATTCATTCTACTCTCTTCCATGTAGATCCAATTACTCCCACTTTGGGCTGAGACGCTCAGGTGGTTCTACAAGAGTATGAACAGAACCCTGAGTCTTGAACTCCATTCACGGGGTTATGGCTATTAAACCAACCTCTATTATCGAATCTATACTACTCACAAAAGAGCCATAGGTCATCAATCGATCCTCGGACTACAAAGTCCGCAGAAATCGTAATGGGTAATGGATAAACCATACTCTCAATACTCTTTGGATGGATCGAAATTTCGATCTAGTTTAGTAGTATTTAGTGTCATCACCAACAACCAAAGTTGGATGTGGTTTGATCTAATCGATAAGTAACTACCTTGAGTAACCGTACTCAAGGTTCAAGGTTTGTTGTTCATAGACTCTATCGTAAAGGATGCAACAAACATAAGCTGTCCCTTCCCGATGTCAAGAATCGATAACTGAACCTTTTTCTCAATGCTACAAGATATATAACGATTGGTCACCGACCGAAGCGTACGCAGCGAAATTCAGTCAAACCATCAAGCATCATGTGCTAAATGCTTATATTGACGGAATTTGGGTGAACCGAATCCACTCATTATCCGTTAATTCCAAAGCACATTCTAGGTAGACTTCTCGGTTCTACACTTCAATGTAAACCGTTATTCCACTTCCAATATCTTTATTGAGTTAAGCAGTGTATTGTGGCACATCTACAACTATGTAAAGGCAATTCAGTGGTTTCTTCCTTAGTGAAAGCATTTCACTATGAGGCCGACCGAGCATCAGTCCCTAGGACTATGTGATGGCCCATTTCTGAGTATAAAATACTCCATCTCCGACAAAATCAGAGACACCTTTGAATATTTTGGATAAACTTACCGGAGTGTTTGAGTAGTTGTCAGACTAGAAGTCACTACTCATACGCCCCTGCTAGCTTGTATCTTTCATCAAACCCCGAAGGTCGTCATGAACAAGCTATGTTACTTCTTTATAACCATTATCCTTTCCCGATTGAAAGGAAAATTAGTCATTGAACCTTTAAGACAATCTAACCAGGTGGGAGAAAAGGAATCACCCGAACCAGTCTTGTGTCTTGTCTTTTAGGGACTATGCACTAAGCGTGGAATATGAAGAAGTGTTTATCTAAATATAGAAACCAATTGCTTTTAATAGTTCTTAAGATGTGTTTTATATACATATTTCAAATGATTGTAAGTGGTTTTGACTTTATCAAACAAAAGTCCGAGTCTTGGATTCGTACTACAAATGGTATATTCACTTCCTATATCGACAAACAAATTATCGAATAGAAGGTAAATCCATTCGTTCCAACGAATCTTAAACAGAAAAATAAATCTTCTGCGATATCCAAGGATTGAATCCGAGATTCATTTCCTCATATCACTCCCACTATTCTAGCTAAAATTAACTGCCCATTGTCTAGTCTATTAATCGTTAATGCATAACTATCTTGTTCTTCCAAAGAACATAGTCTACGAGAAAATCACCAAGGATTCATAGGTTGGTGATCCGAAATCACTCCTTATCCTATGGTTTTCAGTTTATTAATTTTCGGTTTAGCCTTAAAATCAACTCGATTTTAGATGACTAACACTCTTAGACATACTCTCCCATTCTTGACTTTCCGTAAATGGAAAGCAGATTTTGAACTAGCGATTCGTGTGAGTAGACACTACTCTTGAACCGTGGGATGTCTATTTTGAGTGTTACTTGTCCGACTTGTCGGATTTTCTAATATACTAGAAAAACAACAAATCATAACATTAAAGCTCCCGCTAGTTTATCGGTTCCAAATACCGTCTAACCAGCAATGCTTCATTTTATGATTTTCCAAATTTTCAATTTGAAAATCTCTCGTGTAAACACTTACACAGTTCTAATGTTTCCAGAAAAATACAAATCATAAAACTCCCACTAGTTCATCGATTCCAAATATCGTCTAACTAGCACAATTCATGATTTTCCGATTTTTCAATTAGAACGGTTACGTGTGTAGTCACTACACACTGAAAATTCACTAGAAGAATTTCAAAGTCCGAAATCACCTTTGATCAAACTAAGTTTGTCTTCCGTTTGACACGAATGACACTAGTGACATGCCTATATGTCACTCTGGTTTTTAAAAGGCTTAAGAGAAAATATCTCTTTCGAAAAATAATTGCATTATCGATTAACTAGTTCAACGTCCTAGTTACTTTCCACTTTTTAAAGAAGTCAATACTAGTCAATTATAAAATTTAAGCAATTTAGTAAGGGATATAATGCTGTAAATAAAATGACATACATTAATTCAAGTTTAACACTACTATATAAATTTATTTTAGGAATTGTAAACTAAAAAATAAGTCTACTCTACCATTCCAAGGTTTTAACCTCGCATCTCAGTGCCGCCGTAGGGTAGGTCAAAAGATGACGGTTAAATCGAGACAATCTCATCAATGAATAACTTGTGAGAATCAAACATCCCACGAGAATCGAACATCCCTTAATTCATTGACTACCTTCCTTTTTTAGCCTAGATATTACCAAAAATATCCTTTATGAGTGTGACCTACTATATCGGATCTCTTAGTGCGCGCCTTGAGTGTGCCGTCGTAGGATAGGTCGGTGACCCGACGAGTACCAGTAAATCCTATCCTTTCGGAGACCAAGCCATGAATGTTGATAGGGGTGAACACCATCCGTAGGGGGACGAAATCAAAGCGCCGCGAGGCGTCACCCTTCTCTCACTTACTTGTATCTATAGTAGAGGCCGTGGGGTTGGCTGTCGCCTCCCCCGCTCCCACTCAATAATTTGGAAGTGGTGGTGGATTACCTAACCACGTCTTTTTGATGTTAACATAAAAGCACATCAAATCAAGGATTCCGAATGGTGTCGGTAACGTAGGCAAGCCTACCCGTCCTATTCGTTGGAACATATATGACAGTCGGACGAAATCGGGTCAAGAGAGCCCTATTGAGATTAGAAGGAATCACCCCTCCGCTCTCGGTTTGGCTTAGTCTTGCCGGACCCCCGTGCATACATCACACTAGGAGGGTTAAGTCGTTTGAGCGAAGCTCAGTTGACCACCCAACCTATAGGCGAACCGTTTTTATCCAAGATTTACTGTTCTTTTACCATCATTCAATCTCGTAGACACTACGAATTGAAAACGTGATCTCGTTTGGGCTTTAAGGCGGTTCACGAGAACACACACGAAAGGCTTAACGATTTCATAACCCGTCCTCGGATCTTTAATTAGTTACTAAATTAAATTAATTACCACATATTAATAAAATTTCAACTAATTACACGAGTTTGTATACATGCCTATTTTAATTACCAAAATTAAAATGCTACATGTATGCATGGAGTGGATTTATGATATGATGCATGTCATGGCAATTCCGATTTTATATCTATTTTATGATCAAACACATAAAAAATAAATGCGGAAAATTTAAACACCGAGATGGATCGTTGGCACCCCCGTATCTAATCTATTAGAAAATAAAAAACAACCAAAACCCTAACTAGGGTTTACTACTTTCTAACTAAATCTGTAGCTGTTCGAACTCTTCGACGATCGGCATACCAAACGAACTCGGATCGGGACGAAACTTTCCAGATCATATCTGCACTCCTTGAACTTCAATATGGACGGTTGGATCGGTGCTTTGACTTACCAATTTTCTCCAGTAAACCGCCAAACTTGCTGCTGAATCTGACTTTGACTGCACTGCATCAAGGACTTCCTGAGGCAGATCGGGAATCGAGATGAATCCCGATCGACCTGAAACTTTTATGGTACGTCCAAAACTCCAAGTTGATCAATTTGAACGGTCGGATTTTCGTTTCAATGGTCCAAACTCTCCCAGAAAATCGAGGAAGACACAGGTAGTGTTTCTGTGAATCCTGCGTTTTTCTGTTACAGCAGCCTCTTCGCAGCATCAAACGGATATTGAAACGGACTCTGATCGACGCCAAAATTTGTGGAGTTGATCATCATCTTCTAATCTTGATTCTGACCGGAGGGATCTTCGTTTCAACGGTTCGATCAACGGGAAAGAAAAATACTACTAAAGCTACTAACTAGATCTATTTGCTGGAAATTAAACTTGCAATAAAGATAAATTACATAATTTCCTATACTCATATGAACGAATTTTCATCGTTCATATGAGTGTACAATAGATCTAACGGGTAAACAATGTCAACCCCAATCCATCTCTTCAACCACAACAATCGCAACACATAAATAAAATATGTAAACATGCATCGGCCAAAATTTAAAATAAAAGCTACATGTTTTACACTCCTAGATCTAATATTTTATACGAATAAATATAGATCCCCTTGGCGACTGATACCACTGTTAGTAATATCATACGCGGCGGAAGCGATTTAAGGATCTAGATCTATAAAGTAAACGTAATAAAACAATTAGATCTATATCTACAAGGGGGTTGTAGTACATACCTATTGGATCTCTAAATCCAATTCGAAGAACCGCAACAAGAAGATTCAACAATGATGTGAAGAGCACCACGATCTTCCGTACGTGTGATCCAAGCAACTCCCGGTGGAAGGAAATCCTCGTCTCGAATCCCTCCGATATGCTACTCGGAAAAATCTCCAAGATTTTCCCCTTAACTCCCCTTGGCCGAAAATTTCTTTCTCTCTCTAAGAGATGGAAGTCGAAATTTTATTGTGTGTCTAAGGCAGGAGAAGCTCTCTTTATATAGGAGAGTAAAACTTAGCCTCCAAGGATTTAATAATTAATACAAAATCAATTATAATAATCCTATTAAATAAAAGATAATCCCATAATATTCTAGAACAAATCTAGAATAATATTTATCTTTATTTATTTCTATAAATATTTATCCAATAAATATATTATGCACATGTCTTATTAATACACAAGGAACTAATTCCTTGTTACCATAAAACAAGAATGGCGCCATTATCACATTAAATGACCTAGTCATTGTGATTTTTTCCATTCACACTAATTGCCAAGATTATGGAAAATGTCTTTTCCAATTATTTTAATTATTTAGTTCCAACTAATTAAATAGTCACTAAATAATTAATTCACATATCGATTAATTAAATTCTAATAAGAATTAAATTAATATCATTATTAGGATTCGACGTCCGAGAATAGCTATGCTTATATTGGAAGCACGTCGTCGGGGACCATGGACTAATAATCGCGGCTCCGATAAATCAAATAAATAATTATCTTACGAAGCATTAATTATATTCGATAAATCAATCACGGGAATATGCCACCATAATCCCGAGACGCACTCCTCCGATTATCGATTATATTTATCTCCTCACGAGAATAATAATAAGCGTCCATTGATATAATCATTACATATGGATTAATCCTCCATAGATCTATTCATTCTAAATCGGAAATTTCCGTTAACCCTTTTTAGAACCTCTTATCCTTATTTACCATTAACCCCTAGTGATCAATTAGTGCACATAACCGACTAGTAGCTAATTAGTCAAATGTGAACTCCGAGATCGATCATTTTCTTAGGGCTAACAAATAAGGAGCTGTCTATCTACTTCCATAAATGGAAGGAATGGATTCCGTATCGTGATAACACGGACTACTCACTCAATCGAAGACAATGCCAAGATGGGGTAATTCGGACCACGGACTCGGTGTAATCCTTAACCGTCAAGTCAAACCTCATACCGATTCAAGCGGTTGGTTGTGATCACCTCGAGATTAAGATATATCCATAAATATGATCATCCATTGATTCGATAAGACTTCTCGATTCACGGAATTATATCGTGAACTCTAATCAAATCGGGTCAAATTACTATATGATATATCTATCATATATAAATGCCCCATTAGGTTCTCTTAACCGAAAGTCCGGATAAGACAATCACACATATTGTGTTCGGGCGCATTAATAGCACGTTAAAGGAAAGACCCGATACTCTCGATTAACTTCACTACGGGCTAATTGTATTTTAAGTACATCTTCACTAACTCAATCCTCCCGTGTATATACCATACAATCGAGTTAAGTGATTACATAAACGATATACTTAGGGTTTTCGTAGTGTAAATACTATTGTCACATCGGTGAATATGAGAATAATAAATATGAATAATAACATCATTTCATTTATTAAATAAAACAATTACAAAATTGTCTTTCGGGCATTACACTAATGTAGAATCGAGCTGCTCTGCGTCTTCCGGGTGGCATCACGATAGATAATAGCGTGGCAGACAAGCGGAGGAAGCCGGCTCGGTCGACCGAGAGCGGTCACTCGGTTGACCGAGTGTGGAAAATGTCTGACAACAATAAATGCCGGCTCAGTATCCGTCCCGTGGTCGAATCGATCGATCGAAAAAATTTCGATAGGCTTTTCAAGGTGAGTGAAAATGGTGAAATGGATGAAGATTTTGAGAACAATCCCATTTGATTTCTCTGAGGGAATTGGGGTAAAGGATTTGGAGAATTTGGATGAAGGTAATGGGGAAAAGGATGAAGAAATATGAAAGAGAGGATGAGTGTTTAAATGGAAAAAAATGGAGTTTGAAAAGTGTAATGTGATTGGTGGAGAAAAGTTGTTGGGGATTGATGAGGTGGAAAGGTGGAATTTGAAAACTTGAGTTGGGAGAATAAAGAGATTGGGAAGAGAGAAAGGTAAATGGTTGGGAAGAGGGAAAGGTGAATGGGGATATGTAGAAATTAATGGTGTTGACCATTTTAATTATTTTGACACACCGTAAATTAACTACAACAAATAACCATGCCAAAATTTATTATTTCACTCTTGCAATTCCTACCGCAAAAATTTCTTCTCTAGCCGACAAATTGTCTCAAGCACAAAATCAATCTCATTCTTATCACAAATAAATCAAACAATCCGGTCTAAGCATTTGTAAAATAACGCCTTACTATTTCCTTAATCAACAAGAATTTTTTTACAAAGATTCAATTACTACACTTCACTTCACATAAAAACGATTCGAATAAAAAAAATTATTTTGCACATCCTTAACTCAACAGTCGTCGGAACACGGCAAAATAAAAAAAAAAAAAAAAAACTTCTTATCGTTTCATGCTACTCTTATTTAAAAAAAAATACAAATAGGGATAAAAATAACGAAGGATATAAATAGTTCTACAGTTTAAGTCGGTAGCTCGACTTCCCAAAATATCACTCTCTAAGATTTGTTCTTGACTTGCCAGGTCTTCACCCGACTAACCTTCACCGAAAACGTCTTGCCATTTCTTTGCACGAGTGCCTTTCCGTGGGACGACGTCGTCGATTTAAAAGACAATCGAATCGTCCATCTAAGCAGGCACCGACTTTCGGGATCGTTTCAGACTTCGATGAGCTTTCTTGATTGCGAACTCTACGAGTTCGCCGCTTGACTCTCCTCCTCCTATCCTTAGGTTTCGAAAACGAGGTTTCAGCATCATCATTATTAACAACAGGCGCAGGCTGAGCAGCTCTATCTCGGCTTAGGATTGTTAGGACCTCTTTCTCATCTCGATCTTCAACATTGTCATCATCACACTCCTCTGAACTTGGAATCACATCCGGTTTAGAACCAACGACTTCTATAATGTTTACACTTCCCAAAAGTCTCAGAACCCTTAGCATCAAACAACGTGATCTCATGCCTAGTCATACGAATAAGGGCTCTAGAGGTATTAATAAAGGACCTACCCAAGAGAATTGGGCTATATGGATGCTCCTCTATGTCCATTACGACCAAATCTATCTTAAACCGAAGTTGTCCGATACCAATGATCATGTTATTCATTTGTCCGGACATGATGGTTCTAGTACTATCCGCATGAATCTCACTTTCGGTTAGGGTGTTTGTGGGAGTCAGAATCATATTCCTATCGCAAAGGCTTTTAGGGAAAATGTTTAAGCTTGATCCAAAGTCAATTAAAGCCAATCCCAAGTGTGCTTGTTCTAGGGTAACATCTACAAGGAATGCTCCAGGGTCACCTAACTTTGGCATTAACCGAGATTCATCTTCAACATATTTTGCCTCCTTAGAACAGGTGACTATAGAGTCGTTCCATATCTACGCTACTCTCGTAACTGGACTCTATCTCCGACATGTAATCCATATAATCAATATATGAATCGAATCGAATCCGAAGAAATTACTTGGGATTTAAAGCACACATACCTCTTTTTACATATGCTTCACTCGCTTCCCCTTGACTTTCTCGGCTTCTTGAATTCGTTCTTTCATCTTTGCTATTCTCTCCTTGACTTTTGTGTCATCGGTTTCATTGGTGTTGTCTTGGTTCAGTAAAGCGTTAACATCCTCTTCCTTAACCTCGGAGAATTGCTTTGATGACATATTGCTTATCACGAACAATCTTACGAGTGATTTAGTTACGATTATCTCGCAACATGAGAAAAACAACAAGCGGTCAATAAACTAATAGTCGATGACGATTGCTCATATCGCTTGCTAGGCTTACAACCTCTTGACGGGAAAACGAAACAAAGGAAAACAATCATCGAGATAATATAGAACAATGAAAGGGCTCGGTCGACCGAGCAGCATTGTTCGGTCGACCGAACATACAGAACATATATATATAAATATTTTTTTTTTTTTTTTATTTTTTTTTATTTTTATTTTACTTACTTGTAAAAGAAAACAGAAACAAAAAACGAAATAAGCAAGTAGATCATTTAAGCAGTTGGACCATTGATTCCCCGACAGCGGCGCCAAAAACTTGATTGAGGTCAAGTTAAATTACTAACTCGATGCCTAAATAACCACTAGCAAGTGAACTAGGTTCAATCGCGGTATAGCTAGATAAAGTCGAGGTCGATCCCACGAGAGAATCAAATTGTGGATCCTAACTTAAATAGCCAACCTATTTATTTCGTTTTTGACAAACACGGTCCATGACCAACATAAAAAGTACGAGAAAAGAAAGACACACTCAAACATATAAACAACATGTAAACACATAACGTAATCAAGCGCTCTATTATAACCGTGATCATTTGGATCTCAGACAATTTATATGACAACAAAACTCATCAACTACTAATCCGTTCATATCTATTTATATTGGCTACGGAGTCATCCTCTAAGCTTGATGTAGCACCGATAAGTCACTATATATCACTTTGTGGTATTGTTACGCGACTTCGCCTTTTGGTGCCTCCATCTCATATAACTCACACGCTTACTACTCTAAGGATGCCGATATTGACCGTACACCTCGTCCGGGCAACATTCCTTTGGTTAGGCGTACTTCCTAGACGATCACTCAAACCCTCGTCCAACTAACAATTACCAAGTTATAGTCTCATGCTAGTTTACGATCTACGTGTAACAAGGTGCGCGCAATTCCCTAATATAAACCTACCTAGATAACGCTGAACGTCCGAAGATCAATTCCTAAGCCTACCTAAGAGTTTTATATCGGTATTTCCTTTTTACCCGTTTTAGTTAAATTAAGCGAGTGACGTAGCCATAGCCATACCTACTGAGATAATAAATTCAATTAAGCTAACCTAATCATAAAGACGTGACTGATTAACGGATGAAACAGGTTTGACAACTCTCGGTCGACCGAATAGGTGCTCTCGGTCGACCGAGTGACACCTCTCGGTCACCCGAGAGTCTAACTCCCTGCATTTACATCCCGAACATATTTCGGCGTTTCATATACGAATCGGATTATATAGCGAATCATCGAGGACATCATATAAACTAATCTAAATACACGTAAATTAAACACACATTCATTCATTCGTAGATATTAGGTAGAGGGCGTAGGATATGGGATCCTTATAGACAAGGTATCACCACTGCCCTAACGTTATATCCTAGATCTACATCATCTAGATATGAATAACTACTCAAACAATCAAAGAATAATTGGGAAATTGATTACTTAAAAGAAAACAAGATGAAGAACTAGGGCTTACATGTTTGCACCCTTAGCTCCTCCACAAGCCTTATTTGCTTATATGTTCTTATGAATGAATAGTGGTGAATGCATAATAATAAAAAGTACAAAGGACTTGTGTTTATATAGAGCCTCAGACGTCATAGAGAACCGACTTAAAATGCCGACACTCTGAACCCTAACCGACTCAAATAATGTGCCGAACTTCTTCTGGATCATAGGCCCACTCGGTCGACCGAATGCACAGGCTCGGTCGACCGAGCCTTACACGACTCTGGGCTTTCTTCCTCTTTTATCTTGGGCTTTCTTAACTCAAATGCGTGATCCATCAAAGCTTCTCCGAAGTCCATCCTTGTGCTCCCAAATGAGTTACTACAAATATCACATGAAATACAGTCTGTAATATCAAATAATATAATAAAACCTCTTAATACATAATAATGAATCGTAACTCTCGGCATATGCAAATTAAGCGTATTACGACTTATTATTCCTCTATTATAGCTCCTTTAAACTAGAATCGGGGATAAAGGTCATAGAATAACGGGCACGAAATGACCGTTATCAAATTTCCCGAAAAGGATGGTCGTACTGGTGGGTTCCCAGAATTGCTCCGCTTTTGCTGCCCCTGATTGTCTTCAGAGACACTCTTCCTCTTGTTAGTAGCATGTGCCGCTTTAACCTCTCTCCGAATCCTCTCAATGTTGCATGCTACTTCACACATCTCTTTTAGGCTCGTGAAGCCCCTACTAGCCCCCATACGATCCCAGATCGCCAAATCTAAGTATTGTTCAAACTTCTTGGCCTCTTCGGTCGGCACTAGCTCAGGTGCATAAACCGTCAAGTCAACAAACTTCTCATAGTACTCTTGAACAGTCATATCCCCCTGTCGGAGATTATTGAACTCAACTCGCAGCTCTTTCCTCTTAGATTCAGGAAAGAATTCACGCCTCAGCTCTTGCTTAAACTCGGCCCACCTCGGTGGTACCACCACGGGTTCACCATGCTCACCTTGATGCCTGAGCCAACCGATCTTTGTTCGCGCCCCACCACAGATCGGCCTCATCAACTGGTAGAAAGCCGCTTGATCGACCTTGGTTCCTCTGGGCTGACCCAGTGGCAAAAATCTTTCGAACTCCCTAATCCACCATTCGAGCCCCTTAGGGTCTCCTTTACCATCATCTTGGCTGAGTCTCTGCGACTCACGGCCCTAGTCATGCCGGTAGTTGACCACGAGAATGATCCTCTGTCGACTTGTTGACCGCTGAATCAGTCTTGATTCATCTTAACCAACCTGATCAATCATTTGGTCCTCTCATTTCCATTCCTAGGAGGCATAGCTAAAACTACAAAAGTAAACAATCATGTATTCCATTATCACCTATATCATGCCACAGAATATTTCACATATACTAACACTTACTGCCCAAAATTAATTGCAACCCACAGCCACATTTCCACATACATCGAACTTACCGTACCTTCCTACATAGAACTCAATACCTACCCCACACATCCTCACTTTGTGCTTATTTTAGTGAATTTATTCCTAAGGTTCATTTTAGGTGGTGGTCCTGGAGTCGAACCTGTCTCTGATACCACTTTGTAACACCCTGGTTTCCAATCCCGTCGGCCGCCGGTGTTGGTCACCGTAATGTCACTTCACGACACACAGTCGCGGTAGTAATATCCAACATCCCACAACAGAAGGAACATAAACATCCACCATTCATTATTAAAGAGGTTAAAGTAATTACAATCTCTTAAAAGAAATATGAAAACGTGCGGAAGATCCAAAATTTCAAGGTTTAAAAAAAAGATCCAAATAAAATGCAAGCGTGTGACTGTGGCTACGTGGCTCTCAAATCCCCGCAACCTCCCAGCAACAAGCTATCACCCAAACCGGAATACCTGCTAAGAATCTGCTCCCCATAAATGGATCATAGCAGGATCAACCAGAAGTAGTAACGTCAACTAAAAGTCGAGTAAGGATAAATCTAGTATATGAAAAACGAAAGTTAACTAACAAGTTGAATTAAGACTTTCAAACCATACGTCAAGACCAACATCATGAAAAATGCAACCAATCCAAAAAGGATACAACCAAACTATAAATGATTCAACCCATACATAGAAGATACAGAACACCACACTCCATCTATACCTAAAGGTCCCGAATGTGCACATCCTCAAAAGGTAAACCCAAAGAGGAGGATCCTAAAGGTCCGCCAATGGTACCATCGTTAAAATGGACCATCACGTACTGGGGTGCAAGGAAACCTTCCTGGGTTCCCGGATTCGGGTACTACCCTATCCGGCCCGACCACACCACTGTCTGCAACTCCCCAAACACGTAAGGTCATTGAAGTCGTAAGGAAACCTTCCCGGGTTTACGGCTTTGGGAGCTACCCTATCCGGCCCAACCACTAAGGGTCTATGAACTTCAATGCCCAACACCAAGTCCTACAACGATATCAAAATCCTTGACTCATCAAAACCCAACTTACAACACATGTTCATAAGATTTATCAATAGCTAGCAAAGAAAGAAGGACACTTAAACTAGACGCCCGTCTGAAAGGTTGGACGCCCGTTTGGAGGTGTGGACGCCCGTCCAAAACTTAGACGCGTGTCCAACAGAACCTGTTACATCCTGAATCGATTTTAGCACCTCAGACGTTCGTCCAGGTACCCCAGACTCTCGTCTAAGATGTGCCCCAAAGAAGACGCTCGTCCACAAAGTTAGGACGCTCGTCCACCCTGGGTTTCAACAAGAACCCTAGCGATTTCGACATGGTTTTCCCTTCGACTCTTCATCAAAAAAATCAGCAAATAGCAGCAATTTATCACGAAAGCCTCATATAACAAAGACACCATAACATTTATAACTTGTAACCCAAACCCAAACACATTTTACGGACATTTAATACTCCAAAGCATGACCAACCACGTAAACGCTTTTGACAAAATATTTACAGCAATTTGTTTTCTGCTTCCAAGCACAAACACAAAGGCCTATATATTCTAAAAACACAGCAAATAGCCCCAACTTGTACTTAAAATCCTGATCAACAATGCTACACAACCCAAACAACTTACACCACCCTATACATTACTAAAAGTCCCATCTTTCGAACCAAACGAAAACGTAACTTAGAAATATCCTTACCGGAATTGCTGCGTTTTTGAAAGCCCTTGCTAAGTTAGAAACGTTCCTCAACGAAGCTCGAAACTATATCTATAGATAGAAGGAAAGATACTAAAATTACAACACAATTCCAATGAATAAAAAGGCAAACCGAAACGACATCATCCCCCCTCACACGCATGTATGGATCGGCCATGGCCTTTGGCCGGCCGATCGTCATGCTCGAATTGTAGGAAACAAGAAGACGACCCTTACCGATGACAACGACGACGGCAACAATCCTTAACATGAAGGAGAGATTTCACTCCTTCTCTTCACAAGAATCGGCGGCAAGGAGGGGTTTGATTTGGGGTTTCACGTTGTTTTTGGGGAAATAAGGAAGGAAAAAGGAAATAAAAATCCTTTTAATTGCCAGGGTAGGGATTTTGGAGAATTCTTTTCTTTTCTTTTAATTAAGAAAATTAAAGAATTATAAAATTCCTTTTTAATTATTAATTAATCCTTCCATTTAATTACTAATCAAATATCTCCCAAAATGACCGAATCCTTTTCCGATTAATTAGAAAGTCAAAAATTTCGGGATGTTACATTTATCACCCGGAGATGGAAATCGGGCCGAGGTGACAGCAATCACAGCCCGACACCTCGCCCTTCCATCTTCCTTAAGCAAATACGAAAAGCACAGAAAAACCCATGCGTTTTACCAGGAAAAACCCCCAATTCCCCAGAAAAACCCTAAATTCAAACCAGAAGAAACTTCAAACAACACACATTCAAACTTTTACCAAACTAACGACAAAACTAGCAATCAAAGCATACATGCAGATGGGGGTATTTCTGGGTAAAAGAGGGTATAAAATCGTAGAAACACAGATGGGGGCTCATGGTGTTCATCAGAGGAGATTAAAATTACAGAGGCAAAAAACACATCGTTCATATATCTAGCAAGAAAAACGTTGAGAGAAATAAATGCATAACCGATTCGAAAACAATAAAGGATTGCAATTTCATATTGATTAAAGGATAGAAGAGTAAAGTGTTGATCTTTGGTAGGGTGAATGCTTGCCGGAAACACGCTGCCCTTGCCGGATTCTCTCTGTTTATCTTTGCCGGAAAATATCGGGAAGAAGAAAGGGAGAAAAGTGTAAGAATTGGGGTGATGCCGCTATTTATAGAGGAAAAATGAGGGGAACAGCGTTTGGGCTTTTCAAAATTTAAATGTAATGATGATCGAACGGTTACCGATTTTTCTCACGCCAATCGAGCAAGGGATGGTTCAGGTCCAACCGCCGTGTCGGTCTGCGTGATCGGCGTGGACGTTTCATGTACCGATACATCCGTTTATCCTTTCCAACCGTTCAAATCCATCCTGGCGACCATCAACTTATCCGCACAGGAAAAGCGACCTCGGATATTATTATCTCCAAACATTACTTCAAGCGGCCAGCATCAATCAATGCCCGCTGTGGCTTGTTCAACAAAACTTCTCTGATAGAGCGCTATCACTTAAGTAAGTCCGACAGAACGTTGTCGGTGATCAAGCCTGTCCGCTGCAATGCACAGCATATAATTGGTAATTCGCTACGCGATACTAACACTGATTCAAGCCCGATAGAGCATTATCGGCGATCAAGCCTGATTCGCTACAAATGCACATCATATAGCTGGTGGTTTTCACCAACACTGGTTCAAGCCCAATAGAACGGTATCGGCATGACTCTGTCACGAGCGACCACACAAAAGAGCTTTACCTAAAGTTCTTCTTCGAGTTCTACTCTCCGCCTCGGCGGACACGCCAGGCACATAGTAGGGGGCCATTGATATACCCGGATCAGAATGGGGCTCTGTTCATCTAAATTGGGCCTATTATCTTGGTCCATCAACATAGATATTGGGCCTCTGTCTCCTCTGGCCGCTTCCATAAACCATCTTATGACCGCAAGCTATAAGCCAGGTCCTGTCTGCCAATCGTAAGTCGGACACACTCTCTCCATGTGATTTCTACCCATATTGACAAAGCTAATTTCAAGGCACAAATGAGTCCGCTGCTCGCCGTACTTATCGATGGTCGCCGATCGCCGCCGCCATCATCCTTATCGATCCGGTGGCCCAAAAGCAGTACCGCCACTCTCGACGGGCTGGCTAGGACACTTGTATTGCACGCATACTTAACTTAGCTATGTACTCCTAGTTGTCTTGTCGATGAACAGTGGACCGACTTACTTTTTAGCCTATATATATGGGATCACAATGTAATAGAAGGAATCAAGGAAAACCCCTCAAGCTTTAAGCTATAATCTCATACAAGCAGAAACTCTGTCAATTTGTCGACTAATTCACTTATTCATCACAACCACATAACCGCCACCACTGTTCTAGATCACCACCGTGTACTCACCGTAGAAATCACACATATCAGCCTTATATCCTCAAGATAAACTTCATTACCATAAATCGGTGTTGGTGCAACATACATTCGAATCAGATAATTATGGAAGGAATCCTGAGTCATAAAGGCTCTATTCTTTACCTCATAAATATGAATATTTGAATATCACAATAATCTCCTAGAATCAAGGAGATTAACTAAATGTAATCATTTTCCTTTGGGAACACGTCAATCAGTGTCCACCATGGACACGCCACACGCTAACTCTAGGGCACAAGCCCTTCTATATAAACGATCCCTAAGGAACTACGAAGACTTGAATCCAATACCGCATTGGATACGTAGGCAGTTTGATCACTATCAAGTGCAGTCTAAAACATCTCACAACCACCCTCATCACTTCATCAATTATTGTGTTGTTCTGGAAACTTTGAGGGATCCAAAATCTCGTCTATCTCAAACCTAAGGTTCTTTCTCTTAGTGATAATCCCTCAAAGTTTCCAGAACAACACAATAATCGATGAAGAGAGGGGGGTGGTTGTGAGATGTTTTAGACAGCACTTGATAGTGATCAAGCTGCCTACGTATCCAATGCGGGGATTGGAATCAAGTCTTTATAGTTCCTTAGGGATCATTTATATAGAGGGGCTTGTGCCATAGAGTTAGCGTATGGTGTGTCCATGGTTGACACTGATTGACGTGTTCCCTAAGGAAAAGGATTACGTTTAGTTAATCTCCTTGATTCTAGGAGATTATTATGATATTCAAATATTCGTATTTATGAGGTAAAGATTAGAGCCTTTAAGACTCGAGGATTCCTTCCTAATTATCGATTCTGAAATGTGCGTAACGGGTTCGGTCCGAGGTAGACTGGACCGACCTTATAGGTCGGATGCGGGCAAGATTGCACATTAAGAATTGGCGACGACTGCAGAGGTCGGGATAGTGTCTGTACCTATATCTCTCAGAGGTCGGCCCTAGACATGGGCTGTCCTAGAGGAACTGAGGGGAGTTCCTGAACTACTCCTAGTTCGGCTATGGGAGTTCGGACCCTCTAGGCAGCTTCTCTATTTATTCTTAATATTGGCCAATAAAAGGGTTCCACGTAGGTGTGTTCGGTATTTGGCATCATCATAACCCCCCTGATCCAGCCGAGCCGTGCAAGGTCGGTTCGGATCTGTTCGGATTGCAACTCAGCTCGGTAGGTTTCCAAGCAATGACTAGGGGCCGCATTTATAACTGTCCTGAAATTTGAGGTGTCACTACTTACACGCGTCGTGTTGGAGCGGTTTCCTAGATTTATTTGGGGGATGTAAACCCACCACATCAAACGTCATTTCGCATATTGCTACTCCCCTAGCTATCATTCTGCTACAGCTTCCTATTACAATCCTCTTCCATCTTTACCTGCTTTTGCTTCCTTCCAGATGTCCGATTTATCTAAAGAGGAACCGCTTACCCTAGGACCGAAGCATTCATCGTGAGTCTGGACCCGGACACTGTGATTTTTGAAGAAATCCCTTGGGCCTCCTCAACCGATTTATACCATTTCTTCTTCCGGTCTATCATCGAGCACTTTTGACCCTCTTTTGAGGTATAAAATTCATAAGGCTACTCAAGATATCATGGGGAGTCATGGTATGGTTTCAGTCTAGACACAAAGCAGCATGGAGTATATCTGCTGTGAGTACGGGGTAAAGCCGGAAGAATTTGTTCCTCTGCTCCCTGTGGATCCCTGCCCGTTCGCATCCCATCCTCTAGATGGGTACTTTGCTATTTATGAAGCTCAGTTGAAGGCGGGCCTGAGGTTACCACTATGCCCTGCTTTTGTGTCTGTATTACGACACTATGGCTTAGGCGTGGCTTAGATAGCTCCTTCCAGAGTTAGAACAATGATAGGTTTTACTATATTGTGCCGTGCAGTCAAGGTATGTTTCTGGCAGGTCTATTCCAAACCTTTCATCGCATAGCGCTTGAGCCAGGGTTTAAAGGATGGTATCACTTCTCCCGTCGTTCGGGATTAAAAGAAATGATGCTTGAGGGCCCAAAGTACAATTCATGGCGAGGGCGTTTCTTCTTTGTTCGAGATGGTGGGGATTGCAGGCTGGGATGTTGGAAAATGAGTTCTTACAAATGGACGAGTGTCCGACACTTCCAAACTCTGCTCAAGTGGATGATATCCGAACGCGGGTATCGCTCGAGGAGGTGCGTGAATCGCCTGTCTTTGGTCGTCCGCAGCTCGACCGCCGAGGTCGCCACGATCCTTACCTTCCACTGGACAACGACAGCCGTCATGTTGGTAAGTACCACTGCTTTCTCGTAAAACTTTTGCACTGGTGTTGGTAACGTGTTTTCTCCTTTCTCGCAGTAAGGATCCTGACCGGTCTCTAAGCCCCCGGCCCTCAGGAGAGGGTGGAACATCGAACCGAGAGAATGGTCGTGACAGGAGAGCAGGTTGGTCGGGACCAGGTGACCCGAATCGTGGGGTCCGCTCTCGGATCCCACACAGCTCGCCTGTTGTCCGAGCTGGAGGATGATGCCCTGGAAAATCCTTATTTTCTCAAGAAGGGTTTCAAGTCTCCTATTATAGTGGTGGAGGAGAAGGTGGGTGAGGAAGAGCTAGAAACACCCATCATACGAAGATCCACTCGCCCTAGATCAGAAGATGCTGATGCAGAAGAGCGACTGGTAAAGAGGAGCAGGACTAAAGCTGAGTCGGGCTCGGAGAAACCTGACGAGCGATCATCCGAGGTTCGCCGAGAGGATGAAAAGACTGAGGTCGACCCTCATACCCCACCCTCTTTGGATGACCCGGTGCAGGACGTCTCCCAAATGTCTGACATGGATCTGATTGAAGCGGGCTTCGAGGCGATAAGATATGTAAGTTTCCTTTCATTGTATCCTTGACATTCCTCCTTATTCAAGGGTTTTGATAGTGTATGGCGCTTGCAGGATCGGTTGTGGGTCAAGAGATCTTTTGCCGACTTGCACGCTCGTCCTCCAAATGGGAGAAGAGGAGGACTTGATTTGAAGTCTAAGGACAACCGAATAAAGGAGCTCAAGGAACAATCAAGTCACAAATGGAAAGGGACAGAGGCTTTAAAGTCTCGAGTATAACGTCCGTCTTCAAGAGTTCATGGATGAAGCCGAGTGGACAATCATATTGCGAGGCTTGGGGAGCTCTCACACGAGGCCACTATCCGTGATTTCCTGCCGCCTCCAGGAGGCCTCGACTCAATCCGTTAGAGCTTACAAAGCTTCCTCTACTTTTATTGAATCTTTGAAACGGCTGCTGAGCCCTGCTGTGAGGGCTAGCTATGTGCTAGGGGTAGACGATTGTAGGGTCCTTCACCAGGACCGTACTATCGACGAATTGGCTCACCCAGACTTGTACACTCGACACCGAGTCGATGTACTCTCTTGGTGAAGGAATTTCAAGCGGGGTGGACTTGAGTCAAGTACCCTATGACCGGCGAACAAGGGCCGTCCTTCTAAGAGGAGCGAACCTTCA
This sequence comes from Gentiana macrophylla, assembly GCA_026214975.1. Lineage (NCBI taxonomy): Eukaryota > Viridiplantae > Streptophyta > Magnoliopsida > Gentianales > Gentianaceae > Gentiana > Gentiana macrophylla. The sequence continues at coordinate 109,543,312 of CM047809.1, read as the reverse complement.
CGTTCGACTCCTGATTCTTAATACGGTCGGGCTTTTTTTATGCCCATCAATGTAGATTGTGTAATTTATAATTCAGTGTACTTTCATTTAATGAAATTAGTTTTTCCTATAACATTGTATTTTGTGTTTAGATTTTTTGTTGGTTTGTGTGATCATCATTGTTGCCCCCAGTATGTTATGCCTATTATAATGGGGGATTGCATACTTGTACTGTATTATATGTGGTTAGTTTTGTAATGAGTTTAAGTCACCACGAGTATGATCATACTAAGTCGGTTTCTTGCGAGCAGGGCCAGGTCGGACTGACTTCTCGCATGAAGGTATTGACGAGCGGGGCCAGGCTGGTGCTGACTTCTCATTTTAAAGCACGGTAAGTAGGGCCAGGTCGGACTGACTTCACGCGTGATGGTATAGAAGAGTGGGGCCAGGCTAGTGCTGACTTCTTGTTTTAAAGCATGGAGAGCAGGCTAGTGCTGATTTCTCGCGTGGAACATAGCTTCACTGTTAACAAAATGTTGCACCGATTTATAAAGTGATGACAAGAAAACAATGTTTTATTCATAATACAAAATCGTAAAATAAGAACTCATATTGTGATAATAGCTGAACATAAATTGGTCACAAAGTCGAGTTTTAGGGATAGTTGTTAACATGCCGCCACAGGAATGGTCTTTCCGCTTGAGTCGACCCAACTTATAGCGCCTTGCCGTGCACCTTGACCACTTTGTAGGACCCTCCTCGATTCGGGTCAAGCTTCCCTTGGGACCCTGCGTGCTAATTTTGTTTTTTCGGAGCACTAGGTCTCATTCTCTAAAATACACATTCTTTATTTTACCGTCGTAGTATTAAGAAAGTTTCTGCTTTTATCTTACCATTCGGATAAAGGCTATCTCTCGGTTTTCCTCTAAGTCATCTTTGGAGTGTCTGAGCTCGATTTCCCTATCCGTTTTTGAGTAGAGCTCAAGTCTTGGTGAGGGTAATCCGATTTGAGTAGGTACAACAGATTCGCTTCCATAGGCCAATGAGAAGGGGGTTTCTCCGGTTGCCGAGCTTGGGGTCGTTCGGTATGCCCATAGGATGTTGGGCAGATGTTCTACCCAATTTTCCCCTTCTTCCTCGAGTCTTTTCTTCTGGTTGACCTTGATCTACCGATTAATCTATTCGACTTGCCCATTTTCTTGCGGGTGGCTTACTGGGGTGAAATGTTGGGATATCTCTAGCTCGGCACACCAAGATCGGAACTCTTTGTCTTCAGACTGGGTGCCGTTATCTGATACCAAGGTCTTGGGGATTCTATATCGGCACACGATATTCTTTCAGAGGAACTTCCGGATTGCTTTAGCTGTAATCGTAGTGAGGGCCTCGGCTTCTACCCATTTGGTGAAGTAATCCACGTCGACCACTAAAAATCTAAGGTTTCCCGGCGCTCGGGGTAGAGGCCCAACCAAATCGACTCCCTACTGATTGAAGGTCCACGCCGTGATCAGGGGGGTCATTTGCTGAGAAGCTTGATGCAATATATTATCGTGTACCTGACATGATTTACACCTGCAGACGAGATCCTCTGCATCTTCCCGCATGGTCGGCCATTAACAGCCGAATAGACGGCACTTTCGTGCTAATGTCCGGGCTCCGGGATGATTTCCACAAATTCCAAAATGGATTTCCTGGAGTAGATAGTTTCCTTCATCCTCTGTTGCGCACCTGAGCCAGGGTGCCACGAAAGACTTCCTGTAAAGTACGTTGTCAAAGAGCGAATATAGAGCCGCTCACGAATTTCATCTTTCTTGCTAAGGTTTTGTCTTCCGGTAGTATTCCGTTGAGGAGGTAGGATACTTTAGGATCCATCCATGTATCTTTCGGGTGATGGGTTGGACCTTTTGGCGTCATAACTTCTTTCATGTAACAGATTCTACGGTACACTTTTTGTTGGAGACGAAATTAGATGCTAACTTGGAAAGGGCATCGGCTTGTCGAATTTAGGATCGGGAACCTGTTCGATAAGGGCGATTTGGAAGGCCTTCATCCGATCACCGCTCACGGTTAAGTACTTCTTCATAGGCTCTTCTTTAGCTTTGTATTCTCCTTTCACGTGATTGATGATCAATCGGGAATCGTTGTAGAACCGTAAGTTCCTAGCCCTTAACTTATTTGCTAGATTAAGCCTGGTGATCGAGCTTCATAATTGGCTTCATTATTGGTGGCCGGAAGTTGAATCGAGTGCGCGAAGGAATTCTTCGCCCTTTGGTGATGAGTAAGAGTCCTCACCCGGCTCCGTCCTTGTTCGAGGCTCCATCGACATATAATGTCCAATATTCGACCTCGGCGGTTGGTTGATTCTGATCGGCGGTTATGGCTGCTTTTTCTGCCAAGAAATCGGATAATTCTTAGGCTTTGATTGTTGTTCAAGGTCAGAAATCTGATAAGTGACCACAACGATCGGGTGAGCCTGAAAGTAGGGCCTCAGTTTTCTAGAGGCATGTACCAAAGCTAGTGCCAACTTCTCGGCCTTCGAATATCTAACTTCTGGACCGTGAAGTGCTTTACTGACATAGAAGATCAGCATCTGCATGTTGCCCTGTTCCTTGACGAGGACTGCACTTACGGCCTCATCACATACGGCTAAATAAGCATATAGAGTATCTCCCTCTTGTGGTGAAGTTAGTGTGGGTAGCTCGGCTAGATAGATTTTCAGATCCTCGAAAGCTCGCTGAAATTCTTCATACCACCTGAACTGGTTGATCATGTTTTAGAATCTTGAAGAAAAGGAGGGCTCGCTGGGCCGATCTGGATAAAAAGTGCCGGAGCACGGCCATCCTTCCCTTTAACCTCTTGACTTCTTTAACGTTCCTTGGCGGTGACATAGTCCTCAGCGCCTCCACTTTGTCAGGGTTAGCTCTGATGCCTTCTTGGGATATCATATAGTCTAAGAATTTGCCGGTCCGAACACCGAATGTGCACTTCTTGGGATTAAGTTTCATCTGTGAGATCTGAGTACTTCAAAGACTTCCTTACATCATCTAAGTACTATTCCAGGGACTACTCTTGATCAAGAGGTCGTCCATGTATACCTCCATACATCTTCCTATCTGATCTTTAAATATCGTATTGGTTGCCCTTTGATAGGTTGCTCCAGTTTTTTTGAGGCCAAACGTCATAGTGTTGTAACAGTACGTGCCGAACTTAGTGTGAACGATGTTTTTTCGGCGTTCTGGGGGTCCATCGCAATCTGGTGATAACCCCTGTAAGCGCCCATGAAACCTAAAACTCTGAAGCCTTTGGTCGAATCCACCATTCGGTCTATTTTGGGTAAGGGGTAACAATCCTTGGGGCAAGCCCGATTGAGATCGGTAAAGTCTACGCACATCCTCAAGCTACCCTCCGGCTTCTTCACCAAGACAGGGTTCGCTAACCAATCCGGATAGCTCACTTCCCGGATGATGTTGTCTTGGAGCAGTTTTGTTACTTCTTGTTCGGTAAAAACTCGTTTTAAATTTATAAACCGAAACACCCCAAGTATAAGGTTCGTAGTATAGGATGTTAACGGGTCGTCCTAAGGGAGTGGAATGTTTATCGGATCAAGGTGCAGTTATTCTATCGATTATGTCACGACTATTAACTAAAACTAGATTTAAACTAATTAAACTAGGGTTTATACTAATTATGAACAGTAAAAGCGGCGATGAGCAGAACTCGATGAATAGTAAATTTGCGAGAAAATTAACAATTAACAACTAGAATTTAAAACAACTAACTTAGCAATCAACGATTTATACTAATGATTCGATTTATCAAGTAATTAAAACAACGGCAAGGCAAGCGGAATCCACCGATCAACCAACCCAACCCCAACTAGACGGCAAGCTAAAGATATAATTTTTAGTAACGATCAATCACGAATTCGATTAAATTTCTCTAAGCGAATTCTAGGGTTTCGTTTTCTTTTTCAAGCAAAACTAAACGGCATGCAAAACAAGATCATTAGATTGTCTCCAATACTCTACTCAACTAACTATGATCAATCTCTTGAAACATAATCAATCGCATCAATTGAAAAGGTCACAACTTGAGCAATACTTTCATATAAATTCAAAGCATAAAAGATGGTTTCATCGATCTCTCGATTCAAACAAAACATAAACAATAAAGAACAATATCCAATTGATGAAAAATCATAAATTAACTCACTAAAGATGTAGCTAAAAATCCTCTAATTGGTGTGGTTGTTGATTGGTTTCCTCCGTTGTCCCACCGCGGATTGCTTAGCCAACAATCATCTTCGAACTCCCAAGCAAGATTGAAAGAAAGAAACTCATGTTGTTATTTGTATTTAGTGCGGATGCTCTCTCTATTTTTCTGTGTGTAAAATTCTGTGTGTTCTTTTCTGCTCGAATGGTGCTGCTTATATAGGAGTTTCGGCCGACATAAGGAAGGATCTAGAAAAACGCGTCGATTTTTCAGCTTCGGGGCTCGGTCAACCGAATTGAGACACTCGGTCGACCGAATAGCATGGCTCGGTCGACCGAGCCTACCTATTTACGCGTTTTCACACCGTTGCTTCGTATACCGTGTCCCCTACTTCACTCTTTTGATCTGATCTGATTTATCCTCTCTTCAATGCTCCGATTTTCTTCTTTATTTTGAAATCACTTGATTGAATGAGATTAATCTTCTCCATTAATAATATCCCCATGCATATCTTTTAATTTTCTGCAAAATTGTTGTTACACCAAGTCATTGAATAATAATAATATTAAAATGTGTAACAAAATAACATTTAAACTCATTATTTCCTCATAATTAAATTATAATTCCTCAATAACCATTATAGGAATTTAACGGTTAAAACACGTTTTTCTCATTTATTTCCCTTAAAAATAAGATAAATTGTTTAGGGATTAAGCCCGAAAATATAGTAAAATATACTCTAAATAGCGACCATTCGTTCCTGGGCAAAGTGCCTCTTCTTTTGGCGAACGGGTGTCCGGTTCGGGTCGACGTTCAACTTATGCATGGCTAAGGCAGGGGACAAACCAGGCATGTCCTCCGTGGTCCAGGCGAACACATCCCGAATTCTTTTAACAAGGCTACTAACGGTCTCTTGTGTAGATCATGGATCCATGATCCTACCTTCACTGATCCGGTCCTCCTGACCTTCCCACATGCAGACTTCATATGCTTTTCCATCCGAGGACCATGTTTTCTTACTTTAAGGTAGCAATTCTTCTACGGGATTGGTGCGGGATCGATGCTCTCGTTTTTGTCGGATGTGTAATGACTTCTAGCTTGGTCCACATTGCCTTTGATTTCCACGAGGCCTCCAGCAGCCCAAAATCTTAAGTTGTTATGTGTGAGCGAGATGACAGCTCGTAAGCCGATCAGTGGAAGTCGACATATTACCATATTATAGGGGGATGGTGCTTTAACCACCATGTACTCAACTAAAAGCGTTCGGCCTAACAGAGGTCGGCTGAAGGTAGTGGGGAGGACAAAGGTACCCTCCGAGTAGATCGGTGACCCGGAAAAGCGAGCAGGGAGCGATTGCGGAGTTAACTCAAAACTATATAAGTGCATCAATTGTAAAGTAGAATGGTACAAAATACTAATCGCACTTCCTATGTCGATGCAGATATGCCTTACCAGATTCTGACCCACTATGGCTTCAATCATGAGGCCACCATTGCTAATCACCAGGGGACGGGATCTCCAGTGCTATAAGTCACTTCTTCGAGAAATATTTGTTTTTATGGGGTGTTGCGGTACCGGAATGTTGATCATCTTCTTACTTCAGAACCTGGTTGCAATACCCACCGGAGATGGTGTTCACATTCTTCATCTATAGGTAATCCCGAGAACAGATTATCAACAAAAAGGTCCCCTCCTTCTAGCGCCAATTGACGATCCAAAATCTCGTCTATCTCAAACCTAAGGTTCTTTCTCTTTGTGATAATCCCTCAAAGTTTCCAGAACAACACAATAATCGATGAAGATAGGGGTGGTTGTGAGATGTTTTAAACTGCACTTGATAATGATCAAGCTGCCTACGTATCCAATGCAGGGTTGGAATCAAGTCTTCGTAGTTCCTTAAGGATCGTTTATATAGAGGGCTTGTGCCTTAGAGTTAGCGTGTGGCGTGTCCATGGTGGACACTGATTGACGTCTTCCCTAAGGAAAATGATTATGTTTAGTTAATCTCCTTGATTCCAGGAGATTATTATGATATTCAAATATTCGTATTTATGAGGTAAAGATTGGAGCCTTTATTACTCAGGATTTCTTCCATAATTATCTGATTCAGAACGTGCGTACGTAACGGGTTTGGTCCTAGGTAGACTTAGACCGACCTTATAGGTCATATGCGGGCAAGATTGCACACAAGGATTGGCCGACTTGCAGAGGTCGGGATTGTGTCTGTATCCATATCGCTTAAAGGTCGGCCCTAGACATGGGCCGTCCTAGAGGAACTGTGTGAAGTTCCTGAACTACTCCTAGTTCGGCTATGGGAGTCCTGGCCCTTTAGGAAGCTTCTCTCCTTATTCTTAATGTTGGCCAATAAAAGGGTGCCACGTAGGTGTGTTTGGTATTTGGTATCGTCAACCATAATTTTTCTTATAAAAAATAGGGTGTCTTTAAAGACCCCAATTATTTTATTTTATTTTTGTTTTGAAAAATGAACAATTTATTGTAATATGCCAATGGCAATCATACATAGTTCATAAAAATAAATAGTGGAAGGGAAAATACAAAACACCAAATTTACGTGGTTAGGTCAATATGACCTACTTCCGTGGACAAAAGAGTTTATATTACTACAGTGGAGAAATACAAAAGATCAAACTCTCCGAACCTAAAAACAAAAACAAAAATAGCTAGGAGTTGATAATTTATCTTAGTTGGTACATCTAAAAATAATAGGCTAACCTATTAAATACTTATAAGTTGGCTAAAACTTGTTGATTGCCAATCTGGGAAAGCAAAAAAGGGATAATGTGGGCATGGGCCCTTAACTAACAAATCTCCAGCTTGGGACAAAGCTCCATATGTAAGGAAATTATGTCGGCTCATTTTTCGAGACCAAGTAATTTTTTCCTCATAGTAGTGGTCTTATAAGAAATTCGTTTTCCCTAAGAAATATGCTATTTATTATTTATTGGTTATTTAAAATGAGTTTTAATCCGATTAAAACTCGGCTTTGATGGACGGCCGATATTAAAGCTAAACCCTAGGTCATTCGGATTTCGGCTCTCTCTCCACCTATAAAAGCAATGCTTCACTTCATCATAAAGCATATGAAAGAAACCAACACATCACGGTTGTAGGCAAGGAGAGAGATATCGGAATCCACATAAAGGCGACGATAACATCATGGAAAATGGAGACATAGTCGAGTAACAATGGATGTAGGGGAAGCGATCCCGATGATTTCTATCGCTATTCGTGTACTCTGAATCTATTGTTTATATTACATGTGTTATCGAGCCATCTATTTTCCATGTTATACAAGCTGTTGATGTTACGATTTATTCATTGATTGAATAATTGTTGATTCACCGCGTATTTTTCACAATCTTTAGAAATATGTCCACTCATTGCTAACCGCGCATACGGTGATGGATAAGGCTTGTAGTGTCGTCATTACGCTTCTATTTGCGTTTATGATTTGGATGGTTGATGTTTTATTTTTATTTTATTTATTTATTTATTTTTTGGGTGGCGGATGTATTGTAGATGAGAGGCACAGTGGGACTCGGTATCCGGGAATGTGGCGTTCTGATGTTCTTCTTTGATGGCTCAATTAGTCTTAGGTAATCATTGGGGAGTGATATAGTTACTCGTTTAAGTCTAAACCATTTTTACACCATCATCATTTCACCACACATTTTTCAGTTCTAAAAAAATGTCAGCAAAGTGACTTAAACTCTAAATCTGGTGGAACTAATCTGGAAGTCAGCTGAGTGATGGGCAGCTGATAAGTGTATTCAAGTTTATGTGTATCGCGCGGTGAAGTCTCTTTGAGACATTCAGTTTTGTCGCCAGACTTATGAAGTCTATTTTGGCGCGTTGAATACAACTGAGTTCTACTTCGGGGTAATGATCAGCTGAGTTGTGTCAGTAGAGTTGCACAACATCTGCGGCATTTATGGCAATCCGACAAAGATTCTTGCCGGTTAGGGTTTAGGGATCTGTGCCTATAAATACCAACTGTATAGGTCATTGTAAAGTGTGTAATCCGTCTGAAATTTAGTGCATAGTAAAATATCTCTTTTCTATCCGTGGAGTAGTCAGCACAACACATGAATCATGTTAAATCTTTGTGTTCTTCTTGTTTTCGTTTCTTTGTGTGATTGTTTACTGTTAGATTGCATCTGTTAGTTATCTATCTTGCATCCGGATTCCCTATCCTGTTATAACAAATTGGTATCGGAGCGTAGGTTCTGGAAATCATTTGTATGAACGAATTTTATCTTCACCAAGACCCTCACCGGTGCTTGGCTTCTGTGATAAAAGTTATGTTCTTTGGCAAGAAGGATGTCTGCAGTTAAGTAAAAATCGACAAATTTACAAGAACAAACAGTTTTAGTCTGTGGAAAATCAAGATGTGGGCCTTGTTGAAACAACAAGGGTTATGGACTCCTTTATTTGGTAAAGGAGATGCCAGTTCAACAGATTCTGCCAGTCTGGAAGAGAAAGCACATTCAACCATCATGTTGTGCTTATCTGATGATGTTATCACTGAAGTTGCCGAGGAAGACACAGCTGCCAAGTTGCGGGCAAAGCTTGAAATCCTGTATATGACTAAGTCATTAACCAACAAGTTGCTGCTGAAGCAAAGTCTGTTTAGTCTGAGGATGCATAAAAGAGGTATGCTGAGGGAACATCTAGATCAGCTGAACACAATATTACTTGATCTCAGGAATATTGATGTTAAAATTGAAGATGAAAATGCAACCCTAATCCTGTTGGTGTCATTACCAAGTTCATATGAAAACTTTGTGCAGTCCTTCATAGTTGGGAAAGATACAGTGGCTTTAGAGGATGTGAAGGAAGCCTTACATGTCAAGGAGCTGAGACACAAGGCAGGTGGGACAGATAATCAGGCTACTAGACTAGTAGTCAACAGCAGTGGGAGAGGATTTGGACAGCAGTCTAGGAAAAAAATCCAAGAAGGGTAGTTCCAAAGGTCCTAAAGCCACATATGTCTGTAATTAATGTAAAGAGCGGGGGCATTGGAAGTCCAATTGTCCAAAGAAGAGAAGCCAGCATGAGAGCAATTCTGGCACATCAGCTGTGGCTGCTAAGCATTCTAATGAGGATCTGGTTCTATTTGCTAGGGATTCAACATATCATGCTGATGTTTGGATTTTAGATTCTGGAGCATCCTATCATATTTGTCCCCACAGAGTGGTTTTCTACTTATGAGCAGATAGATGGTGGTCATATTTCTATGGCAAACATCAAGGTCTATAAGATACTGGGAATTGGCTCAGTCAAATTAAGGATAGAGGATGGTAGATTCTGCACACTGAAAGATGATAGACATGTTCCACAGATGACCAAGAATGTGGTATCTCTTAGTCTACTGGACTGCAAGGAGTTCAATTTCAAGGGAGAAGGTGGAGAGTTGAATGTCTACAAAGATTCAAATGTGGTCCTCAAAGGTATCAAGAAGGGAACCTTGTATATATCGCAAGGCTCTACTGTATCTGGCTCTACTGCTGTAGCATCCTCAGCAGTGCACCAGTCACAACAAACTCAGTTGTGGCACATGAGACTTGGTCACATGGGTGAAAGAGGAATGCAAGTCATTTCTTCAGCAGGTTTTCTTGGGGGATATAAGGTCAAGAATCTGGACTTTTGTGAGCACTGTGTGTTTGGGAAGCTACATAGAAGCAAGTTCTCAGCAGGCATACACAGTACAAAGCCATCACTTGATTATATCCACTCTGATTGCTGGGGTCCATCAAAGGTGGAATCATTGGGTGGTCACAGATATTTTGTGTCATTCATAGATGACTATTCAAGAATGACTTGGGTGGTGATGATGAAACACAAAAGTGAGGAATTCAACAATTTCAGGCAGTGGATGGCTCTAGTGGAAAATCAGACTGGCAAGAAAATCAAAAGGCTCAAAACAGATAATGGTATGGAATTCTGCTGGTCAGAGTTTGATACATTATGCAAGGATGAGGGTATTGCCAGACATCGTACAGTCAGGAATACACCTCAGCAGAATGTTGTAGCTGAAAGGATGAATCAAACTCTTCTGGAGAGGGCAAGATGTATGCTCTATAATGCTGGTTTATCAAGGAGATTTTGGCAGAGGCTGTAATCACAACTTGCTACTTAATCAATAGGAGTCCTCACACAGGGATCAATCTCAAGACACCAGTTGAGATGTGGTCAGGCAAGTCTGCTGACTACTCAGTTCTAAGAGTTTATGAAAGCACAGTTTACTATTATGTGAATGAAAGGAAGCTGGATCCAAGGGCCAAGAAGGGAGTGTTTGTTGGGTATGGTGATGGAGTTAAGGGTTATAGAATTTGGTCATCAATAGAATCCAGGGTCATACTCAGTAGAGATGTGGTCTTTGATGAAAATTCTATGATTAACTCATTAGTGGAAGGTCTATTGAATCAGAAACCAGTGTTGAATCTGAGAGGGCTGAGAAACAGGTGGAGCTTCAAGTGGAGTTAGCTGATACGCAATAATCAGCTGATCCAAGTCAAAGACTTATCGATCCGGTTGTTGAACCGTAGTCCGATCCAAGCGATCTATTGAACAAGGTTCGATAGATCGTCAAACAGGGAACATTGGTCACAGAGTATAGCCATCGGTGAGGGCTAGAAGATCAAATGTTGGGATACCTCCCAAGAGGTATGGTTTGATGATATGGTTGGATGCACTTCAAGTTGCAGAAGAAGTGGATGGTTTTGAGCATTTTACTTACAGGGAAGAGTGACATGTTCTGAAGCATCTCAATGGCATGTTGCCATGGGAGATGAAATAGAGTCATTATTGAAGAATCTGACTTGGGATCTAGTTAAACATCCGGCTGATAGGAGAGTGGTTACTTGCAAGTGGATCTTCAAAAAGAAGGAAGGAATGACTGAGGCAGAAGGGGTCAAGTATAAGGCACGTTTGGTTGCAACAGGGTTCAGTCAGAAAGAAGGCGTAGACTTTGATGAGATATTCTCACAGTGGTCAGACACACTTCAATCAGAGTGTTACTAGCAATGATGGCACATCAGGACCTTGAACTTGAGCAGTTAGATGTGAAGACAGTATTTCTACTTGGTGAGGTAGATAAGGAGATATACATGACTCACCCAGAGGGATTTCAAATTCCTGGCAAGGAAGATTTTTCATGCAAGTTAAAGAAGTCCTTGTATGGACGTATAAAAGGTTTGACAGTTACATGATCCAGCTGAGTTATAACAGGTGTCCATATGACTGTTGTGTATATCACAGTCAGCTGAAAGATGGATCACATATCTATCTTATCATGTATGTGGATGATATGTTGATAGCTACTGAAAGGAAGTCTAATATTCAAAATCTGAAGAACCTTCTCAGTGCTGAGTTTGAAATGAAAGATTTGGGTGCAGCCAAAAAGATTTTGGGGATGGAGATCTGGAGTGAGTTAAAAGAAGCTATTCTTGTCACAGTAGGGTTATATACAGAAGATATTGGCCAGATTTGGCATGTCTGCTGCAAAACCAATAGATACTCATATGGCATCTAATGTTCATTTGATTGTTTATGCTTCACAATCAATAGAGGAGAAGGAGATATGTCAAAAGTTCCCTATGCTAGTGCAGTTGGCAGTCTGATGTATGCCATGGTGTGCACTAGGCCTGATCTGGCTGAAGCAGTCACTGTTGTCAGCAGGTTCCTGGCTCAACCTGGAAAGGAACACTGGAAAAATGTGAAAAGAATGTTCAGGTACCTTAGAGGTACAGCTGATATTGGTCTCATTTATGGAGGTGATACTCAAGGTCTGATCACAGGCTACTGTGATGCTGATTATGAGGGTGATGTGGACAGTAGGAAATCAATGACTGGTTATGTTTTCACATTGGGGAATTCAGTTGTCAGCTGGAAAGAAACTCTTCAGGCAACAATGGCTTTATCAACCACTGAGGCAGAATTTATGGCTCTTACTAAAGCAGCCAAGGAGGGTGTCTGGTTGAAGGGACTAGTCAGTGATTTGGGGCTACATCAGGATCAAGCAGAGATTTATTGTGACAGTTTGAGTGCAATTTGTCTAGCTAAGGATCAGGTTCATCCTGAGAGAACCATATTGATGTGAGGTATCATTTTCTAAGGAATGAGAATAAGGTTGTAGTGAAGAAGATCAGCACCAAGGAGAACCCTGCTGCTATGTTCACTAAACCAATTCAACAGAGCAAGTTTTATTTGTGTCTGGACTTGCTGAATATTCAAAGCTTATAATCTGGAAGTCTGGAAGCTCAGCTGAGAGTAGGTCAACCGAGTGGATTCTGAGGAGTAATTTGGTACAGTATATCTGGCATTGACGAATGCATCTGGTACAATGTACATATGTTTATGCAATCTAGTTGACTGTGAATAAGAGTTCAAGTCAAGGTGGAGATTTGTCAACAAAGTGACTTAAACTCTACATCTGGTGGAACTAATATGGAAGTCAGTTGAGTGATAGGCAGCTGATAAGTGTATTCAAGACTGTGTGTATCAGCAGGGTGAAGTCTGCTGAGACATTCTGGTTTTGTCAGCAGACATACTGAAGTCTGTTGGAGTGTTGAATACAGCTGAGTTCTACTTCGGGGCAATGATCAGCTGAGTTGTGTCAGCAGAGTGACACAACATCTAGGGCATTTATGGCAATCCGACAAAGATTCTTGGCGGTTAGGGTTTAGGGATCTGTGCCTATAAATACCAACTGTATAGGTCATTGTAAAGTGTGTAATCCGTCTGAAATTCAGTGCATAATAAAATATCTATTTTCAGTCCGTGGAGTAGTCGGCCCAACGCCGGAAACCGCTTTAATCCTTATGTTCTTCTTGTTTCTGTTTCTCTGTGTGATTATTTACTGTTAGATTGCATCTGTTAGTTATCTATCTTGCATCTGGATTCCCTGTCTTGTTGTAACAAAAAAAAATAAAACAATCATAACCACAAGATTATTTCGGCAGTAAAAATAATGTAGACTTGATGAAGTAACTTTATAGTTAATCTAATCATTATTGCTTTTAGCCTTGATGGCTTTATATTTATTAGGCTTTTAGCCATTTGTTTTAAAATGCACCATTAAGATCACTTATGATAAATTATATTATTCACCCTATTATTTTGATTATTGTTATTTAAACTTCATAAGAGTTTTTTGTTCTTCATTATAGTGATGTTGTTCTATTTTGCTAGTTGATGTAGATCAGTTGATTGAAGCACGTTAAATTTGGTGTTGGGTATTTTTCCTTCCGTCTATTATTTTGTATTATCGTCTCTTCCGTTTGTTATTTTGTTTTGGCGTCGTTAAGAGCCTTGGTTTGTTTTTCTTAAGAGCTACACTAAGAAATTGCACCATAATTACCATAATGTCTCAAATGGAAGGGAAAAGGTTTAGGCTCGTTCCCATGAAATCATGAGAAAAGTTATTGTACAATAGTTATTATAGAGTTATACCAAGTGTATGGATGTGATATACCACCTAACATATACACACCTATTATGTGAAAGTAGATGAGCTAAATGCATCTCATCCCTCCACTTGGTATAACCCTCCTAATTACTGATACACCATAATTATTCTCTGAAACATCGGAGACTATTAAGGCTCTGTTTGTTTTGGGTTGGAGTTTTTTTTTTGAGTTTTTTTTTGGGGTTGTTTTAGATAAAGTGATTGAAGTAATGATTAGAAAGTTAAGATGTTTTTTTTGAAATTTGTGTAGATTATGATTTGATTGGTGAAATAAAGTAGTATAATAAATAAAATAATGGTAAAAAATGTTATAAAGTTGATAAAGTGAGAGATCATTTAAATTTTTTTTTATTTGTAGTTGAAAAATTGATTGGTAAGAGAATTGTAAGATATGATGGGTGAAGTGATATAAAAAAACTCCGAAAAAAACTCTAACGAAAACAAACGGAGCCGTACATTTTCATAGCTAGAACTTTATTGTAAAGTAGTCAATCATTGCCAATAAGACATTACCCCAGTGGTAAATAGTGAGGTTGTTAAGTCGAATATTTCGGGTTTGAGTCCAAATAGGAAAGGAAAAAAAAAAAAAAAAAAAAAAAGCCAATTATTAAGTTTGTTTGTTGAATAAATAATGCAAGGTAAAATCTATTTTATCCAGCTAGCTCACCTTTCAGTCATAGTCTACAATATTAAAACATTTGGTAGGAGTTTTTACGTGAAAAAAGAGTCTTCCTTTAAATTTTAAAATAACATGAATGTCTTTATGAAAAGTAAAAGTTGTGATTTAGCATATTTTGTTTACGATCATGGAAGATCGCAAGATTTTTTAGTAGTAGGTGGACGCTTGTATAACTTTTACTTTAATTTATATCCTAGGTTTTGAGTTTCCTAAAATTAATTTGTCTAATTTATGTATTATTTACGTACAACAACTCAAATCGATGTTGGAACTTTATAGTGTTTTTAATCAAGAAATGGGTTTAAGGATAAGTGATGTAGACCGAATTTGAATGAGTTATGGAATGAATTTTTGGGAGGTAAAAACAGTTTTAGAAACTACTAAAATAGTAGTTGATGTTAGGCTTTTGAATCACTCGATTCCGATATCAATAAGAAATTAATGCCTAAAGATAGAGTAAAATATGTGGAGTGCTAATTAATAATGTATGTTCATTTGTCCCACACAGGAGGCTTTACTTTAACTTTCTCTACAGATAAGGTGGAGAGTTAGACTTAGAGGCAAGTTCTAAGGGGCAAGAGAATTTTGTGAAGGAGGGAAGACGTAGATGATTGTTGGTTCGGAACCCCACACGCGCGCGCGCCGTCCGGCCGGCTCGGTTCGGGCTCGAGGCTCGGGGCTTGAGCCGGCTCAGATTAATATTTTGGACCAGCCCAACATTGACCTTTCTATAAAATTCTGAATCGAAGCATTGCAACAGTTCAACTCAGGTTCATGAACCCGAATGAACTTGAAATTCATGAACAGGACATGCCTGTTCGGAAATTATGTGTTCCAACAGATATCTAATTAACTTCCTCCAACCAACGGGCAAAAATTTGAACAGATATATGTGTTCATTGTTTCATGTACTCTTCCTATAAATTAAACAGCATCCCACAATGAAAATAGAGCCAACACTCAACTTTTCTGCATACAAAAATTCTGTCAAAATAAAAGACATTTTTTCGCGCAAAAACACTTGCATCTGACCGAGAGATATTCAAGGCCGGATCGAGTCAGCCGCTTGTTCACATCCTAGTGCAAGACTAGAACAAGGTAGATTGTTGTATCTTGGGAGACATCTTGCAATAACCGTATGCACGTATTCGAGCAATAATGTCTTGGAGGCAGTTTCCACGCGACTCGGTCGAATAAGTTTTAGATCTACTTTTTCGGCATTTCTTTTCAATGCGTTGCAGTATTTGCATATGTAAATAAAATTCGTTCCTCTTACTGTTCATCTTATTTGCAATCAGTTTCTACAAATTTATGTTATTCATTTTCAGAAAAATTAGCAAATTAACCGGTACATTGCTAATATTTCCAACAATCGATTCATTACAAGGAAACAAAAATTTGATTTTCACTTTGTTCCATTTTTTTTTTTTCGTGGTGAAATCAAATAAATGTTACCTAATTCAATCAAATTAAAATAATTTTACTGGTCAGGATGTTTAAAATTTAAGATTTCCGTTTATTTAATTCCATGCTTTTAATTTCTTGAAGAATCCTGTTTCTATAAGGATTGAGGCTGCATCATCAATATTCTAATCGACCGCGAAAACGTGGGCGGCAAATTATCCCTTATTATAATTATTATCTTTGGGTTGTTTTGACCAGGTTTGAAAATTTTCACCGGTAAAAACATTTATTACAAGAGAAATGGTAGTGGTTTAAAAGGACAAAAAAAAAGGTAAAAATGGTAATCAGAACAGTGGAAATGTAAATTGGGTGATAAAGACAAATCCGCAGTTCATAACCTCAAATCCACGGCTTGCTGCAATGGAACTGACCCCAAATCTAATGTTTCACTATCACAGTGAAATAATGATATGTCATATTTACCCAGAAAAATATTTCACTGTCCAATTTACATATTTTTATTTTCAAATTGTCCTTTTTAACAATAAGCCCTAAAGAAAAACGTGTCCAACTGCCAGAAAACTTAAGCGCACGTAGTTTTGGATGATAAAACCGCTCCTTTTGCCTACTTTAGTCTTTAGGGACAAAAACATGTGTTCTTAATTATTAAAAAACGGTTAAACCCTAACCGGAAGGGTCCCCTCGCCCCCGATCCCACAGGAGTGCGAGGAGAAGTTAATCAGGGACTTAGCAGCTCGGGGAAGAGGCTTGCTGTTATAAACCGCTTAACAAAAGGGGCCGGCCCTTTACGGGACTCGAACCCCCACCCTCCGGCTTTCGCTCCAGCTTGGCATTACACCACCCCAACCGCTTAGCACTAGGCCATATCTAGAGGATGTGTTCTTAATTATTCATTTAGGTTAATAATTGTATTAAAGACTCCACTCATAAAATATTGATCCGTCTGAACTTTTCATAAATTTTAAGAAAATAGGTGATGGATATAATTTTTTTTAAAGATAAAAGTATAAAATATCATTTGGTTATATTTAATGCAATATTATAAACTAATAAAATGTATGTTAATTGATAGTAAATTAGAGTTAAAATGACGAATAATGTAATAATATTACATTGATATTCTAAACAAATTTATATTTCGGGATGAGGTAAAAAAACCCTTATATTTCGGGACAGGGTGGCTCTACATTATCAATTGGGTATGCGGCCGACCTCCTAAAATAAAATATTATATACAATTAGTAGAGATTTTTTTTAAAACACACATATATGTGAAACCAACACATCGCGGTTGTAGGCAAGGAGAAAGATATCGAAATCCACATCAAAGCGACGACAACATCATGGCAAAACGGAAACGTAGTCGAGTAACAATGGATGTAGGGAAACGATCCTAGTGATTTCTTTCACTATTCAGGTACTCTGAATCTATTGTTTATATTACATGTAGTATCAGAGGCACCTATATTCCATGTTGTACGACTTTGATTTATTCATTGATTGAATGATTGTTGATTGATATTAATAATTGTTTATTCACCGGCGTATTTTTCGCAATCTTTAGAGCACATACAATAGTTTTCCTTTTCACAAAGTCACTTTATCTCGAAAAAGAACAAAAAAATCCTACATGGCACTAAAGTCACATGCATATTCCTCATTTGTTCCACAATAGTCTCAAAATAATTTCATTTATATATTCATTAAATATTATTTTGCTGATGATTTGATTGGTATACAAAAATTCTTTCAGTAAAAAGTAAATAAATAAAAAGCATTCTATTCATTTTGGTACAGATTCCAAGACAAAAGAAGTGAATATTGAGTGAAATGAGACCCACAATCCTATCCACGGCCAAAGTGATTTCATTGTCAAAAATAATGTTATTGTAGCTTTACAATTAAAGAGACAATGTCAAATAAAATTGACGACTATGGAGCATTCCCCTGACATGGACCTTGACGGTGAGGAAAAAACAGGGGAGGAATTGGACAACCTCAGCCGGAGCAATGAGAGATGGAAATCGCAGAGTGATCGGTTGCCAAGAGCCCCCGACCTGGGGTGGACGAAGCAGTTGAGGAGCTACGTCGCGCTTCAATTTCAAGGAATGACTTTATACGTGGGAAGGAGAGGATGAAGGAGATATTGCGGATTTTATCAAATTAGCGTAAAATTGGAGAGGTAACGCCGAGGATGATGATCCAATTGAAATGGAAGTCGAAGATTGCATTGACTACTGGCGGCCTTGGCGTAGATCTCTGATAATCAAAGTCCTCGGCCGGAATGTCTCTTTCAAGATTTTACAGGAACGATTGACAGGTATGTGGTGCACAAAGGGCCGGTTAGACATAGTAGACCTTGAATTAGGCTATTATGTTGTTCGATTTTGCTGCAAGGATGATTACGAAGCAGCATTGAGCAATGGTCCATGGTTAATACAGGGGCATTATCTCACAGTTATGCATTGGAGGCCTTTTTTTGTACCCTCACATGAGAAGATTGTGTCAACATTGGTTTGGGTACGTTTTCCGGGGGTACCATTGGAGCATTTTGATAACCATAATTTGTTACTAGAGCTTGCTCGAAGGGTGGGGAAGCCAATCAAAGTTGATGTTGTCACAACTGGGTCGGCTAGGGGAATATACGCCCGTGTGTGTGTAGAAATGAACCTCCATAGAGTGCTACGTACCAAGATAGTTCTGAGGGGCTTTCAGTTTAGAGTAGAATACGAGGGAATGCAATTGACTTGCTTTGAGTGTGGGAGGTATGGGTATAAAACACATGATTGCCCAAATGCCCAACAAGGTAATGAAACAAAGCCAAAGAGAAATGTGCAAGATTTTATTAACCCAACGCTACCTCAAGGACCGACACCGGAGAAACCGTTCGCCCTTGGATGTTAGCCACAAATCGTGTGAAGACCGGTGGGGTTCGAAAGGGAAAGGGGAGAGAAAACAGATTGATGGCATGGTAATCTTGGAGCAGGCAAATGTCAGGAGTGCCCCCCAGGGTCAGTCAGGATCTAGATATGAAGTTTTGGCTGATGAGGATGAGAATATGGATGTGCACATTGTTGAAGATGAAGGTCTGGATGACGTGGAAACTTTAAAAAAATAGATGGAAGATGTTGCAGCTTCCAGCATGGCTCCTACTGTCTCTCTGTTAAGAAAGGAAGACTTCCCAGAGCAAAGCAAGAATGCGCAACCGAATGGTACAAGGAAGGAACCCGGGAGGAACTCAACAACACAACAAGAACAAATGAAACGGAAGGAACCGTCCGCAAGTGGAGGTAATTCAGCCAACTCGGCCAAGAGAATCCCAACGACTGAAGGTATTACTAGGACACAAGTAATGATTTCGAGACCCCTTCATGATACTTCAAATGGGCAAAAGCAACAGCCCCATGGAAATTTCCTCTCTGGTGGAAACAACGACCAACAAACTACTCAAAATGATGAAGTGCACATATAATAAACGGTAATTTGGATTATCTAAAATTCAACCCTCACGATAGAACCGAAAATCGAAAAATGGTAAAACATTAGCTACCTCAGACAATAGCGGTGCTTTGAACTGGCAATTGCGTGACGAACCTCCATATAATATGGACAACTGCGGGTGGAGGAGCCCACCCTAATATTTGAATCTTTTTTCCGGATGTATATCCTTACGTGGAATTGTAGAGGGTCGGTTCCCACAATTCTTGCTAAATTTGAAAGAGCTATTGAGGAATCATAAACCAACCATTTTGTGCCTTTTGGAGAAGAGGGCAGACAGTAGAAAAGCATGGAGAATCTTATCCAACTCGGAATTCAACAGAGTTCTTTGTGTGGAAGCTCGTGGTTTTGCAGGTGGTATTTGGTGTTTTTGGAATGACAATGAGGTGGAGCTGAGATACCTGTCATGTACAACTCAGTGCCTTAATGTAGCTGTGTGCTCTAGAAATATGATTCAATGGGTTCTATCGATTATATACGCCTCTCCCACCCCGAGTGTTCGTAATGATTTGTGGGACTATTTGGTGCATCTCTCTTCCGTTATTAAACTCCCCTGGTGCTTGTTAGGGGACTTCAATCAGGTGATTGACCAAGAAGACATGTATGGTGGCCGAGCTGTTGGGGGTATTAATGTCGAAAAAATGAGGAATATGATTCAGCACTGCAAATTGTTAGGTGTGGATTTTCATGGTCCTAGATTCACTTGGACCGGCCCACTTTTCAAAGGCATTCGTATTCGGGAAAGATTAGATCAAGTCTGGTGCAATGACATTTGGTTCATCCAGAACCCGGATATTTCTTTGCTTCATCTTCCTAAAACGCACTCGGACCATAGTCCTCTCCTCCTCCAAATTAATAAGCGTGATAAGCCCAAGTCGACTCCAAAAAATAATAGATTTCTCAATGCTTGGCTTGATCACGTTGACTTTACCGATTTTGTGCAGAGCTCCTAGGACAATACGCAGCAAGACATTGGGGTAACTATACGACAATTCATGGACGCAGCTCATTCTTGGAATAGGAATATTTTTGGCAACATTTTCTATCGTAAAAAAATTGTCTGAAGCGAATTGAAGGAATCCAATCAGCGCTTGCTAATCACCCCTCGACAGCATTATTTAACATGGAACAACAGCTTAGCCGGGAATATAATGACATTTTAATTCAGGAGGAAACCTTCTGGCACCAGAAATCCCATCTCCACTGGATCATTGAAGGTGAGAGAAACACGCATTTCTACCACCTTACCGCTCTTAGACGCAAACAACGAGCAAGCATTAATTCTTTGAAAAAGGACGATGGGACGTGGACAGTGGATGAGAAAGAGATTTCTACGATGATGCGGAACTATTTTATGGAGCTTTATGGTGATGATCATGCAAATCATAAATGTAACTGCCAGTTTACTTTCCCTGCCCTTCCTCAAACCGCTATTCAGTTACTTAATAGGGATGTGTGCGAAAAAGAAATCGAATAGGCTTGTTTCGATATGGGCACTTATAAAGTAGCGGGTCCTGATGGGTTACCACAAATTTTTTATAAAAAATGCTGGGGGATTATTGGAAGCTCTGTGGTGGACTTTGTAAAACGTGCGTTTCGTGATCAAACATACCCTGCCCATCTTAATGAGGTCCTTATTACCCTCATTCTCAAAGTTGATGTTCCAGAAACACCTGCTCAATTCCGGCCGATCGCTCTTGCTAATGTCATAACAAAGATCATCACAAAGGTCTTAGGGAATCGAATTCGTATGATTATTGGAGAATTAATTGACACCAGTCAGAGTGCTTTCATCCCTGGTCGTAGCAGTGCGGAGAACATTATCCTTGCCCAGGAGGCCCTGCACTTCCTCCATACTAAAACAGGTAAAAAAAGGGTATATGATGATAAAAGTTGATCTCGAAAAAGCTTATGACAAGGTTGATTGGTCCTTTCTTATAAATATTCTGATATCTATTGGGATGGCCGAGAATATCCGGAACTTATTAATGCACACGATTACGACGGTAAAATTGTCAGTGTTATGGAACGGGAATCGTTTGGAAGCTTTTTCACTTAGCAGGGGAATAAGGCAAGGAGACCCCGTGGCTCCCTACCTATTCGTCCTGTGTATGGAAGTCCTCAGCAAGAGCATTAACGAGGCAGTTGAACAGGGCCAGTGGAAGCCACTGAGACTTTCGAAGCAGGGACCGCCAATCTCACATATCTTTTTTGCTGACGACTTAATTCTGTTTGGAGAAGCATCAATCGAGCAAGCCAATGTTATGGAAGGGGTGCTTAGTCAGTTTTGTTTGTGCTCGGGGCAGAAAATCAGCACTACCAAATCAAAAAAATTTGTGTCTAAGAATGTGTGTGCTGCAGTTCGAAACGAGATAGAGCGGGCTCTTTCAATGCAATATACTTCATCACTTGGTACTTACTTAGGGGTACCTCTTATCCAGTAGCAGCAGAGGGTTTCTCACTACACTTATTTGGTTTATAAGATGAAGAGGAAACTGGCAAATTGGAGGTCTAAAGCACTTTCAAAAGCAGGCAGAAGCATCTTAATCAGAAGTTCTCTGGCCACCCAACCTTTCTATGTGATGCAAACTGCCAAGTTACCGAGCTCCATAATTCAAAATATGGAACGTGTATGTCGTGATTTCTTATGGGGGGACGACGGTGATTCCAAGAAAATGCATATGGTGTCTTGGGATAAAATCTGCAAGTCGAAGCAGGAAGGAGGTCTCGGATTCCGCAGACTTCATGAAATGAATTTAGCTTTGCTGGGAAAATTGGTCTGGCAACTTTTGTACAGGAAAGAGGCTCTTTGGGTCAAAGTCCTGTCACACAAGTATAAAGAATTAATGGTGAACCCGAAACAGGGGTGCTCCAATGTCTGGCGAGGCATCTGTAAAGCCTATGGTGTGTTGTGGAAGGGACTTTCAATTCAAAATGATGATTGTATTTGGAATGACGATCCCAATGGAGTGTATTCAGTTTCCTCGGGTTATAGATGGCTGGCTCAAAATAATAATCCCGGCACATATAGTGAAGATGAGCAATGGAATCAGATTTGGAGCTTGAAAGGGCCAGCTCGAGGTAACTATTTTTTGTGGAGTATTAAGCATGAAGCTATTCCAGTTGGTAGCATTCTGGCAGAAAGGCACATTATTCCCTTGTTAGGAAATTTACGCGGGAACGCAGCGGAATTCAAAAATTTATTTCCTATCGACCCAAGATCGACTTCGTTTAAGCAATAAACAAATAAGCTAAAGACGGTGGTTACCTTGGTTGATCTATAAGATCGACGCTTTGACCGTCTAAGGAGAGTAGTTCTGCATAGAGCCGCCCAAGTGTTCGGCCTCTACCGCTAGTCCACACGAACAGCCCGCCGGAATCCCATCATGGATTGCTATTGGAAAACTCCGGTTGCTAGACCGGCCTTTTTCCCCTCTCTCCAACTCTCTATAGGATGCTCTCTATTTTACACAAGAACTATTAGCTCTTGGAATTATGATGTGCAAAAGAGCTTGACACCCACCTCCCTTTTATAATGGATGTGGCGCCCCAAGAGGTGTGTAGGAGAAGAAAACCTTTTTCCAATAAAATAAGGAAAATATAATTGATTGATTTATCTCATTTATTATAATATCTCATATTAAATAAATCTAGGATATTGTCAATATCTTATATTGAATATTCCCAAGATATTGTCAATATCTAATATTGACTATCTTTATTTTATTACCATAAAGCAATTTACACATGTGTATATATCACATATATATTACACAAATAAATCTATTAATATCATATATATATACACGCATAATTGCATGCATGCAAATCCAATTTGCATTTATGCACACACGCATGTATAGATAATATATCTATATTATTTTTATTTTATTAATATCTAATATTAATAATAGGTAATATCATTAATTAAATTGCACAATCCAAGTGTATCTTATATACTCCAAATTTTATACCTTTAGCCAATATTTTGGCATCCGAATATTCTTTAATTAATATAATATTATTAATATCTTGTATTTAATTTATTCATAATAAATAAATACCACCATATTAATTTACCACTATAACCTTTATAGTCTCGAGATAAACTTTCCTTACTTGGTTATCATTTATAACCACATTTTAATCCGGCTAGATGTTCATATGTGTGTGACCCGATAGGCTTCCGAATATGTTGGCCGTAGACACAAAGTGCAAATTACGAAAATGCCCTTCATGCCTAACGATCACGGGATAGCGTCTAGCAACACACCGTGACCCCCAATCATCGAAAGAGTCAAATGCAATGACTACTACCTTTCATGTGAAACTTGATTTACCGTGTAACTTACAATCCTATCATTTGTAATAATATCCATACGGTCGTTAGTCGAGTGTCAAAACATCAACGCATCGTATCTTATAATATGGATATCATGCTCTCTCAAGTAACTCGTTTACTCCCACTTTGCAAAGATTCACGAGCAGGACATTCCTTATAAGAAGGCCATTTCGGATATTCGATCCCAATCATAGGATACGCGATTCCCGGACGACCAATCATGTATACTCCGCAATGCTCAATAATCATACCCAATCACTACCGCATGATCGCCCCATGGCTAGGGGAAACCTCAATAGTGTCAAAGCATGACAATCCACACCGTGATGCCATGAAGACTCCGGTCAAAAGGATAATTACACAACCGCCACATAGTGTGACACTTATCTGTGTAAGTGGGTCGATCCCTAACGTCACGCATTCTCTAATACACGTCCACGTACAGTCCAAGTGTCTCTACACTTCGATAGACGAGATCTATCCCTGCCCTTAAAGACAGAAGACATCTAATACGTGCTAGTCTGTTTATACTATCAATGTCCTGTTTAATAGTACATCAGCCTAGAGACATTTAAGTATCAAACTTATTAAAGTGATTAGAGATCTCATCAACCATAATCGCCTATCATGGTTTCTCTACCACAGTTTAATACTAAGGACGTTACCATATAACAATTCATAATTGGTTCTTTAGAAGAACAGATATATGACAACAGAAAAACCATTTTATATATGTATAAACATAAAGGAATAGTAGAAATGATCCGACCCGGTCGGATCCGGTCCAACCCGATTGGGTTTAGGACACTATTCCAACAATCTCCCACTTGGCCTAAAACCAATCACTAGCACACACAAGACCAAGTTGAAACACAAGAATCTCATGCAATACTCGCAACTAGCCCTAGCCATGAACGGATCACTATCCGTGGGGACTCAGACTATCTTCATATCATGCTCCAAATGACCAAGTCAAAGGAACCGCCTCAACACACACACGAATCTCTGACGAGACCCTGGTCCTTGCTTCAAGCAATGAATCCACTTACTATATCAGCTATATAGAAAAGGTGGAAGAACCGTACAAGGTTCAAGAATGAACCTTCTAGATCCATGTATCTTTGCTCGGCCGCGCTCTAAGGCACTACTTGTGTTTTGGCCTAGTTGTAGAATTTCTGAGTGACATCATCGCCGAGAACATTTCCACTCAACTTTGTATCACTTGATCAAAGTATTCGCAAACCAGACAAGTAGCTCCCACTCACCTTCATAAGGCTCAGGATATACGTCTGTATATCTACGTTTATTTATTTCCAAGTTTCAATAAACTAGGAAACCATCCTTAACTTGTTTAAGGATATTCTCGACATTCACCAGATTTACTTTCATTAATTGCTCACGACAGTTCATGAACTATGAACATCCGGCATTACCTTTATGATGGTTCCTATCGCAGTAGCAAAGGAAACCTTCCATAAGCATCATCTTTCACCTTATCTTTAGGACTAACGTCCTAACATAGATAGATCTTGCGATCTATGCTAAACTTCTTTTAGCATCACATCTATATAGGTAAACTATAATCTAACAAAGATTAAATCTATCACTACTGATTCTTATTTCTAAAATAAGAACCGATAATCCAAGTGCTTTCGTAAAGACCTTGAACTACCAAACATTAATTGTGTGACATGGGGTGACAATTCTCAAGAGAGATATCTAATACCTTGCTCAAAAATCACAACACACTCCACACTATCCTTCTTGCACATTGGGCATATCCTTATTTTGACGAAATCAAACTCCTTTGATTATCAAACAAAGAAATTGTCTAGAGAAACTTGTTTGAGTCCATAAATGGATCTCATGGGCTTACATATCATGTCATCGTCTATGAACATCGAGCTTTACGCCCAACGCCTTCAACACTATCATATAGTCATGATACGAAGTTCTAACAAGCATTATCCCGAATAGAACCGGGCTCGACCTTACGGGGACATTCCTCAGGTAAGACAGACTAGGTTCATAACCTTGTTGTCTTGATGGAATCTAATTCAGATTTTATGGCTCCTGGCCACATCTCTCAAACCCGCCTTTCAAACATTCTTTCATGAGTCGTGAGATATTCATTCTTCAAGATGAACATACCGTGCAACCTTTTCGAGGCTTGAGGTTATCTGAACTTATAGAACTTTTTGTGTGCATCGAGCGGTGATCTACACCTCATCGCTATGTGGCGCTGCTCATGTTCCATTGGTTGAATATATCTTTGTGGTTCTCAAACTCTTTTGAGATCGATTCACTCCACACATTTCTTTTGGAAGAAAACACTTCCTTTAGAAGACGACATGTTTGGAGACAAACATTTTGCTCCGCGGACAAGTAAATAATATCAAGCGTACTTGCTAAGATATTCCACAAAGTTGCATATGTCGTACTAGGCTCCAAGCCTTTCTGACTTTGCTTATGACAACTTCAAATCATCGATTAAGATAGATTCGACATTATCCTCCTCCATATCTAATATGGAATTTATTCAACCTTTACTCTTTGGAACTTGGTTAAGTATGAGGGCACTATCCCAAAACGGGTAAGGATACTTCGCATGGCTTGCGTCACACCTTTATCATATTAAGTGTTGTTGCCATTTAGGAACACAATCTAATTGCGTATCCCAAAGATGGTATCCTTCAAGGAGAATCTTATTCCTTTCAGACGACTTCTGAAACACCCTTCAGGTATTAATTACTTCAATCCAATTGAAGATTAATTCCTAAGTAGCTCATCAATCTCATATTCGTACTAGCTCGAACTTTTCGGGCTTTCCGAATTATGCACTTCACTGAGTACACTTGACTATTTCTAAAAATAGTTATAGAGATTAACAAATAATTATTTGTAGCATTAATTGTCATAAGCCAACAAACATCGGTATGTTTAGGCTTTAGACAATTTTTCTAGATCTTACAACCTTTTCGAAAAAGGGTATTTTAGTCCTCTTTGGATAAGATACGTATAACCCACATGATTCATAATCATATGGTTCAACATCATCAGAATGACGTTTAATTACACGCTTCCCTTCCAGAGAGACTATGTCTAGAGTAACCACAAATCAAGGATAATAACCATACAAATATTTAGTTGAGATCTTATCACATATATCAACTATATAGTGACATCAATCTAGTATGTTGGATTCAGTGACCTTCCAACTTTATCGGAATAACATTTATTCTTTACAATTGAATATGTCTCTCAAATCCTGACGGATAACTGAAAGTACGTTCTTCATAAGAACTGGAACATAATAACATTTATTTAGTTCCCTTATCAGTTTACTAGATCCAGAATATGGTAAGTATTACAACATTTGCTTCACCTTCCATATCTGTATTTAATCTTTCTAATTTAATCACACTCGTAAGATATCATATATCTAAGAGTTGACTTGAACTTAGATAGATTTATCTCAACAGACCTGCCTATAATAGAAACTTCAATAAGTTCTCTATTTAAGCACATGCCCTAACTTTCCCTTTTAATCCTTTAAGCACTTGAGAAATGTTTCTTATTGTAGTCTTCATAAGACTTAAGAAAGATCACAAGAGCTATGTATTCAATTTCCTTTCATAAGGAAAATCTAAAGTTTATTAAATAGTTTATTCATCCTTTTGAATCGTATTCAAAACATTGACTATTTAATTAACCTTTAAGCAATGATAGAATTAAGTCGATACTTTAAATCTTATAATTTTGAAAACAACCTTTCCAAAATTAGATGTGGTCATTCTTATCCAACGTTTGAATTAATTGTCATCGTATGACTGAATGATCATCTTGGATCGTATCCAATATGTGACTAATTCGTTGAAACTTATTTCAAATGATTTAATCATAACATGAGCTTCCGCTTTCATTAATAATTAAAGTCTCGAACAATCGCATCAATTATGTAATCTCCTTGTCTCTAACTACTATAACGGGATGGCTCATGTCATTGCTTATTTTTAAAAGGATTAAAATTACTTAACCATATTTGAGAACGTTTCTCAAAAGGTAACAATCATAATTTGGTTTTACTAATCGAGAATTAAACATAAATATAAAGTTTGCTAAAACTACAACATAAAAATAAAGATAAAAGAGTGTTGTTGTTT
This sequence comes from Gentiana macrophylla, assembly GCA_026214975.1. Classification (NCBI taxonomy): domain Eukaryota; kingdom Viridiplantae; phylum Streptophyta; class Magnoliopsida; order Gentianales; family Gentianaceae; genus Gentiana; species Gentiana macrophylla. The sequence goes on along the minus strand of CM047809.1, from coordinate 109,515,527 downwards.
ATACACGCAAAATCAAAAATGGTCTTTTGGTTTATGATTTTGCTCCCACTAGTCAACTACTCCCAATTGACTTTCAAGAATTATTAATTTCTTTAGTGGACAAGATCCCACTAAACTACCGCGACCCCCGCTTTGGCTGGTGGGCCGAAAATAGTCTAATAGGTAGACAACATCTTTGTCAATCGTATCTTATACGACTCTTGTTGTTTGACTAGTCAACTCTTTGACAATTTTCATCTTATGAAGTAGTCAAACCCTTGCCTCTAAAATCCAAACGACCCGCTTTGGCTGGTGGCCGAGAGAATTCTTAGTCAAGTCATAACCCCAATATTCGTGAGATCTCATACGATCATATCTCGATAATGACGATATACCTGAGGTAGGTCAACCCCTGCTTTGGCTGATGAGTTGGATCCGAACAAGGGCTCTTCACCGTCATTATAATATGGGGAGGCAATTTCAACTTGATTCTTTTGAGGTGGAAGTATTTATGTAAATTAATTCACTTAATTAATTTTAATCATGGTCTCATCATAAATATGTCTATCTGAATAAACATACATCCTACACATTTATCTAGATCGTGCCTAGTCATGCATCTATCGTATCATATAAAATAAATACAAGCACAAAATAAATAAATGCGTAAAATAACCGGTATGATCATGGACTTTTCCTAGGTGCGGTTTCGAATACAAACTGACGAAACCACGGGTCACAATCTAAGGGTAGCTGCAACCGCCAATAGGATCTTTAATGCTCCATTCTCCAATGGGATCTTTATTTTCGTCTCTCTTTGGTCTCCATCTTCTGCTCCATTCTTGTTACATTTAGTTCTATCGAATAAAATAAATACACCCGCCGCACACGGGAGGGAGCTAACGGGAATGGGATAAATGCAGAAAATAAACTAGGTCACGTTCTTCATAACGGCCTAGGACAATTTTTAAACCAACAGAAAATTAAATCATTCACATCTATCCTATCGGTCGAGTCCATGATCAATCGGGGTCCATATAATCATATTATATCTACTATATCTAATCCATACAATAAAATCTTATGAAAAAGATAAAATTAAAATTTAACTACTTGCGTCTTAATTAATCAATTAACATTTAATCTATTAAATAATTTTATCCAATCAATTAACTAATTAACATTTAATTAATTAAATGATTTAATCGAAATAAAATTAACGATTAATTTTAAACGATTTTAATTTTAATTTTAATTAATTGGAACTATTCCAAAAATAAATCAAAATTAAAATTAAGTCTCTTTTGTTTCTTTCCTTTTGATTCGTAATCAAAAGGGATGCCTTTGGTTTCCTAAACCAAATTTGGCTTAGGCCTGGCCACTTTCCAAAATCAAAATTTTGGAAGTAAACAAGCTAAGCCTTTACAAATCAAATATTTGAAAAGGGCAAGCTTATTCCAAATCAAATATTTGGAAAGGCCAAATAATTTTAGTTTAGGCGCTACTTTCCAAAATCAAAATTTTGGAATGACTTAAAGCGCAGCCTTTTCCCAAATTAAATATTTGGAAAGGGCTTAGCCTATTCCAAACAAAGTTTGGAAAGACCATTATTATTTTAATGCCATGTGGCATCCCAATGGCCAAACTATTTGAACCATTTGGTTAGCCACACGACACAATTAAACAAAGGAGATTTTAATCACAACTATGAACCATATTGAATCACAAAATACACAAAACAAAAATTTGGAGATCCGCCAAAGATTGACCGGTCAATCGATCGCCGGCAAAGAAAGTTGCCTCTTTGCCGCCGCCCGCCCGCCACCGCCGCTTGGTGGTGGTGCCGCCGCTTGATCGGCCGAGCACCACCCGATTTTTTTTTTTTTTTTTTTTCATGTATCAATTTTGCAAATCAAAAATCTTTCATCTTTTAATTACGTGATTTAAACGATAAAATTAACTACGATAATAACATGCTTATTGCTTAAGCTCAAGCTCTCTCGATACCCATTGTTAGGAAATTTACGCGAACGCAATGAATTCAAAAATTTATTTCTATCGACCAAGATCGACTTCGTTTAAGCAATAAACAAATAAGCTAAAGACGGTGGTTACCTTGGTTGATCTATAAGATCGACGCTTTGACCCGTCTAAGGAGAGTAGTTCTGCATAGAGCCGCCCAAGTGTTCGGCCTCTACCGCTAGTCCACACGAACGACCCGCCGGAATCCCATCATGGATTGCTATTGGAAAACTCCGGTTGCTAGACCGGCCTTTTCCCCTCTCTCCAACTCTCTATAGGATGCTCTCTATTTTACACAAGAACTATTAGCTCTTGGAATTATGATGTGTAAAAAAAGAGCTTGACACCCACCTCCCTTTTATAATGGATGTGGCGCCCCAAAAGGTGTGTAGAGAAGAAAACCTTTTCCAATAAAATAAGGAAAATATAATTGATTGATTTATCTCATTTATTATAATATCTCATATTAAATAAATCTAGGATATCATCAATATCTTATATTGAATATTCCCAAGATATTGTCAATATCTAATATTGACTATCTTTATTTTATTACCATAAAGCAATTTACACATGTGTATATATCACATATATATTACACAAATAAATCTATTAATATCATATATATATACACGCATAATTGCATGCATGCAAATCCAATTTGCATTTATGCACACACGCATGTATAGATAATATATCTATATTATTTTTATTTTATTAATATCTAATATTAATAATAGGTAATATCATTAATTAAATTGCACAATCCAAGTGTATCTTATATACTCCAAATTTGCGCCACCTTTAGCCAATATTTTGGCATCCGGAATATTCTTTAATTAATATAATATTATTAATATCTTGTATTTAATTTATTCATAATAAATAAATACCACCATATTAATTTACCACTATAACCTTTATAGTCTCGAGATAAACTTTCCTTATTTGGTTATCATTTATAACCACATTTTAATCCGGCTAGATGTTCATATGTGTGTGACCCGATAGGCTTCCGAATATGTTGGCCGTAGACACAAAGTGCAAATTACTTAAAATGCCCTTCATGCCTAACGATCACGGGATAGCGTCACAGCAACACACCGTGACCCCAATCATCGAAAGAGTCAAATGCAATGACTACTACCTTTCATGTGAAACAGTTACCGTGTAACTTACAATCCTATCAGTTGTAATAATATCCATACGGTCGTTAGTCGAGTGTCAAAACATCAACGACCGTATCTTATAATATGGATATCATGCTCTCTCAAGTAACTCGTTTACTCCCACTTTGCAAAGATTCACGAGAACAGACATTCCTTATAAGAAGGCCATTTCGGATATTCGATCCCAATCATAGGATACGCGATTCCCGGACGACCAATCATGTATACTCCGCGATGCTTCAAAGATCATACCCAATCACTACCGCATGATGATCGCCCATGGCTGTGGAAACCTCAATAGTGTCAAAGCATGACAATCCACACCGTGATGCCATGAAGACTCGGTCAAAAGGATAATTACACAACCGCCACATAGTGTGACACTTTATCGTGTAAGTGGGTCATCTAACGACGATTCTCTAATACACGTCCCCACGGTACCCAAGTGTCTCTACACTTCGATAGACGAGATCTATCCTCGCCTCTTAAAGGCAGAAGACATCTAATACGTGCTAGTACATTTATACTATCAATGTCCTGTTTAATAGTACATCACCTAGTAGACATTTAAGTATCAAACTTATTAAAGTGATTAGAGATCTCATCAACCATAATCGCCTATCATGGTTTCTCTACCACGCTTTTAATACTAAGGACGTTACCATATAACAATTCATAATTGGTTCTTTAGAAGAATGTATATATGACAACAGAAAAACCATTTTATATATGTATAAACATAAAGGAATAGTAGAAATGATCCGACCCGGTCGGATCCGGTCCAACCCGATTGGGTTTAGGACACTATTCCAACATCCCTCACCAGTTTGCCCTATATGTGGTGAGGAAGCAGAGACGGTGCTACATGCTCTGCGAGATTGCATGTGGGCGAGTACAGTTTGGTGTTTAAGCCTGCCACGAGACAGTTGGAGAGCCTTTTTTGGTGCTAGCACTGTGGAGGCATGGGTACGACTGAACCTCAATAGAGGGGTGGGAGATACGTTGGGCTCTACGACTTGGAAGTACACGTGGAGGGAAGCACTATATGGTATATGGTTGTGGCAACACAGGATCTTCATGGGTTCAACAGGAAAGGCCTCATGCAACGGTCTTTTTGGCACATGTGGTGGAGAGGGCTAGGAACCTACTCCTTGCTTGGCAGGATTTAGAGTGAATACTTAACAATTTGTTAAGTTCATTTTATTTTTAGTTTTTTTTTCTGATGTAAAGAATTTTTTTCCTTTGACTGTTTAATAAAATGGCCGCTTCTCTATAAAATTTAAAATAAAAAAAATAAAAAAAAAAGACACAATGTCATTTCTCCAAAAATAACATTTCCCTATGGCAAAAAAGAGGTTATTGTATATGCTCTTAGAAATATGTCCACTAATAGCTAACCGGCGACAGCTAATGGATAAGGCTTGTAGTGTCGTCATTACCGTCTATTTGCATTTATGATGCTGGATGATTGATTTTTTTTTAATAAATTTTTTTAATTTTTTTGGGTGGCGGTTGTATTGTAGATGGAGGACATAGTAACACTCGGTAGGCGTCACGGTGTTTCTTCTTTGATGGCTCAATTAGTCTTAGGTAATCATTAGGTGGGTGATATAGTTACTCGTTCAAATCTACACTATTTTTACACCATCATAATCTCAACCGCACATTTTTAGTTGTAAAAAAAATTTAAACAAAAAATTGAAACAATCATAACCATAGGGTTATTCAGGGCCGGCCCAATGCTAAGGCCTCATGAGACCGGTCTTGTTTCAACGGTGTTGGAGGCCCAACTGTACATGTTTCGCTAAAAGAAAAAAAAAATTCGTGTTGATTTAATCCGATCCAACCTAATATAATATGTTAATTTTCTTTTTTTGATACAGGCCCAAATTTTTTTTATTCTAATTGATAAAGGCCCCACTAAAAAATTTTACTTGACCTAAAAAAAAAATAGACATACAAACAAGTTTTATTATTTTTTTGTATTTACGGATGTTAAAAACCCGATAACTTTTGGAAAAAATGTACTACTTAGGATTTGACGGAGAATTAGAAACTCCAATGCAAGTTAATAACGTTGTCTTTTAAGAGATATTTCGTCCCACACAATTGGTCACTAAGGGATCAAATGAAAATCTCTTTCAGGATACAATGGGGGTGTTTGATTCAAACAGTGACTTGTTTGAATCAAACCCGATGACACTCAAAGTTTTTCTGATGATATTGTCAAACTTATGAAATTTCGTCTGCATACTTATGCCTTTTATAGGTTGCAAGTACCTCATAAACGAATGGAGGTACTCCTTGCACGAATGGAGGTACTCCTTGCACGAAAGGGTAGGGTTGTCACTGTTCACCGAATGAAAGCATGCAACCCTTACACGAAAGGGTATGTACATATCAGTTCGAACCCCGTTTCGTTGCGATACTATTAATTCGTACGGCAACTCGTATGCAAACGATAACTAAAATATTTATTTATGAAAATATATCTTACAATAAGTATGTTTTTAAAAAAAAAAAAAATTCAACCAAAAGGCCCAATTCAGAAACTTGGTCTTAAGCCCAATAAAAAGCGAGGGCCGGCCCTGGGGTTATTGGCTTATGTGATTTGTTCTTTATTTTATTTTAGGCCAATTGATGGGAAAAAAAAAACTTATTGTCGGCAGACTTTATCTAGGCATTGTGCCCATTAGTAATAACTTTAATAATAAAAGGAATTAATATCTCGGTACTGTTGCAATCGCATCTTCAACTTAAATTATGATATTGTGTTGTAACTTTAGTGAAACTGAAATCATGAAGAATTGATTATATAATAAGTCTGCATGTATAGTTAAGTTTAATTGTACATTATTTCGTTATATATGCACATTAAGTGAATTATTAAATCAAACTATATTATATGTATCACATATAGAATAACTTGCCACAATTAATAAATGACATATGTTGTGATACATAACTGTTTTGTCACATGAAGTCAAGTGATTAAATAAAGATATTTGTCTTTCCTATATATGTGTTATCATTAATTCGTGACATTATGCAATTTTATTGTTTGGAAAGTCTCTACATAAAGTGTTTAATCAAGCATCTCATGTCATATATCTAGTGATTTATCACATTATGTGTGTGATAAACAATGACACATAATAAGTTAGTCACATAAAGCTAATTGATTAGTATATTAGTCCCTCTTTATATAAATGATGATTTAGCACGTTAAGTGATAAATAATATGTGACTAATAATATTGGTTCTTTTATCATAGCAGTTCATTCATGCTTTTACTTTCGAATTGTGTTATTAGTGTGTACATATTTTTGTGTTGAATTGGAAGGACAATTATTTTGAATATTAGTTGTCACGTATTGTGTGTGTTTAATCATTTATTATTGTTAATGATTAAGTTATGACATCCGAAGCAACAAAGTCACATATTGATAAAGTGACTGAATATCATTAAAGTGCAAATTACATATGTTTGTTGGTATTTGGTTCATATAAAAGTTTTGACATATCATAAAGTTTTGGCCTTTAAATTATTGAATTATAGTAAAGGTTATAAATATGTCTTATAGATGTGTCAAGTTTAGAGTATTGCCACAGCAGCTCAAATTCTTGACATATAAAACTATTCACATTATGTTTAAGTGATTAGATCGTGATATATTTATTTTTGTAAGTCTAGTAAAGCAATAGACATGTATACTTGAACCATATTAAGTATTACATTACACGTGTTTATATCAATATAAGGTTTAGTTGACCTCTGTATGAGTGTCAATACTTGAATGTCAATGGTGTCAAATGTTGGGTGTTGGGTATAGCCACAACAATTTAACATGATGATTCATAAATGTTTTGATCACATTATGTAAAGTGATTAAAAATTTATTGATATTCGTTGAATTGACAAATGGTTCAAATAAATGGATATGTCAATTTAAGGAATACATTGGTATTCGACCCTAATTAGTTGATGTCTGCAACTTATATGTTGTATTAAGTTGTTAGCTTTTAAGTGTAGCCCTTCTATAAAATTTACCCCGATACCCCTTTTTGATGAAACTCACCATTATCATTACAACATAAAGAATTATAGAGTGTATATTATGAAGGTCAAGGATATCCACAGATACCTTGTTCGTCTTCTTTACAAAAATATCACTCAATTATTTATGAGTATCACGATATTATGTGTAGAATTTATGGTGACTACCCACAGGAGCACCTTATCTTCTTATCTATACTCTACTCTTATGTAAGTGCTGTTTGAATTAGCCTCATTAAATATTTTGTCTCTCAATTCAACCACAAGAAGTACCCAACTTTATTGAAATATATACACATGTATACTTGTGGACCTTTTGATGCTCCCACTTTTGGAGGAGAAAAGTATTTCATCACTTTATTGATGATTATTCACGTTACTGTTATCTGTACTTGTTGCATGATAAATCTCAATCTGTGGACACGTTCATAACTGAATTCGAGAGACAACAAGATAGAAAAGTGAAAATCATAATGTCGGATAGAGGTGGTGAGTTTTATGGAAGGCATGACGAAACATGACAACATCCTGGACCTTTGCAAAACTTCACCAAAAGCTTAGAATTAATGCTCAATACACAACGCCAAGATCTCTCGTGGCAGAATGATGTAGCAAAAAGACGGAATTGTACGTATATGGAAATGGTTATATCTATGATGAGTCAGGGTGACTTACCTATATCATTGTGGATGGATGTTTTATGCACAGCTGTTTACATTTCAAATAGGGTTTCCAGCAAGGCATCTCCAAAGACACCTTTTCAACTGTGGAAAGGGTGGAAACCTAGTTTGAAGCATCTCCAAATATGGGGTTGTCCTTTGAGGTTAGAATTTATAATCCACAAGAAAAGAAATTGGATTTTAGAACAGCTTAGTGGTTACTTCATCGGTTATCCGTAAAAGTCCAAAAGATATAGGGTTTATTGTCCTAACCATATTACAAGAATTGTTGAAACCAAGAATGCTATATTCTATGAGAATGGCGAAAATCGGTGAGAGTGCTAAAATGTGATCATAAAGGAAATAATGGTACTGTCCCATTTAACCCTATTCCAAAAATAATTGGGAATTTTCTTATTGTTGAACCGTTAAACAATGAATAAAATCCAATAAATGATCAACAACTCTATGATAAGATAGTCGCCAATGAAAATATTGATGCAGCACCATAGGAACCGGCATTAAGAAGATCTCAAGAAAAATGAGATCCGCTATTCATGATGATTATATGCTTTATCAAGTAGAATATGAAAAGGGACAAGTAAAGATCTGGTTTCGCTTTTCACAAGCCATTAAGGATGTTAATTTAGTATGTTGATTGATGCCATGAAAGAAGAATTTAAATCTATGGATGAAAATGAAGCATGGGAAGTCATATTACCTTCGTGACACAAACCGCTTGGTTATAAATGCTTCAAGACTAAGCACGACTGTAATGATAATATTGAAGATATAAAGCCTGACTTGTTGTCAAAGGGTTTCAATCAGAAAGAAGGCTTGGAAACCTAGTTTGAAGCATCTCCAAATATGGGGTTGTCCTTCTGAGGCTAGAATTTTATAATCCACAAGAAAAGAAATTGGATTTTAGAACAGTTAGTGGTTACTTCATCGGTTATCCAGAAAAGTCCAAAGGATATAGGTTTTATTGTCCTAACCATATTACAAGAATTTTTCAAACCAGTAATGCTATATTCTATGAGAATGGCGAAATCAGTGAGAGTGCTAAAATGTGATCATAAAGGAAATAAGGGTACCTGTCCCATTTAACCCTATTCCAAAAATACTTGGGAATCTTCCTATTGTTGAACCGTTGAACAATGAAGAAAATCCAATAAATGATCAACAACTCCATGATGAGATAGTCGCCAATGAAAATATTGATGCAACACCATAGGAACCGGCATTAAGAAGATCTCAAAACAAAAGGAGATCTGCTATTCCTGATGATTATATGCTTTATCAAGTGGAATATGAAAAGGGACAAGTAAAGATCCGGTTTCGTTTTCACAAGCCATTAAGGATGTTATTCTAGTAAGTTGATTGATGCCATGAAAGAAGAATTGGAATCTATGGATTAAAATGAAGCATGGGAAGTCGATACCTTCGTGACACAAACCATTGGCTATAAATGCTTCAAGACTAAGCACGATCAGAATGATAATATTAAAGATATAAAGCCCGACTTGTTATCAAAGGGTTTCAATCAGAATGAAGGCATTGATTATAAAGTGAAATTTTCCTTTGTGTCCAGGAAAGACTCGTTTAGAATTATCATGGCACTAGTAGCTCATTATGATATTGAGTTACAACAGATGGATGTGATTACAGCCTTTCTGGATGTAGACTTGAAAGAAGAAGTCTATATGCGTCAGCCTGAAGAATTCATTGTTGTAGGTTAGGAAGACATGGTCTGCAAGCTTAAGAAATCAATATATGGACTGAAACAAGCTTCGAAGCAATGGTAATTAAAGTTTCATGAAACCACTACTGTTTTCGGTTTCAATGAGACACAGTTGACCCTTGCATATACCTCAAGATCAGTGGGAGTAAATTCATATTTTTGATTATGTATGATTGATGATATATTAATGGCCAGCAGTGATCTTGGTTTGTTACGTAAGACGAAGGCCTATCTATTCAAGAACTTTTCAGTGAAGTACTTGGGCGAGGCTTATGATGATGAAGTTTGTAGAATTACAAACAAACAAAATAAAATGCGGAACTATTATTGATCAAGTAAAAGTTACAAGGTATTTACAATGTGGCTAATCATGGGGTAATTATAACATCATACACATCATGAATAAGATGCAAGTAAGTTACAAACGGTTATAACAGATTACAACGAAATAACCATTTTCTATATCGAACTAACTAATCAAAGCAGTCGCCGATGTTTATACTCGTTGTTAGCGTTATCAGAGGTCTTTGATATCTTCATACGATCAGCAAAGTGTACTCAGCATTCCCATCAGCTTTAATACTGTAACAGCCCCTCAAGCTATGAGTGGTACATGAACATCTTGCACTCAGCATTCCCATCAGCTACCTGAAGTCTGAAAGATCTTTGAAATTCCTAATTTGTCTAGTAGATAGGAGAAGATGGGTGCATCCAAGGCTTTGGTGAGGATGTCAGCTATTTGTTCTTTTGTATTGACTGGAAGGAGTTTGATGAGTCCTGATTTGACTTTGTCTCTCACAACATGGCAGTCAATTTCAATGTGTTTTGTTCTTTCATGAAAGACAGGATTATGAGCAATGTGCATGGCACTGGCATTGTCACAAAATAACACAGTAGGCAACTGATTTAGAACCTGTAAATCCTATAGTATATAAATTAGCCACTGGATTTCACAAACTGCATTTGCCATTGCCCTGTACTCAGCCTTTAATGAGCTTCTAGCAATTGTTGTTTGTTTCTTTGCCTTCTAGGAGATTGGTGCATCTCCTAGGAACATCATGTAACCTGATACCGGTCTTCTTGTTTCAGGACAACCAGCCCAATCACTATCTGTAAAACCCTTAAGTACAAGATTATTGTCTGCTGGGAAGAAGATTCTTTGGCCAGGATTGGTCTTCAAGTACCTCAGCAGTCTATGAGCTGCCTTCATGTGATTTTCAGTAGGAGTGTCCAGAAATTGACTTAGATGTTGTACTGTAAAACCAATATCTGGTATGGTAAAAGTGAGGTAAATTAATTTACCCACTAGGGATCTGTATGCAGTGTTATCCTCTAAAAATGGTGAATCACCATGCTGTAAAGTCTGCTTAGACTCCATATGTGTCTTGGCAGGTTTGGCTCCAAAAAATTCATATTCTTCTAGGAGGTTAAGTGTGTATTTTCTTTGTGATATGGATATGCCTTTTGAACATATAGCAGCCTCAATGCCTAGGAAATATCTCAATTTTCCAAGATCCTTGATAGTGAATTGTTCATGTAGAGCATCTTTGACTTTCTGAATTAACTTTTCACTAGGGCTTGCTGCAATGATGTCATCAACATAGACCAGTAAAGCAATAAAGGACTCTCCTGATCCTTTTGTATAAAAACTGTGGTCATTTTTGGATTGAGTGAATCCTTGAGCCTCCAAAGACCCAGTCAAATTGCAATTCCATTGTCTGTTGGCTTGCTTGAGGCCATACAATGACTTAGTAAGCCTGAAAACTTGATTTGGTTTTGTTGCTGCACAACCTAGAGGTAACTTCCTGTACACTTCTTCATGCAAATCTCCATGTAAAAAAGCAGTATTGACATCCATCTGATGTAAATGCCAATTGTTGGCTGCTGCTGCTGCAAGTAAGACTCTAATTGTGGTGATCTTGACAGCATGTGAGAAGGTCTCTTGATAATCAATCCCATATGTTTGAGTGTAGCCTTTTTATACTAATCTAGCTTTATATCTCTGTACTGAACCATCAGGGTTGTGTTTGATTATGTACACCCATTTTCATCCAATCGGTTTTTTGCCTGGGGGCAGATCAATTATCTCCCATGTGTGAGTCTTTTGTAAAGCTTCAATTTCTTTGTTCATTGCCTCATTCCATTCATCATGCTTGATAGCTTGATTGTAGGTCTTAGTCTCTTTAATAGAATCAATAACATTAATGAATCTGGCAAAGTCTGCTGAGAGGTTGTCCATCCTCATTACTGCACTCAGAAGATGTGGAGTCTGCCGAACATTATGAGCACCCCCTTGATAAAAGGTTGGTGATTTCCTTGTTCTTGTGAAGCTTCTTAGTTGTGTGGGTTCAGGTGCCTGATTTACTGGTTCATGCTTTGCATTGGATGTATCAGCTGCTGTTGATCCCATTACTGGTTGGTCTGCTGACTATTCAGCCGGTCATCAAAACTGTCCATTACTGGCAAAGGAACATGAATTTCAGCAAGGTGTCTAGGCTTTCCCAACACCTGCTGAAAAAGAGGAAAATAAGTTTCATGGAATTGAGTATTTCTAGCAACAAAGATACCTTTGTTGGTAATATCCAAGAGAATAGCACCATTGGAGGTGGTTGAATTCCCAAGATAGACACAAGTCCTACATCTTGAATCAAATTTGGTTCTATACTGCTGAAGTGTGCATGAAAAAACTAAGCAACCAAAAACTTTAAACACGGAATAATCTAGTTTGGTGCCATAAAGAATTTCATGTGGAGTGCTTTCTTTCAGCAGTGGTGTAGGCGTGGCATTAATCAATTTTACAGCATGTAAAAGACAAAATCCCCAATATTCAATTGGTATATTACTCTGGAACCTCAAACCTCTTGCAACATTCAGCAGATGCTGATGTTTTCTTTCAACAATACCATTTTGCTCAGGTATACTGACACAGGATGTCTGATGTATGATACCCTACTGAGCATAAAAGTCAGTAAGTTGGAATTTTGCACCATTTTCAGTTCTAATTACTTTAATAACTTTATGAAATTGAGTAGAAACAAATTTAACAAAAGATTTAACAAGTTAAAAGGCTTCAGATTTAAGCCTCATAAGAAAAACCCAAGTAAATCTAGAAAAATCATCTACAACAGTAAGAAAATATTGTTGTCCATTTACAGTATGTTGTCTCAAAGGACCCCAAATGTCCATATGAACACGGTCAAAATTAGCATTTACAGCAGTTGTACTTGAAGGAAAATGATTATTCTTCAGTTTAGCCATAGGGCACACATAACAAAGATCATGATTACAAAATTTGACATCAGCAGACTGTGAACTAATGACTTGTAGTCTTTTATCTAGCAAGTGTCCTAGTCTGTAATGCTAAAAAAGTGCATCATCTAATCTATCAGATAAAGGGTGATTTGATATAGCATTGGAAACAACAAGTTTTATTGGTTGATCCATGACATAAAGTCCTCTCTGTAACTCAGCTGAACCAATCATTTTCTTGTTTTTGTCCTGCAAAACACACTTGTTAGCAGAAAAAATAGCTGCACCTTTTGTATGATTAATAAAAGAAGGTAAAGACAAAAGGTTATATTTAAAACCAGGAATGCAAAACATATCATGTAGGACCAATTGAGTGTTAATCCTCACTTGTCCTATATGTGTAATAGAGACATTATTTCCATTAGGCAGTCCCATTTTAATATCAGATGAAGGTTTGGGATTCCTTAACAAATCTAATGAACCTACAATGTGATCTGTGGCACCAGTTTCCAAGACCCATTGTATTGATCTTACTAAATTTAGGCCACATGTTCCTGTAGCAGGTGACTAGTGTGTAACGAAATCAACAGGTTGGCCAACCATAAATCCTGCATGTCTAGGAGGGTCATTCAAGAGAGCCATCAACTTGTCATGTTGTTGTGCAAGAAGATTAGGAAACCCGGTCCAAAGCAGACCGCTTGGTGCCTCGATCTTCTTCTCGCCGATTGCTCCTCTTCTACCATATTTGCCATTTTTGACTTGAAACCGGGAGGAAAGCCATGCTTCTTGTAACAAGTCTCCTCAGTATGGCCATTAAATCCACAGAAACTACATTGCATTTTTTTGGGATTTTTAGGCCTGGGATTTGCAGCAGAGTTAGGTCTGCTGACAGTCTGATTGTGTCCATGTCCATTCTTTTATGACAATAGGACCATGGAATCTTGATTATTGGCCTTGTTAGCCACATATGACTTCTCTCTATCAAACTTGTTTGCCATTGCAAAGGCATCATGAATTTCTGGAAAAGGCACCATCAACATTGCATGTGAGTCCATTGGTTCAAATTCATCCCTTAATCATTTTAGGAATTTCATGACATGTTCAGCCTCCATATGATCCATCAGATTGCTGATTGCACTACAGTGACATTGAGGATCATGGGAACAGATTGTCATTGGCCTGATGGTCTTGATTTCTTCCCAAAGAATTATCAGTTTTGTAAAATATTGATTGACGGAATCTGTGCCTTGTTTCAGTAGATGCATTTCTTCAAGAAGATCTGAAAGTCTTAACGCATCAACATTTGAAACTCTTGCTGCAAGATTCTTCAAACTGCATGTGCATTCTTGAAGTACATCAAACTTTGAGCAATGGTGTTCTCCACAGAATTTAAGATCAAAGATCTGACCATTGTATCACATTGCCTCCATGCATGGAAGTCGGCTGAATTTGCTTCTGGCCTTTTGATTGTGCCGTCTACGAAGCCAATTTTGTTCTTGGTGATCAACACCATCTCCGTGGACATTTTCCAGGGATTGTAGTTATTTCCATTCATCAATGGCTGAACAAGAACCATAGAAATATTCTTATTAGGATGAACATATAATGGAGTGGAGGGACTGATTTATTGTTTCTTAGCTGCCATTGCTATCAAGAACTCCTGAATTGATTCTCAAATAAAAAATAATAGTGGAAAAACGATCAATAACTGATTAGAAACAGAAAAGAGGATGACAGTTTACTCTCAAGAAACTGAAAAACATAGAAAAAAAATGAAGAACACTCTCAAGTTTCTACAAAAAACACAGGAAAGATCGTAGAAATTCTCAAATTTCTGCTCTGATACCATGATGAAGTTTGTAGAATAACAAACAAACAAAATAAAATGCGGAATTATTATTGATCAAGTAAAAGTTACAAGGTTTTTACAATGGGCTGTTCATGGGGTATTTATAACATCATACACCTCATGAATCAGTTACAAGTAAGTTACAAACGGTTATAACAGATTACAATGAAATAACCGTTTTCTATATCGAACTAACTAATCAGCAGGCTGCTGATGTTTATACTGTCATCAGGTGACTGATGTTCATGCTGTCAGCAGGCTGCTGATATCTTCATATGATCCGCAAAGTGCACTCAGCATTCCCACCAGCTTTTATACTGTAACATCTTATGTGTTAGGGATAGAAATATTCCGTGACAGAGCACTTAATATTTAAGGATTGTCTCAAAAAGCCTGTGTTGATTAAGTTCTCGAAAGACTTGGCATGACGAGATGTTATTCTAGTATTTTTCCACTGCAAAAGGAGAGAAGTTTGATATTAAGATTTCTCCGCAGAATGAGTTGGAACGTAAAGAAATGGAAAAACATCCTTATGCTTCTCTTGTAGGGAGTTTACAGTGTGCACATGTTTGTACAAAACCTGACATTAGTCATGCTGTTGGCATGCTGGATAGACTTCAACGCAATCCAAGAATGTCTCATTGGAAAGCTATTAAGAAAGTTCTGAGATACTTAAAGGGAACAAGGAATTACATGCTCACATACGGAAAATCAGGACACCCACATGTGACTGGTTATTCAGACTCAGATTTTGGAGGATGTATTGATGACAGACTTTGTACTCTTGGCTATGTGTATCTTTTAAATAGAGGTGTTGTATCATGGAAAAGCCAGAAGTCATAATTGACTTACTCATCCACCATGAAAGCAGAGTACGTGGCATGTTATGAGGCTTCAAACCAGGGGACATGGATCCTCCAAGCATGACATGATATCTAAGGGATCAAAACACATGGACCTTAAATATCTATTACTGATTCAAGATGTTAGAAGAAATTTGTTTGTCATTGAACATATAATGACAAATCTTATGGTTGCATATATTTACTTAAATCTTGAGGATAGCTCCTAATTGTTGTGTTCTGCCAATTTTTTTGTACTTATGTTTGACATTTGTTGAGCTCCTAATGTTACTCTTCTACATCGTTATTGTTTTATGTTTTCCATTGTGTACACACCTTACTTAATTGATACATTAAAATGTAAATTGTCTTTTACAAAGACATAATGGGACCGTTATGTAATCTCCGCTTATGGTCTAGTTAAGACGGTTGTAAATGTTGTGGTGCATAGAAGGAAGCATGTTGCGCGAATGATGTGTAACCGCTTATGACTCGCATTGATGACTAGATTAATTATGACACTTACGCTAACCGACTAAAGGAAATGTTTAGCATATAACGTGTGCCTTATGTTCCTTAAAAGGAAAAAAAACTGATGAATATTCCTATCGACCAAGTGGGAGAATGTAACAAAATTATGTCGGCTCATTACTCGAGAGCAAGTAATTTTCTTCCCCGTAATAGTGGTCTTATACAAAATTTCGTTTTCCCTAAGAAATATGCTATTTATTATTTATTGGTTATTTAAAAGGAGTTTTAATCCGATTAAAACTCGGCTTTGATGGACGGCCGAGATTAAATCTAAACCCTAGGTCATTCGGATTTCAGCCCTCTCTCCACCTATAAAAGCAATGCTTTACTCCATCATAAAGCATATTAAAGAAGCCAACACATCACGGTTGTAGGCAATGAGAGAGATATCGGAATCCACATCAAGGTGACGACGACATCATGAAAAAACGGAGACATAGTCGAGTAACAATGGATGTAGGGAAACTATCCTGGTGATTTCCTCCTCTATTCAGGTACTCTGAATCAATTGTTTATATTACACCATGTCCACAAATAATAATAATAATATTCTTTCTCCACAAGCTCCAAATTTAGCAAAAAATATCAAACAAGTCCAAGCAATGCTAGAACTTAACAAACGGACGACACTTTGTAGTGTCTAACTTTGAACAAGATGATGTAGGGATTGCAGAAGTGTCAATAACTATGGATCCTTGCAAAACATACAAACTACCGGACATTCAAGCTTTCATAACAAACCAGGCACCTTTATTTATTTTTTGAGAACTCCACCTTCAAATGGTGTGTACTGTATCCAAGAGTCTCAAGTGCGCCCAAAAAGATGAGATCTTTCTTCAAATCATGAAAATGATCGACTCGTAAGTGTTACGACAATACCATCATTGGTCTTGATCATTTTAATCGTACCATTGTCAACAACCTTGCAAGCTACGTCGTTTCCCATCAAAACAACACCACCTTAAACTGAATCATACATGGAAAACCAGTCCCTATTGGGACACATATGTTATGCGCAACCAGAATCCAAGATTCATTCATCCACAATACTGGCTTGAGTAAACTCTTTCTTATGCTCTTTCTTTTGTTCATGTTTTTCTTTGTTCTTAAGTCGAAAACAATCGATTTCATATGCCCAATATTTTACAATAATTGCACATAAATCTTTATGTTAATGATTCAAAACAAATTTTTCACTATCCGCTTCATTCTCGATTTGATATGTCCCGAACTACAATCACGTCACCATGTCTACTACTTTCCCAGTTATGTATTTATCAATCCAATCTTTCAATTTCGAAATCGACATCATTTCATTGTAAGAATTAGTATTCTTATCATAAAGCATTGTTTCACTAAAATGCATAAACGACTGTGGAAGCGAACACAATAACATCAGGGTCGGATCCTCATCATCAATCTTGAAATCTATGTTGCTCAAACCTATAAGCAGGGAATCAAATTTATCTAAATGCGATAATATAGATGACCCTTTAGACATACAAAGTATATACAAACTATGCTTTAAATAAAACTTATTCTCCACGGTTTTCTTCATATACAAGGATTTTAATTTTTCCCACAAATCCTTAGTAGTAACCTCAATGGCTACATCTCTTAAAACCTCGTCAAAGACATAAGATGATACATGATATGGACCTTTTGTCGAGGCCAACAAACTCCTCATCTGACATATTCTTTGACTTTTTCTCCTTCCCAAGCAACTCAATATCGAAGCCTTCCTGAATCAGCATGGCCTCCATCTTCAACTACAACATCCCGAAGTTGACATTTATGTCGTACTTCTCAAAATAATACTCAGTTACCATCATAATGACTAATTTTCAAAAGCTCGGAGTACCTCGTCTCTGATACCAGTTTGTTAGAAAAAATGAACCCGAGCGATAGCCCTTAACGACGATAACATAAATAAACAACGGACTGAAAAAGAAAAAATCTCAAATTTACGTGGTTCGGTCAATGTGACATATGTCCACGGGCTAAAGAGAATATATTACTATAATGCAGGGGCGTCTTTGTAAATTTTAGGGCCCTAAGCGAAAAATGAATTTTTGGGCCTTCTCTAATTTTTATCACCAGTAATAAAAAAGTTAAGCCAAAACAACTAAACATATTGTAAAAAATTTAACACTCAATCACTTCTTTATTCATGGTCATGCTAGTTGCTAAGTATAACATAAAATTTAATATTGGGCCACATCTGTCATGACTTTTCTCATTGACATTGTGTTACAGATTCGGTTAAAGTCTAGAAATTTACATATGCATATTATTGGATCAACTATTTTTCGGGGCTCTTTTTTATGAGGAAATTTTTCAGGGACCTTAAATTTAGAGATTTGGAAGGGCAAGGGGACGCCTCTTGCTTTATCGTGGAGAAATACAAAAGATAAAATTCTCCTATAGTCTAAAAAAACTACAATAGCCAAGACAATTATTGAGATTTTATCTTAATTATACATCTAAAAAATAATTTCTCCACCCAAAAAAAGAAAAATTGCTAAACCTATTAAATAGTTAACATAAGTCGGCTAATACTGTGGTTTGCTGATGTTGGAAAACAAAAAAGGGATTAATGTGGGCTTTGGCCCATTAACTAACAAGAATAAATGTAGGTTTTAGAGAAACTTTATTGTTCAACTCTGGTGCTTGGATTTAGATTTCATGTTTGATATCCAAACTTTATCATAAAGAGGCCTGCAAAAGTTTCATTTAATGTCTAAATCTTATTTGTGTTTTATGTGTATTTACGATATTAGCATAAAAACTAGGGTTTATTGTCAAAAATGACAATTTGAACATAGAAATATACAAAGAGGACAGTGAAATATTTTTCTGGGTAAAAATGACATATCATTATTCCACTATGATAGTGAAACATTAAATTTGAGGTCAATTCCACTGCAGCAAACAGAGGATTTGGGGTTGTGAAAAGTGGATTTGTCCTTATCATCCAATTTATATATTCATTGTCCGGATTCCTATTTTTCCACTCTTTTTTGTCCTTTTAAACCACTCCCCCTAAAAACTATTCCTATTAAAAAGGTTATAATGACTCATCTTCCTGAAAACACTGATTTGTTTCTTGTAATCAAGACAGAAGTTATTTGTAACCCAAGGAAATGGACCACACAGTTTCAAATCAAATTCAAACTATGTGATTCTAATTCATCCATTTGTGTCTACTACACAAATAAAGTAACCATGTAAGAAGTACCCATAATCAAGACACAAGTTATGTGTAACCATAGGAAATGGATCATGTCTTTTCATACCTTTTTTTTTTAAAAAGAGATCATTTTATTAACGGTCATCAAATGAGGTGCAGTCCAAAGTACATTTCGTGTAAAAATCTCAAAAGAATAAAACTGTCTTTAAAAAGGCTATTCTATATCCCATGCAAGTCGTAAATTTCTTCCTCGCTTCACTATATTCGATATAAAAACAAAGGCAGGTGGCCTTTCTTCGTCTTTGTCATGCGCGATTTTATTACCCCATGTCCAGATCCCATGTACCGCTTCACTCTATAAATATTTCCACCTGGTCGTTCTATATGACGATCCTTGCTCCGTTGACAGGTTCACCGTCACCCACTACTTGGAGGCTTGAAAAAATACTCCCTTGCCGTTGTCAGGTACACAATTGTTCCAAACTTCTTTTGCCTAATAACAATCTCACACTGTATGAAGGACGGACTCATTGGATTGTTCACATTACTTGCATAATGCATCATCGAGTATATGTCTATTGCACAGGGCTTCATTCACAGGTAATGCATTATGGGTGATTGACCACAACAAAAGGTTTGTTCTAGTCGGTCCTTTAAGCTGCCAAAGCCTCTCCCAAACTGAATTTGTTTCTCCCCTGCCAAGTCGATTTGTTAGCCACGCATATCCTGAGCTAATCTTATATTTTCTTCTTGGGTCTGCTATCCATTCATAGCCGCTCTCTGTTTGTTCTATTCCGCTATATAATCATGCAAACGCCTTACAGATTCCCCTCCAAACCGGCGAGATGCCAGTTTTAGCTACCGTGGTCAACGTCTTGTATTTGTGTGATACGACCTTGACCCAAAGTGTGTTCTTCTGTTGTATTAAGTCCCATACCAATTTCCCTAAGAGGGCAAAATTCATCTCCAAAATCTTATGAAAACCCAAACCACCTTGCTCTTTGGGTTGACATAGTTTATCCCAAAATATCATATGCATTTTTTTTCCCGCTTTCATCATCTCCCAAAAAGAATTTTCTACAAGTCTTCTCCATACTATTCATAATAGTAATAGGCAGCAAGATAGTTTGCATGATGTAATACGGTTGCGTGAAGAGGGAGCTTTGGATCAGAATACGCTTACCAGCTTTTGATAGGATCTTGTTCTTCCAGTTCGTCAGTTTACTCTTCATTTTGTCTTCCAGAAAGGTGAAGTGAGAGACTTTCATTCTACTGTGCAAGATGGGGACTCGTTGATATTTTCCCAGGTCTTGAGTTTAGGACATCTTTAGACGTGTGGCTATGGCAGCAATCAAGGTATGACTGACATTACTTGAGGCATAGAATCTTGACATCATGGTACTAAATTTTTGTCTTGAACATTTACAAAAATTGAGAAGTATGTCTTCTATCACTTGCGCTTGTCGTTCACTTGCTTCTCCAAACAACATTAAGTCATCTGCAAAAAAAAAAAAGATGGGATATTGGGGGAGCCTTGATTGGAGAAATTGCTTTCCACTTACCTTGGCTAACTGCAGCATCAATTCTTGAGCTGAGGACCTCCATACAGAGTACAAAAAGATAAGGAGCAATAGGATCGCCCTGACGTAATCCTCTGCTGGGGCTAAACGATTCCAACTTATCCCCATTCTAGAGAACTGACAAATTGGTGGAGGAGATACAATGCATGAGCAAATTATGAATATGATTTGACAACCCTATGGTTTTCAGAATATTACTTAGGAATGTCCAACTGGCGCGATCATATGCTTTTTCGAGATCAACTTTAATAACCATAAGCCATTTTTTCAGGTCTTCTTTTTTATGATGTTATGAATAATCTCCTGTGCCAATAAGATATTTTCCGCACAACTCCTGCCTGGGATGGAGGCATTCTGGGTGGTGCTGGCAAGCTGTCCGGTGATCCTCTGGAATCAGTTTACCAACACTTTAGTTATAGTTTTTATGATCACATTTGCCAACGCAATCGGTCTGAAGTGTGATGGTGTTTCCGGATGCTCATTTTTGGGTATGAGAGTTATCAGAACCTCATTCATCGCTGGGGGAACCAAGCGTTCTGAAAAGCATTGTAGACGAAGTTTATCACAGACCGACCAATAGTGCCCCAACATTTTTTTGTAAAAAAATTGGGGGTAACCCATCCGGGCCTGCTGCCTTGTAAGTCCCCATGTCAAAAACCGCTTCTTCTATTTCCTTTGCACAGGTCTGTCGATTTAACATTTGTATCTCAGCTGCATTAAGGACTGGGAATATCACCTCACAGTTGCAGGAATGGTCCTCATCTTCGTTGGAGTACAAGTTTATAGTAATTTCGCATCATTCTGCCTGCTCTGAGCTCCAGGTGTTGTCCTCCCTTTTTAGTGTTGTTATTTTAGCTCTTTGCTTCCTTCTGATCATAGTCATATGGTAGTAATGAGTGTTTCTTTCACATTCAACCAACCACTGTAAATGAGATCATGGGTATGGTAGTAATGTATTTTCATACTTTGATTAGCTATAAGAGGGAATATAATATTTGGTCTATCATAATTCAGGTAATAGTGGGTCATAATCAAACAATTTAGAATGTTTTTACTAGAAACATAGATGTTTATATATGAATTGCAATAAAAAAATGTTGGTTGTACTCTGATGAATGATTTAACAGGATTTGAAATAAAATCTTTAAAACCATTAAATCAAATATGTTTAAAAGTAGAAATGATGGATGTATATAATTTTCCTTCCTAAATTGCTTGGATTAAAACCTTCGTTTAAAAAATCTAGTAAGCCAATCAAATGACGAGGTTTTTTAGTTGGAATATTTATTTCGGTTTAAAAAAAAGAACCCAAACAATAACCCTTAACGACAATAACAGAAAATATCAACGAAAGGAAAAAGACAAAACATCAATTTTACGTGATTCGGTCAATATGACCTACATCCACGGATGAAAGAGAATATATTACTATAGTTGAGAAATACAAAATATCAAACTCCCCTGAAGCCTAAAAACCAAAAACCACAATATCAAAGACAGTTGAGAATTTATCTTAATTGGTAGATCAAATCCAAGTATATCCCTTCTTTATTAATAAGAAGAGGTTTTTGGTATGTTGGTGACACTTATCATTTTTTCATTGGTTTTTTTTTATATACTGTTAATGGCCCAATTTAAAATTTTATTTTTTTAAATTTTTCTGTTCATGTGCCTAGTCAAGATATATATATATATATATTGTCTCGGATTTTATCTTTCAAGTAAAATATAACAAGTAATAAAATAAATCCAGGTTTTACCAAGTCTGAGGATCGTAGTATAGAGGTTAATCCGGAGTCGAATCACAGGAATCGAGGTTGTTCTAGTTCTTAATTTTTCTAAGGTTTGTCATGGAAAACAAAAGCAGAATTAAAAATGAAAAGCGAGATAAGCTGGACGAGAGGTTGTCAATCCAAAGCAGGAAAGATAGTTCTGAGCGCACTAACTAAGTTAATTCTAATCTATAAACTAAGAAGACAATAAAAATTTCTACGATTACTACGATGAAGACGAAAGCAAGACAAAGACAACGATTTTCTCAACTAATTTAACAATGAACAAGCAATGATCCACCGATTCCGCAACCCTCAATTTCTTCTCTAGATTATCTAGTGATGATTTAATAAAAATTGTGATTCACCTATCGAAGGTATGAATTTCTAATATCTTAGAAATTCGCCTATTAATCTCGTCATCTCGATCTTTAAAGATTAACGCTTTCATAACAAAGGTGTAAGATTTCTCAATCTCGCAATCTAGATTTCTAACCTAACAACTCGTTATATATAGGTTAAAGAACCAATCTTGACTATGGTGATCTAAGGTTTAACAACGACTCTCGTCAAACGTTAAACATCAAATAGCAACCATCTCTCGATATAAATTGCATAACAACAACAAAAACATAGAAAAGATACAACTTTTATTAAAACTTACAAGATAATCCAAATTGAAATCGAGATGTTGCTAAGAAACGGCTTCACAAGGCTTGTTCCAACGTGCTTTAGCTTCTCATCATCGTTTTATTACAACATTATTTAAACATACAAGCATATACATATACATACATAGACATATGCATACATATATGGCTCAAAACTAAAAAGAAAGAAGAAAGAAGCTTGTATGTATGCTTACATATAGATATACATAGACATATATGTATATATACATACACACATCTTCAATTCTTCAACAACAAAATGATAGAAAAAGTGGAGAAACTACATGGAGAAAGGGATGGCCATGGAGGCCAAGGAAGAAGCTGCCAAGCCTCTTTTAGGTGAATGGTTGAGTTCTCCTCTCTTTTTGTGTGTATATGTTATATCATATATATAATGGGAGGTGATATAAGGGAGGTATCATTTGGGGAGGCTAGGAGGTTGTTATGTAGGCTTGGAGGTTGTTATGGAGGCTTGGGAGTAATGATGAGTTTGTTGGGGAGGCTTGGGAGTTTGTTAGGTAGGCTTGGGAGAGCAAATAAATATCTCGGTTCGTCCGTTTTTCAAATTGTTCGGAAAAAAAAATCATAACTTGAGTTGTAGACCTCCGATTGACGTGATTCAAAATGTGTTGGAAAGCTCGTTTGAATATCTACAACTTTCATCAAGACCTCGTCCCTGAAAATGCCTCTAAGTCAGGTCAAATTTCCATCGAAAACAGGTTACGGTAGAAGTGCGTTGGAAAATATTGATCCGTTGATCTAAGTAAACTCGTGGCATATTCTTCCATCCTTCAAAATCCATATTTTAAGACTCCAAAACGTGCCTTCTTCATCAAATATTCTCTTTGTCTCAAAATATTCTCTTTGTCCCCTCTTAGATTTTTCTTGCTTGATCAGCCAGCTAAAACTCTCGCCTCGTGATTCAGTCTTTAGTTCCGTCTCATGATAATTCTTATCTTTTTACTCGAACACAAAGAAACGAACCACGAGTATTTACGACAACAAGCTTTTTTTAAGACAAGTATATGTATACATATATATATATATATATATACATAGATATATCGAGAGAAAAAAAAAGAGATAAAGAAAAGACAAAGGGAATATATGGGGGCCCAAGGAATATTTTTATTCCTTTGAAGATATATATAAATATATGGATAGATAGATAACTACTACTTATACATTTTAAGTAATTATGACTTGAGTTGATATAATAATGCTCAAAATCCGAACCTTATCATCTTTTAATCATTTTTAGATCGAAAATATGTATCTACAAGACATCAAAACATTGCAAAGTGTAATCACATATAAAACCAACGATAAAACACATAAATCAACCACTTTTGCAATTAAACCGTTTAAAACCTCACTTGCTCAATAAATCGATTAAACGCTCATTTTCTATGCAAATTATATAAATGTGGAGGAAATCATTATAAAATATATCATTAGAAATCGTATAAAATCACCCTTAACAACTCCCCCACACTTAGCTTTTGCTCGTCCCGAGCAAAACAAAACAAGAATCAAGGCTCGAGAAAAGATAGACACCTCAAAGAAATATAACATATATTCAATAAATCAGAGGTTCACCCTGGTGTGTGTGCATAGCCATAGAAAACTTCCACTAAGTCCAAACTTGAAAAATTCAAAGCAAACTAGCTAATACCCCCTTCAAGCTAGTAATAAATGATACTTATAAGATGCACCCTACAAAACGTGACATATCCCGAAAAGGATAATAGAATGTATCTAGGACCTTTCTGATATACTCAGAGGATAATCCTACAAGATATATCACTATCGGTTTATACTGGGGATAAGGTATACGATAACTAAGTCTTTCACCCATGTTCTATTTTTTTTATAGAATACTAACATATCCGAACTCATTGCCAAAATCGACTATCTTGCAAGTGTCATGAGGTGAGATCGAATACATTAATACCTATCTAACTCTTTTTTTTTCTTCTCTTTTTTTCAACACACATCAGAATGAGCTCTTGCCCGTCATAGCAGAATAGGATATTCGAGATATACCCTACCTTACTCAAATCATAAGGCAGCTTCTTCTGACTGTCGTGAGCTTTTGGTCATCATAGTGGTATAGGACATTCGAGATATGACCTACCGCACTCAAATCGTCGACCAGCTTCCGACACACACAATTAATTCTATTAAATTCAACTTTTTTTTTTTTTTCAAAGCACAATAGTTACCCTTTACTTATCACATTCAAACCTAAGATATTCATAGTATAACATACTTTGGATCTAAACACAAACTATCATAATTGTCACGATATATACGTTAGCACTAGCACATGACTTATAAGATAATCAACTATCACTAATCCAAAGGGGTATAGCTTTATATTTTAGCTCATCATTCACTATGGCTTGTGAAAAATATAATATCGGGTGAAACAACTAACCTACTAAACATACGGTATAAAGCATCAATGACTAAAAAAACCGAACAAAGATATGCATTGCTTACTCGGGACTAAACAAAAATTTGAAAAATTTAGCCCTTAGCATAGAATTTAAAATAATTTAAGCAAATGGTAGATACACATAAACCAATCCCTCCCCACACTTAAATCACAGCGTGTCCTCAAGTTGTGCAGAAAGTAAAAGAAAAAGAACACTTAGGTGATTGTAGTCGAAAGAGGCAATTGCGAAAGTGCTTCAAGAGATCCGAAATGTCGACGAAAGCGATGAGATCGTGGACCATGCGGAAAAGCGATTTTGTCTAAAACTCACAATTGCTAACACAAATATCCTGTACACTTGACAAACACGGAAATATCTCGGGACACGGGGAATATAACATATCGCGCTTGAAAAGTTTGATACAAGCATAGAAATAATCACTCGGATGGAAAAATCACCACACAGGAAAACACGGGACATCTAAGCATATACATTATCATAGAGAGTATTACATGAGCATAAATCATAAATTCATAGTCGGATATTCCTACTAGATTATAAAATGAAATGTAGTGAGTCTTTTATACCCAGATCCTCGAGGTTCAACAACCTAAGTCCAAGAAATGATGTATTTGAATGTTTCTCTTTGTTATACCTCGGGATTTTAGGATAACCACCTAATCGTTCCTCTTTAATGATATTCAAACATTCATCCAGGACTTAGTTGCTTTTTTTTTATATTTTTTTATATATAAATATATTTTTAACAGAAATAAAACTATCTTATCTAAAACAAAAACATCCAGTTCTTTAATGTCATTTGGTAAAAGACTAACCCTCCTTTTCACTATCCATTATCAAATGGATAAGTTTTTCTTACATGATTCCTCAACGAATATTCTCGCATACAAGCCATCCATCTCACCTTCATAGGAAATTAATGCAGAACTTTGGCTCAAGTATTTTAATGAAGTATCTTCCCAATAAAAGAAGAACGGGATTAGGAACCTCCACCTCCCGGTTCATGATATAGTGATCAAGTGGGAAGATAACTTTTCTCGCTCACTTTCTTATCCACAACCACCTCAATACTCTTTGGCTTCAATGGCTCCTCAAATGTGACTTCCTCCGGGTGACTTAGCTCTAATTTAGGCACAGTGTCCTCTATATTCTCCAACACCGGGTGTATTTCTTCACTTTTTGCTCATCAACATCTTCAACCATCTCTAATGTCGGATCTATCTTAGGACAACCATCTTGACATCACACCAGAGGAGGAAGCTTGACACTTCTACTTCACTAAGTTGAATGTCGGATCCTAAATTCATAGCACTAGCCTCTTCTCTATCATAAGGAGTGGGGAGCTAGGTCAATGCCTTGGTCTTGAGCCATTTGCCTAATATCCATAAGCCTACCAAAAAGGCGTTGGATAGTATCATTTTGCTCCTCGAAAGGATTGGAGCTCCCCTCTCGAAAGGATTGGAGCTCCAATTTAGCTTCAAGATCAATAGATTGAGAGGTCCTTGAGAGTTATGATAGTGTTGTGGAAAAGATTGGTGAGACCAACTTTGATTGGAAAAATTGATATTTTGGTTACGATCAAGTTTGGGTTTTGATAGAAATTGCAATTACGATTGAAACCACGATTACGAAAATTGCTTGGTGGAGAAGCGATCGTTAAATCTCTCGATATTCGCCATCAAAGCGCTCTGTCCACCCATAGGACGTAAAGAGAAGTATATGTCGTATTGTCACATAGTTGGCATATGGATCGACTATCTTGTCCACGATTTTGGACAGCATTAACTTGATATGAAGAAGTGGAAAAAAACTGACACTCGCCAACAGCATGGCCAGGTTGACAACATCTTCCACAGAACAGAACTTGAGAGTTCTGAGGGAAAGACTGGGTCTGATTCATAGGATTGCGCAACATCATAAGAGCTGCCATCTGCTGCTTCAGCATGGCTATCTCACTTTGCTCATCCATGTCCTCAATCCTAGATAGAAGATTCTATGACCCTTTATTGACTTCGAGTTTTCAAAAACCAGTTCGAACACCAACACCTAAATCACGAGGTTTCGGGATTTTTTTTATTCCTTATGCTTCATGAGTGGGATTCACCGAGAATCCATCACCCAACCTCGGCGATTGAAACGTGTTCCTTGGTTTTTATATTTTTTCTCTCTCCCGGTAATCACTCGACTCCACTCAGTATTTACAGAGTGTGTTTTTTTTTTTTTTTTTTTTTTTTTTTTCAAAAGGTGAAATATATATATAAGGATGTATAAATATATATATATATATATATATATATATATATATATATATATATATATATATATATATATATATATATAGATATGCTAGATATATATATATATATACAAGAGGACAAGATAAGGGGAGGGAATATTTTTTTTTATGAGTAGGGACAAGGGGACAAAGGGGACAAGGAAATTTATTTATTTATTTATTTTATTTTATTTTTTTATTTTTTTAAAACCTACCTACTAAAAAAACGATAACAAAACTAGAAAAATTAATAAAAGCTAGACAACAGACGAGTCGCAACGGCGCCAAAAACTTGTTTTGGTTCCGTTGACGGGAAAGCTACCTACGAAAAACAAAGCAGAACAACTTTAGAAAAATTAATAAAGAACCAGACGACCGCATCGATTCCCCGGCAACGGCGCCAAAAAACTTGTCTCGGATTTTATGCTCAAAGAAAATATAACAAGTAATAAAATAAATCCGGTTTACCCCAAGTGCGAGGATCGTAGTATAGAGGTTAATACCGAGTCGAATCACGAGGAATCGAGGTTGTTTCTAGTTCTTAATTTTTCTAAGGTTTGTCATGGAAAACAAAAGCAGAATTAAAAATGAAAGCAGATAAGCTGGACAGAGGTTGTCAATCCAAAGCCAGGAAAGATAGTTCTGAGCCGTACTAACTAAGTTAATTCTAATCTATAAACTAAGAAGACAATAAAAATTTCTCGATTACTACGATGAAGGCGAAAAAGCAAGACAAAGACAACGATTTTTCTCGGCTAATTTAACAATGAACAAGCAATGATCCACCGATTCCCGCAACCCTCAATTTCTTCTCTAGATTATCTAGTGATGATTTAATAAAATTGTGATTCACCTATCGAAGGTATGAATTTCTAATATCTTAGAAATTCGCCTATTAATCTCGTCATCTCTCGATCTTTAAAGATTAACGCTTTCATAACAAAGGTGTAAGATTTCTCAATCTCTTAATCTAGATTTCTAACCTAACAACTCGTTATATATAGGTTAAAGAACCAATCTTGACTATGGTGATCTAAGGTTTAACAACGACGACTCGTCAAGCGTTAAACATCAAATAGCAACCATCTCTCGATATAAATTGCATAACAACAACAAAAACATAGAAAAGATACAACTTTTATTAAAACTTACAAGATAATCCAAATTGAAATCGAGATGTTGCTAAGAAAGCGGCTTCACAAGGCTTGTTCCAACGTGCTTTAGCTTCTCATCATCGTTTTATTACAACATTATTTAAACATACAAGCATATACATATACATACATAGACATATGCATACATATATGGCTCAAAACTAAAAGAAAGAAGAAAGAAGCTTGTATGTATGCTTACATATAGATATACATAGACATATATGTATATATACATACACACATCTTCAATTCTTCAACAAAATGATAGAAAAAGTGGAGAAACTATATGGAGAAAGGGATGGCCATGGAGGCCAAGGAAAGGCGGCCAAGCCTCTTTTAGGTGAATGGTTGAGTTCTCCTCTCTTTTTTGTGTGTATATGTTATATCATATATATAATGGGAGGTGATATAAGGGAGGTATCATTTGGGGAGGCTAGGAGGTTGTTATGTAGGCTTGGAGGTTGTTATGGAGGCTTGGGAGTAATGATGAGTTTGTTGGGGAGGCTTGGGAGTTTGTTAGGTAGGCTTGGGAGAGCAAATAAATATCTCCGGTTCGTCCGTTTTTTCAGCTGTTCGGAAAAAAAATCATAACTTGAGTTGTAGACCTCCGATTGACGTGATTCAAAATGTGTTGGAAAGCTCGTTTGAATATCTACAACTTTCATCAAGACCTCGTCCCCTGAAAATGCCTCTAAGTCAGGTCAAATTTCCATCGAAAACAGGTTACGGTAGAAGTGCGTTGGAAAATATTGATCCGTTGATCTCGTAAACTCGTGGCATATTCTTCCATCCTTCAAAATCCATATTTTAAGACTCCAAAACGTGCCTTCTTCATCAAATATTCTCTTTGTCTCAAAATATTCTCTTTGTCCCCTCTTAGATTTTTCTTGCTTCAGTCAGGCAAAACTCTCGTCTCGTGATTCAGTCTTTAGTTCCGTCTCCGCAGTAATTCTTATCTTTTTACGAACACAAAAAACGAACCAATGAGTATTTACGACAACAACAGTTTTAACGAGATAAAGATATATGTATACATATATATATATATATATATACATAGATATCATCGAGAGAAAAAAGCAAAAGAGCAATGAAAAGAAAGGAATATATGGGGGCAAGGAATATTTTTATTCCTTTGAAGATATATATAAATATATGGATAGATAGATAACTACTACTTATACATTTTAGTAATTATGACTTGAGTTGATATAATAATGCTCAAAATCCGAACCTTATCATCTTTTAATCATTTTTAGATCGAAAATATGTATCTACAAGACATCAAAACATTGCAAAGTGTAATCACATATAAAACCAACGATAAAACACATAAATCAACCACTTTTGCAATTAAAGCGTTTAAAGCCTCACTTGCTCAATAAATCGATTAAACGCTCATTTTCTATGCAAATTATATAAATGTGGAGGAAATCATTATAAAATATATCATTAGAAATCGTATAAAATCACCCTTAACATATATATATATATATATATATATATATATAAATTTTATTTATTTATTTTTTTTGAGAAGAAGGGTTTGAGTTAAATTGTTCCATTTTGGAGGACTCAATTGTATCACCTTTTAATGTGCGAATATATGTAGTAAATGTATGACTATTTTCAAAATATAAAAGCCACAACTCATTCTTGTTACACGATCTTTGTATCATACCAAAAAATTGTGTTGACGCGTTACATGAAATTATATAAATTTCTTAAAATAAATTCATTTCATAAAAACATATCGGTTGCAATAATGACGATATGACTATTTTCAAAATATAAGGCCACGACATGTTATTTACAACGATCTTTATATCATGCTTAAAAATATTTGGTTTGAGCGATTACATGAAATATTAAAATTCTTGAAATGAATTTTTTTTTGTTAAAAAACATATCGTTTATATAAAATATTAAATATCCTGAAAAAAAAATTATATCGGCCACAAATATTGTTAAACTGGCTATACTGTATTGTTGATTTAATTTCTATGGAAATTCGAATTATGTAATTTACCATGGCCGTTAAAATTAGCCTAGATTTGATAATACAAAAAAGGGTTCAGTAGTGTCGATTTTGTGTCGTGGAGTATTGACAGTGTGTTAGTTTTAATTAATTTTTAATTAATATTCATTTCATCAACCGACACTTGTTGGATATAGCGTCGGGGTGTATCGGAGCGTGTCGTGTCGTGTTTTTGATAGAACACTTGTTGTTGCAGATAATGTCGAAGATAGCTTCATTTTTCGGTTAAAATAGATTTAAGAATAAATTGAAAAAAAAAAGTTCAGTAGTGTCGAAAAGTATCCATACGATGTCGGGAGGTGTTGAAGATGTGTCGGATATTCATTTCATCAGCCGACACGTACCGGATATGCCATCGTAATGTATCAGAGTAAATTAAATACAAACAAGGCAACATGATTCGTCCGAGCACGATTGTTTATCTTCCTAGTAATATAATAGGTGGCTCCAAACTTCCAAATTGCCGATGTGGGGTGTGCAATTTCCAATCCTGGGCTTTGGCCCATTAACCATAACAAATCTTCATTTTGATACAAAGGCCCACATCCATAAAGAGTAATACGGTTGACGATTCTGGATCTCGTCTATATAACTCTTTAGGCCGTATTTTCTTTGTGACAATCCGTTCAAAACCAAAAACTATTGAAAAAGATATAACTAGGGGTGGTGTTTAGATGTTTTAGACTGAGCCTGAGATTATGAACCCCAAGTTGTCTGCGTATCATGTAATGTTCATTAATCAAGTCTCTTCGTAGTTCTTGGGATCGTTTATATCGAGGGGCTTTTGCCCTAGGCATGCATGTGCGCATCCATGGTGGACTCATTTCATAACCTCCAAGGATTGATTTGTACGCATTAATCCCCTTAATTTTAGGAGATAATCGCGGTAGTTTAAATATAGGATCACACCTAGGGTTAAGATCTGCCCTTATGCTTAAAGCGGGGCTCCTAACCCTTAATGTTATGGTTTAATTTAATGCTTGGTCAATGTGGGGGGACACGTGGCGAGGTGCAGTCCGACCTCCGTCAACTGTTCTTTCTTCATAAGCTTCAAGTTTATCAAACAATGTCCAACAAGTCCAAGCACTGCTTGAACTTAATAAATAGACGACGCTTCGTAATTCAAACTCTAAATGTGACGATGTAGGGATTGAAGAAGTGCTAATGGATGGTGATCCCTGCAAAACATACAAACCTCCAAACCTGCAAGCTTTCATAACAACCAAAACACCTTTAATTAATTTCAACCTTCAGAGGTGTACCTAAATCCAAGAGTCTTAAGTCTGTCCCAAGAGATGAGATTTTTCTTCAAATTTGGAGCATGTCCGACTCACGTAAATGTTCTTACAACACCATCATTGGTCTTGATTCTAATCTTACCAATACCAGCAACATTGCAAAATGCGTAGTTGCCCATCAAAACAACTTCACCTTGTACTGAATCATACGTGGAAAACCAGTCCCTATTAAGACACATATGATACGTGCAATCAGAATCTAAGAACCATTCATCAACATACCTTAATTTATCATCATCAAAGAAAATCTCTCCATCAATCTCATCTTCAACGATTCTGGCCTAAGCCGAGTCTTTACCATTCTCTTTCTTTTGTTCACGTTTTTCTTTGTTATTAAGTCGAAAGCAATTAGATTTGATATATATGTCCAATCTTTTTACAATAATTTCACGTCAATTGTTTTACGTCTATGATTCAAAACAAAATTTTCATTATCTGCATCATTCTTAATTGATTTGCTCTGAACTACCAGCATGTCTGCATGATTACTACTACTTCCTCCAGTTATGTATTTTTCAATCCCATCTTTCAATTTGAAAATAATATTAAATTATCTGTAAGAAATAGTATCCTTACCATAAATTATTGTTTCCCCAAAATACTTAAACGAATGGGAAGCGAACACAATAATAACATGGTCTGATCCTCATCATCAATCTATTATCCATATTACTCAAATCCATAAGCAATGAATCAAATTTATCTAAGTGCGATAATACAGATGACCCTTCAGAGATACAAAACATATACAAATGCTGCTTTAAATAAAACATATTCTCCATGGTTTTCTTCATATTCAAGGATTTTAATTTTTCCCACAAATCCTTAGCAGTAACCTTGGTGGATACATCTCTTAAGACATAAGACATAAGACGATACATGATCTAGCCTTCTTGTCGAGACCAACAAACTCCTCATCTAACATACTCTCTAGCTTTTTCTCCTCCCAAACAACGCAATATCAAAGCCTTCCTGAATCAACATCGCGTTTATGTCGAACTTCTCTAAATAATACTTACTTGCCGCTAATTTTCAAAAGCTCGGAAAACCTCGTCTCTGATACCAGTTTGTTAGGAAAAACAAACCCAAGCGATAGCTATTAACGATGATAACAGAAAATAAACAATGGAAAGAAAAATACAAAACACCACATTTTACGTGGTTCGGACGTTCGGTTAATGTGACCTACGTCCACGAGAGAAAGAGAATATTTTACTATAGTGAAGAAATACAAAATATCAAACTCTCCTAAAACCTAAAAATAAAAACCACGATAGGTAATAGGCTAAATGCTTAACATAAGTCGGCTAATACTTGTTGATCGTCAATGTGGGAAAACAAAAAAAGAGATTAAGATGGGTTTTGGCCCATTAACTGGCCTTGAAAACATTTTTACAATAGAAGAAAGAGGAATACCATTATGTTATATCACAAAAAAATATAGATAAATTTTAAAATAAAACCGTTGTACGAAAGTTGTATAAAGTAATAACACTATAATCATTTATTTCTATATTTCATACACGATAAAAGTATATTATATGAAACATAGTGAAAATAAATGGCTCTAATAGATGTCATTTGGTACAACCTTTATACAACCGCTACACCAGAAAGAAAAAATAAAGAAAATCTTACAATGCAGCAACAAAAAAAAAAAGAAAAAAAAAGAAAACAATAATCTTTCAAAGCAACTTCTTTCCAAAAAGTACCATGAAGAAATGCCGGCAGAAAATATGATCGGTGGCGGCTCCAGGTGGAGCAATATGGGTCAAGTGACCCAACCAAAAAATATATTATATATTTATTTAATTTTTTATACTATTTAAATTTTTTATACACTAATGTACTAATTGAGACCCGCTAATATTTTAAAAGTTGACCATTGACACATAGTCCTATTTGGATTTTTAAAATTAATACTTATAAATTTATAATACGATGTGTGGATTCGATCTTCAAGCTACTTGTGTCAAAATTCTACAAATTACGAAAATGATATATAATATTTCTTATGGGAAATTAGGGATAATGATAATAATCGAAATATTTTTAAGAATATGACAATTTACATATTTTTATAGAGATTAATATTGCATAATTTTATAGCGAGAAGAATGACAAACAGTGAATCCCGAAAATCGGTGAATCTTCCTGGAGAATCCCGAAATCGGTGAATTTCGACGGTGAATCCCGAAAATCAGTGAATTTCGACAATGAATTTTGAAAATTAGTGAATTTCGACAGTGATTTTCGGCAGTGAATTTCAAACACAAGTAAATTTCGACAGTAGATAAATAGTTTTGTCATTTATACAAAAGTTTCAAAACAATGTCCTTCTACTCAATTGATGGAATATGTCTGTCCTTCTCCCTCATTCCCCTATTTTTTAATAGGATTTAAAGTTATCTTAACCAATCTATTTTGTTGAGAACTCATGTTATAATCCAATTCATTATTTATATGTATGTCTGGATTCATGTTATGAATCCGTAGATATAATAGGTTTTTGGAATATATAAGTTTTTTTTTTTTTGAAAGGAAATAGAATTTTTAACTATAGAAAAATCACACAAATAATGAACTGGATTATAGCATGAGTTCTCAACACGATAGTTTTTTTTTTTTTTTTTTTTTTTTCAAGGAAATAGAATTTTTCTTTATATCAAAATCACATCAATTTCATTTTTTACACGTATGTCTAGATCAGTATATGCATCCTTGACATAATAGTTTCTTGGATTATAATAGAATTTTGGGTAAGGGGTTTAAAATAACAAAAAAAATAGAAAAAAAAATGAGAATCAGTACAGTGAAAATATAAATTGGGTGAAAAGGACAAATCCACTGTTCATAACCCCAAATCATACGTTTTTCTGAAGGCGACCTCAAATCAAATGTTTCACTATCACATTAGAATAAAGACACGTCATTTTTACAGAAAAAATTTATTTGTCACTCTTCAGATATTTCTATTTTCAAATTATCCTTTTTAACAATAAACCCTAGAATTTTTAATTATATCACGATCACAGCGTATTCTATTTTACATTTATACCCTTCTTAGATTTTCAGGATGTTACATCCTAACCACTCTATTTTGTCGAGAACTCATGTTATAATCCAATTCATTATTAATTATATGTATGTAACGCCCACCGTATAAGAAAGGCGGTGTAAGGATGACCTCACAATTACCTTTGGTAGGGACGATCCGAGAACAGTCTTGGCCGTCCTGGCGATGACGCTGATCCCTTATAAGGGGAGAATATAATGTCCTACATATGAAAATAAAGAGAATGATCACCCCCATATAAATGTGAGACATAAAGCCGCTTGTCAACTCCGGGTTAGCCCTTTTAGACCAAGCGAGACGGGCGGTCAAGCGATTGACCGAATTTATACTAATTTATACACTCTGGAGCACTAGGAGTCTAGGCGTTACAATGTATGTCCGGATTTGTATTTATATGAATCAGTAGACGTAATAGTTTTTTGGAATATGATTTTTTTTTAAATGAAATAGAATTTTTAACTATATCAAAATCACATCAAATTTTTTTTTTAATTTTTCTATGAAACGATCTCTTTATTAATCTTGCCATCTAAAGAGGCTAACCCGCGTAACTTTACACAGTGTTATCCAAAAATGAAGCAAAAGGACACTTTCCAGTTACTAATCTATACACCAAGGTTCCTAGCTCGTTTTACCATGCTTAATACAAACACGTAAGGTGGTGGCCTCACTTTTTCTTGTCCGTATTTGGTCTTGTTCCTCCACATCTATATCCCGTATAGGGTCTAATTCCATAAGTATTTCCAACTTGGTGACCCTAAGCGATGATTCTGTATCTCCTCCAAGTTCGCCTTTATCCATGTTACAGGTGTGTTTGCTTCAACAAACCAGCTTCTTCGTTGTGCGGGGACACATTGGTTTCACACTTCTTTAGCCCATGTACAGTCTCTTGTGGCGTGAAGTATGCTCTCATCGCTTTCTTCGCAACTGGTGCATATGGGGTTGTCCAAAATGTGCCTATATATAGTGCAACACCTCTCCTGCTAGCAACGCTCTATCAAGTAGCTGCCTCTTGATGGGCCCTTCAGGTCCCAAATTAGCCTCCAAAATGTTTCGGTTACAGCAGGCTATTGCAGGCAGGTTTGCAATTCATAGCCCGATGATACATAATATTTACCTTTAGGACTAGCTACCCATTTCAACACTTGTGGACTGCCTTCGATCCCTTCTTTCAGCTCCGCATAGGCCCGGCAAATCCCCCTCCATGTCGGTGAGCTGCCTGGTTTTGCTGTTGTTGATAATTCCTTATATGTATGCGACAAGGCTTTTACCCACAAGGTGTCTTTCTGTTGGATTAAATCCCAGACCAATTTCCCCAGAAAAGCGATATTCATCTCGTACATCTTCTTCAACCCTAACCCTCCCTTATCCTTCGGTTGGCATAAAGTGGACCACGCCAAAGTATGCAGCTTGCGTCCATTTTCATACACGTATGTCTAGATTTGTATATTGATTTTCCAAAAAAAGATTTGTATATGCATCCTTAGACATAATATATAGTTTCTCACAGAGTAGTCTGATCTGAAAGATTTGTATATGCATCCTTTGCGTCACCCTTTCAAATATTTTTGTTTATTCAATTTTAATTATGTAAAATAAAAAAAATATGTTAATAGGAAAATTCGAATACCCCAAAAGATATAGTACATCTGTTTCAAAATATTAGTCATTATATATTACCAATACAGCATTTATTATTATTTTCTCTATCTTATTCCAAATTTATTATCAATCCAACAACTTTTCATTACTTAACAACTATTACATTAATGATAGTCAAGGGACATTTTAGACATTAACCATCAAATTTATGATATTCAAGCACTTTCATAATCAATTTTAGGGTGGTCCGAATGCAAGTTTTGGATCAAAATGTCATCAATTTCAAAAAAAATCATTGGTGATTTTTTTCTACATATAGGAGTTCATTTTAAACCCATGATTTCTATTGGTTGTGGTGTACCAAGTAGGATTTGCACAACGACCAAGCTAAAATTTGTGCTCTTAATCTGTGTGAAAACACTTAGGATGGCTTATATTTTAGAACAAATGTAGTATTGGGCATGTCATAATCTACTTTATATATGCTTTTGAATAAAGGCCATAAAGATGTTATAGAAAAAAAAAATGAAATTTGAACACGTAAGTATAACATACGCGAACAGATCGATTCAAGTGATTTTGGGTGATGTCTCTACAACTTTTTTCAGAATAAAACTGTATGGCCGAAATGTCTCAATCAGCCATGTATCAACTAGTCATGTCTTTATAGATACTAGATACAGACACTATGAATAACTCACCTGATCGATTCAAATAATCGAGAAGTTATAATCGGGATATCAGATTTTACATTTCGTATCTTTTTGACTTTTTCATTTAAGAATCGGTTTGGCATAATTTGCCGTTTCCCTTGTGAAAATATTTCGATTTATTTATTTTGCACTTTAAAAAATATTACGTTTTGATTGATGTAATTATTGTTTATTTAAGTTAATTACAGCATTTATTTATTTCTGACTACAATAGTGTTCACGATGGAAGCATTTAACATCTCCCTAAATGTATTATAGGGTGAGTTTAATACATTTTCTGTATGAATGTTCTATGAATGTCCTTGATCTTCATGTTTTTCCAGTTTTAATACCGAGTTTAATTTTCATCAAAAAGACTGGTTGTAAAAGTCATAGATTATAATATATAATTTGTCATTGATTATGATTGATACATTTTATCATTTTAAATGATGCGAAAATATGTTATAGGCATTGTTGCAGCATAATCGATAGTTTTATTTTTAATTAAAAATTTTTTTTGAGGAAAAGCATAATCGATAGTTATCATCAAATCATATACGTCATTAATTTTTGTAAAACAACCCATAATAATTAATGTTAGATCAATACTATGTCAATTAATTGTGTAACTTGGTTGTGGTCGTATTGTTGTTCTAAAAATAAAGAACCAGTGCATATTGTTTCTAAGAATTCAGGTTTTCGACCTGGTCTCTTCCGTTATAAGCCACCATCATGAGTGTTCTGCTCATATGTATCCTCGTCAAACTCGCGACCGATTCATTTTCAGATGAAGTAGCAGTTAAGAACTGGGACACAACATTTGATTGATTTTCTCTGATTGATTCTGCTACATGCATCCAAGATGGTGGGGAATTTCGATCGCTCAAACGCAAGTGCTTCACTTGGTGGCTCTAATATGCAGAAATAATCTGGCTTTGAGATTGCGTTTACTTTGATAAAAGCTTCTACCAAATTCCCTACCTGACCAGAAATGGGAGGATCATGCAAGATTGGTGACCTTGTTAGCAGCAGATTATCTACAATGGACACCAATGCTTCCATTTCATTCCATTTAAGAATTTCGCAGAGATATTTGCACACCACTGCAAATGGCCCGGTCCGGTTCTGTGAAGCTTCAAGAATGTGTTCAAGGACAGCTTTCTTTAGTTCATGCTTTGAACCCAGCACACTTTTGATAATAGAAGCTTCTTCTTGCCTGAATGCAATATGTACCTATGTAATTGTAGGGCATATGCATATAATGATATAAATATTAGTACAAATATAATGACCAAACTATATATATAGATATTAAAACACAAAAACAAGAATAATTTCCATTAATGAACTTCAATTGTTTTTTTCATTCATGATCTAGCTAGCGATTTTTACTGAATTTTCAACATGGTTTTCATTTCACATATGAGTTAGTTATAGGTATATGTATCGTGAAACAACGGCGTGAGCCTTGAGTTCATTTGTTATGTTGGTCATGAATCCCTGATAGCTCTGAGATGAGATGTTCTTATAAAGCAAAAGAACTGCTTGACCAAAGTAACACATGTTAACAGATGACGATTCAGGTAAATATTCAAGTATGAAAAAAACACGGGCTCTCTGCAATCCATGATGCATTTTCCGCATAATTTTGGCCATTTCTTCCGCATCATAAATGTTGCTTAGGTGAAGTTCAACATCTGTTACAAGGCCTGGCAATGGCATTCTTATTTGTGAAAATATATCTGAGTTTTTGCATGTTGTGGTAACGTTCGGTGAGCATGAGTGAAGATGATATATTGTCCCAAGTCATGTGGCGGTAACGTTCTGTGAAGCGATTCATGCTAGCAATCCTCCTTTGATTGATGTCTGAATTGGCCATGATCGATATGAACTAATAAACCTTTTTAAAAATTTTTTTTCCCTTTTTTTTTATACAAAAAGTGAAAGCAAAGCAAATGGAGTAATAGATATGCAGCAGAAGACAATTAATGAAAAGTTAATTGTGTTAAAGGATGTAAATATATAGACAGCGTACTTTGTTCCTTTCATCTACCCAAGGTTCATATATCATGCATAATAAATTCAAAAGACACATACATGTATTTCTCCCAGTATTCAAAAGACACATACATGTAAATATAAAGACACATACATGTATTTCTCCCTGTACACAAAAGACACATACATGTAAATATAAAGACACATACATGTATTTCTCCATATTGACGAATACAAACTTTTTGTGATTTTACGATTACAATGAATTCCCTTCAGTTTATCTCTTCAACATCCCTTAATTAAACTAGATCATAGAAAACCTCAACTTCAAAAAAAAAAAAAAAAAAAAAAAAAAAAAAAAAAAAAAAAAGAACAAAAACCAAAACAAAAACAAAAAAAACAAAAAACAAAAAAATGACAACAAAACATCGGATTTAAAGGTTTCTTGTAATTATCTGCAATTTAGACATCAAGGGCTTCCTTAAAAGTTAGTGTTACTACTACAATTGTTGTGACACAACTGATACATATATATTTTC
Source organism: Gentiana macrophylla (assembly GCA_026214975.1). Classification (NCBI taxonomy): domain Eukaryota; kingdom Viridiplantae; phylum Streptophyta; class Magnoliopsida; order Gentianales; family Gentianaceae; genus Gentiana; species Gentiana macrophylla. The sequence continues at coordinate 109,475,079 of CM047809.1, read as the reverse complement.
ACAGAATAATTAGCTTAAATCACCCTCATCTTTCAGTCAAGTTTGAGACTTGTCACTGATACACGATATATTTTGCCACCTATTTTGTATCATATTTTACAAATATCAACCTTTTTCATTTTCTGTTAACTTGGACGGAAACTTAACGGAACCGATCGTCGGAGATATAAGCTAAACCCATGAAAATGAGGGCTTGAAACATGTGTTGAAACAGTCAACTTTAGCGCGAATTTCGGATATACTCCGGTGAGATCATCTAAAAATACTACTCACGGAGTAGATGATGTTTGGCTTTGGAATTACTCGATTCGGATATCGGGTGAATGGGAAATTAATGCGTAAAGTTGATGAAAAACATGTGTGGGAGAGCAGTTGAAGGTGTGTGATCAACTCAAACTCTCCCACATTGGAGAAATGGGAGACTTGAGCTCCATATATAAGAGCTAGTGTGACTATTATAGATGTGCCCCAAGGGGCAAAGCATTTTTGTGCACGAGGGAGGACTTAAATTATTTCACACGCGCTGCCGCAGTCCGGCCGGGCCGGAGCGGACGCTACTATTAAATTTTTGGAGAAAATTTCTTTCAGAAATTAACCAAAATATTAATGTTTATTTTGATATGTGATTGTGTCGATGACATTTTTCGGCCAATCAGATTCAAGCATTGACTCATCCTCTCCACTATATAAAGAGCCTCATGGGTGAAGGTTGATTCATTCAAATTTCTCTAGTCATTTCCACCACAAAAAGTCTAGCATATAGATCTAGTTCTTGGGTCGAAGAGAAGTCAGAGCACTCTGTAAGTTCGCTGGAACTCGGATTTTTGAAGTGCCTCTAAATCCAAGACGTAAAGCCTTTGTATATTGGGAGACATTTGCTACTACTGTGGGAACCATACCAGAGCAATTTGTCTTAAGGTAAGAGTAACTACTCGCCTCGGTTTGTCATTTATTTATGCATCGCACTTTACTTTTTCCTTTGTTCTGAGTCAGATCTGTACTGTGATAGCTTTATTTCGTTAGATCTAGATTGCAATAGCTTTATTTCATTAGATCTACACCGTCATAGTTTTTTTTTTAAATTAGATCTACTTAATAAAATTAAGTTTATTTTCGAGTTACTTAGTTTCTGCATTTAATTATCCGTAATTACATCCGTGATTTACGGATATGTTCCGTAACTCACTCCACGCACGATACACTTTCCCAACAAGCTTAAGACAAATTGTCGTGTGTTTTATGACTTTGAACATATTAGATACAGATCTGTTCGATCTACCTTTCCTCTATTTATGTGGAGCTAGATGTCCGTGTCAATTATCTATGCTACTTAAATCGCCTATTTTCTGGGCCGTCCCTGTGTAATCAGATGCCCTAGGTGTAACGCCCCGTTCCCGGACACCGAGTCCTTATATGGAAAAAGAACGTTCGGCACGTATAAAATAAAATAAATTTCACTTTATACGTAAGCCTCTACTACGTCTAATCGAGTTAAGCAAAACGAAAGCAACAGACTCGGGTAATTTTTTACAAACATCTAAGAATAGAAACTCAATATCTGAAGATAGAAATGTAACATTCATTACATCGGAAAAGGAAACCAAACGAAAACCAAACGTATGAAAAACCTCCAAACGTACTAGAAGAAAAATACAACGTTTCCAAATCAAACTTCGAGTCTAGAATAATAAATAAAACTTAAATAAAATAACGCTTCAACTCCGGCGTCCTCAAACATCGTCATCAAAGTCCTCCTCAAACTCTTCGTTTACCTGTTCGTCTTCTCTCCCCCAAACACATAAATAAATATGCATTTGAGGTAAGTACATTATACATAGCAAGAAGTATAAGCTACAATTTAATTAGGTTCTTTAACACTTTTTATTTAAATAATTATCTTTATGAGACCGACTCAATTTAAGGTTCACTCCATGCCCATCTACACTTCGTGACTATACGTTTCTAGCTTAGCTTATCTTGGTTACATCATTACTCAAGAACACTATGCATGATGAAAATTCCACCATGAGATATACTTGCCAACTACGGTGATTAGCACCGATAGTCCCGGGATCTCTCCGGTATGCATATACGTCCGATGAATTTCCTCCACTACCCTTCAGCCTTTTGAGCCAGTAGCATTGTTCACCTGTTATGGGTTTATCACATCGCCGATATGAAATAGTGCCTAACCGAGAATAAGTGACGTTTTATCTTTTACTACACTTTTGTAATTTATTATCCGTTGTTATCTAGCCACCTAGTGTTTTCAAAATAAAACTCACCTTATCAACTCTACTCTCTCACTTAGACAGCTAGACGTTACAACCTATCAAATACACAGACATTGATGAAGTCTAGTTCATCAAAGCACAAGTCTTTCCATGCCCTTCCGACGGTCCCAAACTTCAACTCCCTTTAAGAGTACGTCCGGTGCCGTAACCAAACACATCAGAAGCTCAATCGAGGCTTGTTTATGTTTAATTAAGGTTATTATATCAAGGATTAACATTTAGAACTCATTACATAGCTTAAAATCATCTTTTACATAAAAAGGAGGTCCAATGCACCCACACCGGGTTCAGTGCGCACACACTAGGCCTCGAATGTAAAAGCGGAAAATCGCTTGACCGGTGTGCGGAGACTAGAAGGCTCTGTCACGTGAATCTCACTTTTTGGGCTAAAGTGCGCCCGACCCGAAGTCTGGTCTTAAGTGCCGCCAACCACTAAGCGACCACTCTCCAAAAACTTAGTTTTTGAGCCTTAATCGATCCCTAATCTTTCCCAAACTTATTTAGCATGAATATACTAAGAAAAATTGATCTTTAACGGACCATAACATCCTATGATTTCTAAACGATTCGTAGCATGAATTCTAATCATCAAAACATCATCAAAATCATAACTTAGATCCTATAAACCGTAATTAACGTGTAGGAAGACCTTCTTACCTTTAGCAAGCTATTCCAAATTCCAAAACTCAGAAAAACAACAGCAAATCGAACACCTTGCAGAGAAACCTATATGATCAATTCGAATTTGCATTAAAATCGATCACATGTTTCCACAAACAACAAACTATGAAAGGTATCAGTTTTGATCATCAAAACTCAACCAAGAACAGCAGGTAGGTCGAACTAATTACCTTGAGAAAGCTCCAAATTTCTGACACTGAAACGACGCCCTACTCAGACAATTCCAACGCTTCTTGCGGATCTGAAAATGGTTGAAAACTCCGTGAGATATCGAAGAAAGTCTCTCTCTCGCTCTCAGCCGCGTTTTTCTCAAGAACGCAGAGGAAAATTCTGAATTCTAATAGGTTTTAGTGTATAATTGGGGGTTATTTTCCTTAAATAAGTTTTCCACCAAAATAACCTATTCCCTTAATTACCCTTAAAAATCAGATTTTCCTTATATATATATATATATATATATATATATATATATATATATATATATATATATATATATATATATATATATATATATATATATATCTTATAGAATACTTAAACTCGAATAAAAGGAATCGAACCCAATATTTCGTTTTGCAAAAAGACACGTCTCGCCCAATAAAAAGAACTTAAACTCGCAAAAAGACACGTCGCGCTTTCTTTCCGAAAAATCAGAATATTACATTCCTCCCTTAAAGGAGTTTAGTCCTCGAAAACTAGAACATACCTAGTAAGTCCATAAAATGCGGGAACTCATCGATCATATCGTCTTCAACTTCCCAAGTTGCCTCCTAAGGTGAATGATTGCTCCATTGTACCAAAATCAAAGGGATCGATCGTCTCTTTATCATCTTTTCCTTCCGGTCCAAAATTACGATCGGTTTCTCATCATAAGCAAGATTATCTTGAAGAACTTCCGGATCAACTGTGGTTTCAACATCCTTCTTCGACAAGCACTTCTTCAACATCGATACATGAAAGACATTATGGACTCTTGACATTGATTCCGGTAACTTAAGCTTATAAGCCAATGGTCCAACTCTTTCCAGAATCTCAAATGGTCCAACATATCTCGGACTTAACTTTCCTTTTGTCCAAAGCGTTTCACTCCCTTCATCGGTGAAGCTCGTAGATAAACTCTTTCACCAACTTCAAACTCGAGAGGCCTTCTTCTAACATCGCCCAACTCTTTGTCTATCTTGTCTTCGCCTTGGTTTCTTCTTAACCAATCGAACTCTTTCTTTTGCTTGTTCAACCAACTCCGGCCCGGTGATTTGTCTTTCCCCGACTTCATCCCAAAACAGTGGTGTTCTACATCTTCTTCCATACAAGGCTTCAAACGGTGACATGTTTATGCGTGCGTGATAACTATTGTTATAGGCAAACTCCGCTACAGGTAGGTAATCATCCCATGATCCGCTTACTTCCAATACACAAGCTCTTAGCATGTCTTCAAGTGTTTGGATGGTTCTTTCTGACTGCCCATCTGTCAGAGGATGAAAGGCCGTACTCATATCCAACCTCGTACCAAAAGCTTGCTGCAACCGTTTCCAAAACCGACTAATGAACCTACTATCTCGATCCGAGACTATTGAGATAGGTACTCCATGTAACTTCACTATATTATCCAAGAATAGTGAGGTCATCTTCTTCAAGGGCATATCAACCTTAACCGGTAAGAAATGAGCGGATTTGGTCAATCTATCCACGATCACCCAAATCGCGTCATGTCTGCCTCTTGTCTGAGGTAAACCGGTGATGAAATCCATCGTGATCTTATCCCATTTCCATTCAGGGATATCCAATGGCTTAAGCATTCCTCCTGGCCTTCTGTGTTCTGCTTTAACTTTCTGACAGATATCACATTCCGCCACAAACTTAGCTATTTCCACTTTCATCGAGGGCCACCAAAACTTTTCCTTCAAATCTCTGTACATTTTAGTAGCTCCTGGATGAACCACAAAAGCAATCCTATGTGCCTCTTCCATAACTCTCTGCTTTAGATCATTGACATTAGGCACATATAACCGATCTTGGTACCACAGATTCCCATTCTTATCTAACACATACCCCACTATAGGCTTTTCTCTTGTAACTCACTTCAAATCAACCAAAACTGGATCCTCATCTTGCTTTTCCCGAATATCATCCATTAACTCGGACCTTGCTAACAACGATCTTCGCAAAGCGTCGAACTTCAATCGATCAAAATTCTGGATTTTCAGCCCATCTAACCTTTCTACCACATCTTCAACGCTTGAAAGCGCAAACACGGTTTTCTACTCAACGATCTGCAACCACATTCGCTTTACCGGATGGTACTGGATATCCAAGTCATAATCCTTTACGAACTCTAACCATCTCCTTTGCCTCATATTCAGATTATCTTGGGTAAAGAAATATTTCAAACTCTTGTGGTCGGTGAAAATCCTAGCCTTAACTCCGTACAAGTAGTGCCTCCAAATCTTTAAGGCAAACACTACTGCTGCCAACTTTAGATCATGAGTTGTGTAATTCTTCTCATGTACTTTCAACTATCTAGATGCATAGGCAATGACTTTTCCTCCTTGCATCAACACACAACCTAACCCTTGTCCCGAAGCATCTGTATACACGTCATAATTATCAAAAAATCTCCGGAACTGCCAAAACTAGGGTTGTAGTCAACTTCTCCTTCAACGCCTTAAAAGAATCTTCACACTCACTTGTCTACTCAAACTTCACATTCTTTTGAGTGAGCCGGGTAAGTGGTGTAGCTATCTTTGAGAAGTCTTGTACAAACTTCCTATAATAGCCAGCCAAACCGAGAAAACTTCTAACCTCAGAAACTGTAGTCGGTTTGGACCACTTCTCAACTGCTTCAATCTTTGCCGGATTAACCTTAATGCCATCTCCAGAAATGACATGACCCAAGAAACTAACTTGATCCAACCAAAAGTCACACTCGGAGAACGAAAAGAGGCTTATTGTGACAAAAAATTAGTGAGGGGATGCAAATCCTCCCACTAAATCCTAGTTTTAACTAAGGGAAAAATATTACATGGCTATAGGATACACTTTTAACTACAAACTATTAATTCCTATCACTATTTATTGATAATCCCCTCGTTAAGATTAAAAAAAAGGAGATCCTCTCATCAATTGTATCATTTTTTTAACCCATTTTTTCTCCTAACACCTTAAAACAAAATTTACTTCTAACAAAAACATAAAAACACATTTAAAAAAACAAAAATCACAAATACCCTAAACCTAATATCACCAAATCGGCCTCCCATTTCTTCTTATCCACAGTCCAGACAAATTTCCCAATCGTTCTACCCTAAACTACGTCCTTCACTTTTCACCTCTCAATTTCGATTGGTAGAAAAATTCGGAATGATAATCGCGGTGGTGGTAGCGGTAGAGGGGTGTGTAATAATTTCTGAGAGGACGGTCATCAGGCAAGGGATTGCGACAGAAGTGGAGGCGGTGGTAGTGATGCCTAGTTCTATAGTTACTTATAGACTGCTCATTTGATTATGGATCTGGCGGTAGGGCTGGTTCTTCCTATAGGCTATGGGAAGGAGGCTAGGGATTTTCCACAGGGAATCGGGGGTGAAGGATGCAGTTCACCGGCGATGGAAGCGACAAAAGCTGCAGCAAACATTGACGGCTTGCTTGAATGGGCAATCGACTGGACATCTTCCATTCTCCATCATCACAAATCAAATCGGAGATGTCAGCTGCATCTGTCTTCGTGTGATGGTGAAAGGAAGCTCTTTTCTTTCCCTAACTCAGTGCTTTTTCTTGTTTTGGCTTTTACCCTTTGTTTTTCTCGTTTGAGTAGACATATCAAGCGATGTTCGCATGAGCTTAATCGGTGTTAAGTTTTTAGTATAATGTTTTCTTGATTCAATTTGGTTGCAAATCATTTGGAAGAGTCATGACAATTAGGCTCAATAATTAAAAGGTTAGTTATACTTTTTCTTGTCATGTATGTTACGTTCAAAGCAATTGTCAAAACCAGATCAATGGTTTAATGGATGGCTATTCCTTGTTTTTGTGGTCATCTTTTATGTATTTCCATTCGCTATGTTTACTTGATACATTCTTATGGTCATTCTGAATTCAATTTCAATTATCAGATTTGCGGATACGGTGAGTGAAGTTGAAGCATTGTTTGAGCTATTTAAAAGCATTAGCAGTTCTGTGATTGATGATGGGCTTGTAAACGAGGTATATTTTGTTGAGTATTTTGTGGTTCTAGTTATGTTATGTGTTGATTAATTTTCAATATAACATTCACTCGTTTAAAGCTTTTATATAAAGTATGATTAGTTTTCCGTATAATATTTGTAAGTCTTATAGAAACATGAATGTTTCTCCCTAGTGAAGGTTTTGATCTTTAGAGATTTTGTAAGGCATTCGAATCACTGATTTACTGCAACCAAATCATCTGTTTATGGAAGGCATGCTCAAAAGGGAAAAGCTGCTATATGTGTACCGTTTTGATGCTGTTTCAGAGCATTCATTACTGAAGATTCACAGCCCTTTTATCCGTGATGAGATGGCATTTCTTTTTCAAAGATTGAAGCTTTAATGCTCGAATCCTTCTATTTCAGGGAAGTAACCGTTAGCCCTTTGTTAATAACGTTTTTCTTTTATTGAAATTATTTGATTCTGAAATCTGCCTGATCTTGTGCTCATTTCATTTGTGGAAGGTTTGAAATTTTGAAAGGTTGCCGTTTTGGTTCTGATACAAAGCTGATTTGGCGGTGTTTCAAAATCAGAGCAACATTTGTGTATTCTTTCTATGTTAATATCGTCTTGTCATTTACTACACTGATTTGAGCATTTAATGTACTGATTTTGTGCTGATTGTGTTGTATGGCAGCCGGCAGCCTCTATTCGATGGCTTGGCCATTCCTGAAATGAACCTACTCTTGACTGCAGCCTGATTCAGAATCGTGGCTTGGCAAATCAAACATGTGCTAAATCGAAGCTCTGAATCTCTGATTTCAGGGAAGTATTAGTTCACTATTATTCTCTGTTTATTACTACTCAAAGTGACATTAGGCTAGATTGATTCACCGTCTGTTTTATCCCCTAATAAACCTGCTGGGAATCTCAGACTCATATCCTTAGGATTGATTTTCTGAGTTTCTGCCCCCTGAGTGCTTTCTTGCTGAATCTGCTGAAAAGTCTTTGTACCTTGGTTGCCTTCCTGCTTTGTATTGCTGACTGAATTTCCTAAGTGTTGTACCGTCTTTCTCGTATTGTGCTCCAAGCTTGCTGCACTCTAACTATCTTTGAACCTGCTGCTTAAAACCTGCTGACCGTCATCAACTTGAGTTTTAACTCCTGCTGTGCCTGTGCATTTTTATTAACCTGCTGCTGTGTATTTGCAAGTCTGGTATTGTTTTGAGAAGATTTTGTAATAGACATCTTAGGTTATTCCTAGTGCCCTCAGGTCTACTGAACGCTTTGTTTTCAGCATTGAGTTTCAGACTTGATAATCCTATGAATTGGATTTGTTTCTCACTCTTGAAAGTCAGCTGAAAGTTCAGTTTGCTTTTGACTTGTGGATCTTTTTAGCAAATTTATTTGTTCTAGTTGTATCAATTAAAGTTGTGAGCTTCAGTAGAGCATTTGAATTATGTGGTTCATTGCTGAGATGTTCTTGTTGAGTCTTAAACTGAATCAGAGTTATATCAGTCCCTCTTTGTATCAATAATACAGTGAACTGTTTTGTTGTTGTCTCTTTACTGAACCTGAGAGTACTGGTTCTGTGTTTTTTTTTTTAGCTTTTATTTTTGAGAATATTTATAATCAAACACTTTCTGTTCCATCACACATTCTGGTTGTTTTGATCACACAGTCCTTTGTGACGCTTCATTATTGTCACCATAAGGTTAAGTGTCAATTGGTTATATCTGCCTGCAAGTTTTTTTAATCTAATCAGATTAACTAATAAGTAATTCTTTTAATCAATTTGCATTATCATTTTCTGTACTCCTTCTGTGAACTTTCTTTACTCTATCAGCCTGCTGTTAATCATAATCTTACTTTGATTGCTATTCAAATAAATCAATTTGATCATTTCTTTTAATCTAAGTAAGTTGTTTGATCAAATTAGCCACACACTAACCTTGGGATATGTGAGAAATGCATTTCTCTACAGTCCCCTAAAAATGTATGTAACTTTTTTCCCAGAAAGGAAGTTGTTTTCTATGCAATTCATATGATGAACAGAATGTTTGATGAAGAGGACCATTTCCAAGAACCTTCTTTTCAATCAATCAGCGGTGTTGAAGTAGATATGAAGACTGTTCCCTCTTCACCGTGTATGCTACTAAGCTATGATCATGTAAATTATCTCAACACTAAGCTATGATCTTGTAAATACAAGAACGCATTTTTTTGGTTGGACACACTAAGATATGGTCCTGTAAGCACAAGAACGCATTTTGTTGGTTGGACTCGTATTTTTAATGTTTGAAGAAGATTACTAATGTGATATTTGTAATTGTTGCAGGTGTATGGTGCAATGCCAATAAGAAGATGGTTGGAGAAGAATGTGGTGACAGACAATCAAAGATGCTAGTGAAAGAAGAAATAGATGAAGACCCGGCGGTTGAAAAAGATGTCGGACGTGTGAATGCAACAACTCCAAGAAAGAACACTACTTGGAGTTATGATGAACATCTGGTCCGAGCTTTATCATGGAATTTGTTCTGTAATGGTTAGTATGGTGTCCTCTTTTATATATGCCTATGTTTTTAGAAAATATATTTTTAGTAAGGTGAAGAGTGAAACATATTGTTCAACCGATCTTACTGATTTATGTTGATTATGCTATCCTTATTGTTTGTCAAAAACTCTTTTCATTAATCAAAATTCAGCAAGAATTTGAGGTTCTTGTATGTGTGTTTTGGCAGCAAAACGATAGGGAAGATGGTCAGGTGCTTTTTTGTTGTTGAGATGAGTCAGGTGCTTTTGCAGTCTAATATTATCTACGGAGTTACTGTTCATATTTGTGTGGTGCTCCTCATCTTCTGTTTTGCCCATAAATTTCTTTTTACGTTATTTTTCATCGGGTGGGATGTAATTAGCAATTGTCGGATGTTAAGCATGTTAAGTGATGTTTATGTAAAGTATTATGCACAATCTACAATGTTAAATATTATCAAAGTTACTTAGATGAATAAGGATATTTACACAATCATGTTAGATGAATGTGACATTTGCAATAAAAGATATTTCTCTTGAAAATGTGGATTTTGTTATGGTCTGGTTCATGCTTGGAAGCTTTACAAAGTTGTGAAGTTTATTGTTGTTCAAGTTATTGAGCATTAGCAAGTGTTGACCAACATTTATGTGTTTCCTATTATGCGTGCATGGTGCTTTAAGTGTGGTGAGTGTCAAGCATGTTTTTATTGTTAGGCTTACCATATTGCTGCTGACCATATCTATTGTTAAGCATATACATGCAGAATACATATCTTTGACGATTTCAATGTTCCTTTTTTTGAGTAATGTGTTCCTTTTTAGGTCCGCTTCTTTTATTGATTTACATGCCGAGAGAATTTTTATCTTATCATTGAGCATTTGAGTGGTGGAGATATGTATTCTTTTTTGAGAAATCTAGGCTGCTGGAATGAAGATGTTGCTTGTGTGTTTATTGCTAAAAGTTCAAGTTCTTATGATATTGACTTTTCTTTGCAGTATAAATGAAACACAGAACAATACCAGGTGCGCTTGCATTCGAGTATCTCATTTCACTACATTCTTTTTTTATTGTTTCAGAATTATACAAAGTTGCGACAAAATTGTGTTAAATGTAATCTTTTGATCTACGTGCCTTTAAATTCATTGCTAAGGCAGATTATGTACTACTATTTACATGGTGAATGTATTATGATGACAATATGTTAAGATATATCTTATTATGCCTACTTTATTGTGGTTCTTGTTATATATAACTTGATATGTTGTTTTGAATAGGTTGTTCAGTTTTGTATATGCATCTTAGTGTCAATCTTGTGTTGAGATGGCTTTTTATGTGTGCTCATTACTCATGATTTAGTTAAGGGTAGATTAACATACAGTGAGGGTATATGGAATTAATAAAAAACAATGTTGAGGGTAAATCCGGTCATTAAAAGTTATTTTTCCATCATTAAAGTCATCTAATGAGGGGAAATTTACTCTTGTCGCCTGTCCTAAATGCTTCTCTATGTAAAGGTATATAGTGAGAGTAAAGGGTCCTGTCATTATTGATGTTCCTCATTTTATGACGGGCATTTCACTCTCATTAAAATCACATTTTAACGAGAGTAAAATACCCTTCACTAAAGGAGGGACATAAATAATGATGGGACCCTTTACTCTCACTATATACCTTTATATAGAGAAGCAGTAAGGACGGACGACGAGAGTAAATTTCCCCTCATTAGATGACTTTAATGACGAGAAAATGACTTTTAATGACCGGATTTACCATCACTAAAAATCGATTTTCTTGTAGTTAACTTAGCATACAACTGGCTCTTTTTCAAGGCATCCAACACTATCCTCAGGTGTTCTTCATGTTCTTTCTCATCCTTAGAGTATACTAGGATGTCATCTATGAATACTATCACAAACTTGTCCAAGTATGACATGAAAACACGCTGCATTAAATCCATAAATGCAGATGGAGCATTAGTGAGTCCAAAAGGCATGACCAAGAACTCATAATGTCCATACCTTGTACTGAAAGCCGTCTTCGGTATATTTGCTACTTTGATCTTCAACTGGTGATATCCGGACCTAAGATCAATCTTAGAAACACTCTCTTTCCTTGCAACTGATTAAACAAATCATCAATCCTTGGTAAGGGATATTTATTCTAGATTGTGAGGTTATTCAACGCTCTGTAGTCTATACACATCCTCATGCTACCATCCTTCTTCCTAACAAACAACACTGGACTCCCCAAGGCGAAGTACTAGGCTGAATTATATTCCTTTCTAGCATATCCTTAAGCTTTCAACTCCTTCAATTTAGTTGGTGCCATTCTATAGGGTGCCTTAGCAATTGGTGCCGCTCCGGGTACCAACTTGATCTCAAACTCTATCTCTCTATCTGGCATGTTTCCCGGTAACTCTTCTGGAAACACTTCTAGGTACTCTTTCACTACAGGGGTTTCCTCTAGCTTAGGCTTCACTTGCTCCACATCCACTGCGTACAACAAGAAGCCTTCACAACTCTTCTGACAAGCTCTTATCGCCATTACTGCTGAAATTATAGGGTGATGCTACTTACTGGGCTTGTAAACATTACCTTGATAAGTCTTAGCTGATTTTCCGGTATCTTAAAGGTCACTCTCTTTTCTCTACAATCCAGTGAACATATTTATCGGATAGCCAATCTATTCCAAGAATTACAATGAAACCGAAAAGTCCAAAACCGTACCATCAAGTCACTTTTGCAACGATCGTTCCTTGTTAAGGGTGATTTTATACGTTTTATAAGGATATGTTTTATATCAATTTCCCTCATATTCGTATTATTTTCATAGAAATCGAGCTTTATATTGAAATATTAAGCAAGTGAGGTTTTTAATGGTTGATTCGCAAAATTAGTTAATTTATGCGTTTTATTGATGAATTTATGATTATTTGGATATGGTTACACTCTGCATGTTTTTGATGATTGTAGATACACCATAATGCGGCTCAATGGAGGATTGGATAATGTTTAATTGAAGATTTATATGAAGAAAGGTGATAAAGTTCGAATTATTTGATGATTAATGAAGAGGAGAAAAGATAGAGATGAAATGGATTGAGGATAGAGATGAAGAATCGTGTGTTGATCCAGCTGGACGGGCGTCCAGAAGGGTGAATCAAGCGCCCGGTGAGAAGATCATTGAACTGGCGTCCGGAATGCAAATTCAATTCAGAGTCTCAAGATTATTCAGTGGACGAGCGTCCAACCCTTCTAAACGAGCGTTCAGAGTGAAAAATCAGATCAGAGAGTTCCAGGCCAAGTCAGACTGGTGTCCACTTCCGTCCAAGAACTTTGGACGGGCGTCCAAGCTTCTGGACGAGCGTCCGTCCACCGCCATTGCGCAGCCGCCTCAAAAGTCTATAAATACAGCGCGATTTCTACCCTAATGGATATATAATTCGATCCCTCTTGGCACACAAACATTAGAGAGGAGTTTTGGCGCCCAAACCCCTTTTGGGAGACTGGGGTGGCGGTTAGATTAGGTTTTATTTTTTTTTTTTCTATTCTTGTTCGTCCATGCTGATGGCCTTCAAGCTGTGAACTGGAGCATCCATTGTTACTTTTCAGCAGCGTTTTTGATTTCTCTCATGGATAATCTTGTGAGTGATTTTATTTAGAGTTTGTATCTTTCCTTTGTTTATTTGTTTATGCAATCGATATCGAAAGATGTATTGCTATTTGATGTTTATCAGATGACTAAAATCGGTGTAAACCTTAGATCACCACAGAAAGATTAGACTTTTAACCTTGACATAACGGAAGTTGATAGGTTAGATTTCTAGGTTGTTAGATCTAATAAATCTTGCACCTTATTTTGAGAGCGTTAATCTCTATAGATCGGAAGATGATGAGATTGATAGACGGATTACTTACGGAAGTAGGAATTCATACCTTTGATTAGGTGAACCACAACTTTGATTGAATCATCATAAGATAATCTAGGGAAGAATTAAGGGTTGCGGGATGGTGGATCATGTTTGTTTTATGTTGATTTGCTTCAGTCATTATCATGATAGTTAGCTGGATTGTTTTCTTAGTTGTAGTTTTATTTTATTTGCTTTTGTTCGCAACGATATTTTCCTGGCTTTGGACTGACAATCCTCTGTCCAGTTTATTTTCCGTTTTAGTTTTAGGCTTAGAAATAATTGTATCAACCTTAGGAGAATTAATTGAACTAGATACCCCGATTCCCTGTGATCGACTCCGGTATTAATCGCTATACTACGATCCCTACACTTGGGGAATACCGGATTTATAAATTTATTACTTGTTTGTTTTGTTAGATAAAATCCGTGACAAGTTTTTGGCGCCGTTGCCGGGGAATCGGTGCGGTTGTCTAGTTCATTATTAATTTTTTCTAAAGTTGTTCTGTTTTGTTTTTCGTAGGTAGTTTGTGTTTAGGTTCCAATTAGGGTTTTGTTTAGTTTTTCGTGTTTTGTTTGGACCTGTTTTCGTGTTTAGCAGCGTTTATGTGCTTCAGTTTGAACGTAAACGGGCGTCCTGAGCTATTGGACGCCCGTCCGTCCAAATCTGATCGTCTCTGTTTGTGTTTTTTCCCAGTGCATTTAGCGCCCAAAGAACTTGGACGCCCGTCCTGTTCATTCTCCAGGCAGACGTCCGTCTGGCCTGTCTGTCACCAGTTTTTTTTGTTTTAGGTAGATATCTTGGTTTGTCTTTCTTGTGCTTAGTAAATAAATGTACTAGGGTTTCTGTTTTTCGTAGGTAGGTTTCATAGGTAGGGTTCTGAGGTTGAATCATCTAACTCCACGTTTTTCGCGGTCAAATTTTTGGATAAACGGGATCGTTTTAGCATTCGTTAGTATTTTTGCCGTAACTTTCGGCTCGAGTGTCCGTTTGGAACGCAGGACCCCAATTCGGAAAGCTCGTTCCGACGCCGACAACGTGGTGGACAGACTACAGCCGTTCAGTGCCGTTTTCGAGGTCAAAATCCACTGTTTTCCCTTCCATTTTGGGCTCAGAAGATTTCAACACGTTTTTTTTTTAGTGTTTTCTGTTTTTTTCGTAGTTCAGGTTTAGGTTTCTGTTTCCGTATCTTTTTAGGTAGTTTTCAATAAAAGTAGCGTTAAATAAATTGAGAGTTTTTATTTTTGCCATGTTTCGATGACCGTTGGGTTAAGAATGTGCAAAAAGTTTTTTACTCAATTTATGAAACGTGAATTTAGGTTTCATAGTTTTGTTTTCATTTTTAATAAACACTAGGGTTTCTTTTTTAATGATATGGTATTAGGTTATGATTTTAGGTTTCGCTTTGTTTTCGATAAAATCGAGTCATTGAGCTGAAGCTGTTGAGTCGACGGGCTTCCATAGTAAGTGAACGCCCGTCCGTCCCCATAACGCACTTCAACTCGTTTCGCTTTTGGAGAGTCGACGAGCGTTTGCTCGCCACCCGAACGCCCGCCTCGCTTATATGTGGTTCTGGACGAGCGTCTGTCTTGACCAAACGTACGTCCAGTGTGTCAGCTTCTAGTGAATAGAATTTGATTTTTAATGCTTTATTTGACGTGGATATTTTCATATGAGCTTCTATGGCTAGTTATTTTTACGTAGATGTTCTGAACTTGCATGTTTACATCTTTCCATCTACGAATCCATGTTAGATAATTGATTAATTTTTATATATACATGCTTCATTAATTGACATGGATGTTTTATTGTGCGCCTCTGTGGCCTTTGTATATGCGTAGATGTCCTGTTCTTTCACCGTTATGATTTCTTTCCATCTACTGATCCATGTTAAATAATTGATTGACTTTTATATACATGATTCATCTATGCATGTTATAGTTACTGTCGGTTCTCGTATGCTATAACTATTCTTATTGTTATTTAGTAGCTAATGTCGGTTTCCGTATGCTACATATCGTTGTGATGAATCCTGTGAGCTTTGAGACTTATGTGCTTTCTTGTTATTTTTGTAACTCATATGGGTAGCTACTGTCGGTTTTCCGTATGCTACCATGTCTTCTTATGAGTTATATATGTTTAGTATAGCTAACTGTTGGTTCTCCATAATGCTATCACCTTTGATGAGTCTTAAGGCACGTCTACACCGTGATATAATGAATAGTATCGCTGCTTATCGTAAACTATCATTATTTGGTAGACGTTTGTGATATACATGTCGTGTTGCAAATGAGTGGGCTAGTTTTCTTTCTTTTATTTTCTTTTATTTTTGCATATCATTTAGTTGCATGTCATCTAGTTGCATTGTTTTTCTATTTTTCTTTTATTTTTCTTGAGGGTAGTTACTGTCGGCTTGCCGTACGCTACCACTTTTATTTTATCTTATTTTTGTTTCTGTACGGGCCGTAGTCACTGTAGAGTTGTCTACCCAACTTGCTCAGCCTGAGCCTGTCAGCTTTTTATTTTATTAGAATTGCATATCATGTAGATTGCATTGTAATATATTTTCGTATAGTGCACCTAGCCCTGCTATTTTGTAATGTTCCATGTATATGTTCCATCTTTATATGAGCTTTATGCACATGTGGGACCTTATTTGTGTTGTAAGCTTCTGTGGCTTATTTGATGCTTAGGTGTCCTGTACTTTCCCTGTGTGGTGATTTTTCCATCTGAGCCATTATATCATGTGCTTATTTCTTGTCTGTAATTATTTTTTCCATGTTATAATTCCCCGTTTTCCCCGAGATGTTTCTGTGTTTGTCAAGTCGTGCAGGTGTAATTCTAGCGGTTTTTGTCGAGCTACATTGTAAGATTACGAGTTCTAAGTGTCACTATGTAGGCTCCAGCCTGACCGACGTTTCGAGTATCGGTTGAAATCAGCTAAGTCTTTTCTCTTTTCTTTCATTCTGCACAACATGAGGACATGTTGATCTTTAAGTGTGGGGGAGGGAATGATTTGATATGTATCTATACATTTGTTTACATTCGTTATGTTTCTATGCAAAATGAGCAAAAATGAGCTAGAATTTTCGAAATTTTTCGACATTTCTGTTTTTGTTTTGTCCCGAGTAGGCAATTCAGATCTATGTTCGTTATTTTTATAGTCATCCAAGCTATATATCATATGTTTGATAAGTTAGTTGTTTCACTTGAGATCTATTTTTCACGAGCCATAGTGAATGATGAGCTAATTTATAAAGTTATACCCCTTTTGGATTAGTGATTTTTGTTTTCTTATAAGTCATGTGCTTAGTGCTACGTACATATCTTGAGATTTATGATAGTTTGTATTTAGATCCAAAGTATGTTATACTGTGAATATTTGAGGTTTGAATGTGATAAGTAACACGTAACTTATTGTCAAATGAAAAAGTTGAATTAAATGAATAAAATGTGTGTGTCGAAAGCTAGTCGATGTTTTGAGTGCGATAGGGTATACCACGTATGTCCTATACCACTATGATGACTAAAAGCTCACGACAAATGTAAGAAGTCGCCTTATGATTTGAGTAAGGTAGGGTATATCTTGAATATCCTATTCTGCTATGATAGGGCAAGAGCTCATTCTGATGTGTGTTTAAAGTGAAAGTAATTAAATCAACTTGCAATAAGAGTTGTTATGAAATGAATGAAAGACTAAGTTATCGCTCTATCTTATCCCCAAGAGAAACCGATAGATATGTCGTAGGATTATCCTCTCGAGTATTTTTCGTAAAGGCCCTAAATGTATTCTATCATCTTTTTCGGGATATGTCACGTTTTGTAGGGTGCATCTTATGAGTGTCATTTATTGCTAGTCTACGAGGGGGTATTAGCTAGTTTGCTTGATCAATTTCAAATGTGGATTTAGTGGAAATTTATTATGGCTTCGCACACACCGGGGTGAACATCTGATTTATTGACTATATGGTATATGTGTTGAGATGTCTATATTTTTTTCCCGAGTCTTGTTTTTGTTTTGTTTTGCTCGGGACGAGCAAAGTTTAAGTGTGGGGGAGTTGTTAAGGGTGATTTTATACGTTTTATAAGGATATGTTTTATATCAATTTCCCCCATATTTGTATTATTTTCATAGAAATCGAGCTTTATATTGAAATATTAAGCAAGTGAGGTTTTTAATGGTTGATTCGCAAAATTAGTTAATTTATGCGTTTTATTGATGAATTTATGATTATTTGGATATGGTTACACTCTGCATGTTTTTGATGATTGTAGATACACCATAATGCGGCTCAATGGAGGATTGGATAATGTTTAATTAAAGATTTATATGAAGAAAGGTGATAAAGTTCGAATTATTTGATGATTAATAAAGAGAAGAAAATATAGAGATGAAATGGATTGAGGATAGAGATGAAGAATCGTGGTGTTGATCCGGTGGACGGCGCCCGTAAGGGTGAATCAAGCGCCCATTGAGAAGATCGTTGAATCAAGGTCCCGAATGCGAATTCAATTCGTAGTCTCAAGATTATTCAGTGGACGAAGCGCCCAACCCTTCTAAACGAAAGCGCTCAGAGTGAAAAATCGATCGTAGAGTTCCAGGCCAAGTCGATCAAGGCGTCACTTCCGCCCAAGAACTTTGGACGGGCGCCCAAGCTTCGGACGAGCGTCCGCCCACCGCCATTGCACGGCCGCCACAAAAGTCTATAAATACAACAATGATTTCTACCCTAATGGATATATAATTCGATCCTCTTGACACACAAACATTAGAGAGGAGTTTTAGCGCCAAAATTTTTGGGAGGTGGGGTATGTTAGATTAGGTTTTATTTTTCGTTTTTCTGTTCTTGTTCGCCCATGCCGATGGCCTTCAAGCCGTGAACTGGAGCATCCATGGTTACTTTTCAAGCAAAGATTTTTGATTTCTATCTTGGATAATCTTGTGAGTGATTTTATTTAGAGTTTGTATCTTTCCTTTGTTTATTTGTTTATGCAATCGATATCGAAAGATGTATTGCTATTTGATGTTTACCGTATGATGAAAATCGGTGTAAACCTTAGATCACCACAGAAAGATTAGACTTTTAACCTTGACATAACGGAAGTTGATAGGTTAGATTTCTAGGTTGTTAGATCTAATAAATCTTGCACCTTGTTTTGAGAGCGTTAATCTCTATAGATCGGAAGATGATGAGATTGATAGACGGATTACTTACGGAAGTAGGAATTCATACCTTTGATTAGGTGAACCACAACTTTGATTGAATCATCATAAGATAATCTAGGAAGAATTGGGGTTGCGGGATGGTGGATCATGTTTGTTGTATGTTGATTTGCTTTCATCATTATCATGATAGTTAGCTTTATTGTTTTCTTAGTTGTAGTTTTATTTTATTTGCTTTTGTTCGCAACGATATTTTCCTGGCTTTGGACTGACAATCCTCTGTCCAGTTTATTTTCCGTTTTAGTTTTAGGCTTAGAAATAATTGTATCAACCTTAGGAGAATTATTTGAACTAGATACCCCGATTCCCTGTGATCGACTCCGGTATTAATCGCTATACTATGATCCCTACACTTGGGGAATACCGGATTTATAAATTTATTACTTGTTTGTTTTGTTAGATAAAATCCGTGACATTCCTACTCGCATATCAACTTGGCTACCTTAGACACTTTTCCTAAGGGTGTTGTTATTTCCAATGTGTTTCTTAGGGTCTCCATTGGTAAATTAAGCTTCTTAGCTATCTTAGACGACACAAAGGTGTTAGACGCTCCCGTATCAAACAATGCCGTAACTGCTAGGTTGTCTAATATTATTGTACCTATGATGTGAATTCATTTATTTATATACAAATACAACATGATTTAAATCGTGCTATACAAGTACTCTAATAAATCAAATAAAATAATAAAGGTAATTAAATAACATTATCATCCGGTTCACCATCTCAAAGATCCATCGCAAACACTCGAACTGGGAGACTCGGGCCGTCTTTTCCACTTCATTGCTTCTGATTACTCTAGCTCCCATTTGTTGGACACATCTTAGCAAAATGTCCTAGATCTCCACAGTAGTAGCAGCCACCTGTATTAGCCTTACACTCACCTGGGTGATTCCTGTTGCACCTGCCACAAGAGATGTATTAGCCACCTGGAGGTTTACCTGCCACAAGAGCTATGGTCTTCTTGGCATTCTGCTGTGGTGCTCCTCGGTTATAGCCTTGACTTGCCCCAAAACTTCTCTTATTCCCGATAACAACAGTAGCCTTTTCCTTGAAGGTCTTAACCTCTAAGGCTATGTTCAGAAGTTCAGCCATGTTCCTTGCTGTGAAGCCTAGCATACCCGACTGTATCTCATACGATAACCTTCCTTGTATAGTGCCATTTTCTTCTCTTCAACCTTCATAAGCTCATGATAAAACCATCCCAACTCATTAAACTTGTTGGTATACTAAGATACCGTCAGCAGAGTACCCTGCTTAAGTTTTAAGAACTGACTTGCCTTGTCTGCTTGCACTGTCGCCGGGAAGTACGTATTGAAAAACATAGTCTTAAAGCTTTCCCAATCTGTCACCTTCCCGTTACTACTCTCTATAGCATCAATCCATGATTCAGCCGTACCCAAAAGGAAACTAACCGCCAACTAGGCCATCTCAGATTCAGGAACATGTATATTCCTGCAAGCTTTCTCTAAACTCCTTAACCATTCTTCGGCCTTTGAATGTTCCACATTCCCAAAAAAGTCTTGAACTTTGTTCCTTCTTATCCTCATGTACCAATCCACTGGTGGTGCTTGCTCAAAAACTGGTCTCACTGGTGGAACTGGTTGATGTCCAAAATGTATATCTTGCTGGTGAGGCTGTTGCTGGTATGGTGGTGGTTGGTAGAAACCGTAGGGTGGGTAACCAATGACTTTTTGATGGTCAAAAAAAGGTGAAATGGGTATAGTAGGTCATGGAGTGTGACCTACTGGTGGTGGATAAAAGGTCTGATGTTGCTGATGATGGAAAACTGGTGGAGAATGGTGGCTTACCGGTGGAGGATAGACACTGACTGGTGGAGGGTATATGTTGGTTGGTGGGATTACATAAACTGGTGGAATGTCTCCTACTACGGTGACATGGATAGGTGCTACCCTGGGTTCTCCATAGATAAATTTGTACTATGGTTGAGGTCTTGGCGTAGGATTATACCGTGGTCGAGGTGACTGACTCCGCTGAGATTGTGGTGTAGGGGTCACAGTATGAGGGGGTGGAGTGGGGCTCGGATGAGGTGAAGGATTCTGTCTCACAAAACCGCCTGCAACGACTTGTGTAGGATTCTCTCGATGTACTCATGAAGCTTCTGCACCCGCTCCGGTTCTAGTGATCACCATCCTGATGATCAAAGGAAAACCAGAACGTTACTAAAAGATCTAAAGAAATCTTATCTTAAAAGAAAGGAAGCCTAAAAGACGCCTCTCGATACCAATCAGACGCCCGCTTCCGACACCAAGTCCTTATCCGAAAGAACGCTCGCACGTACAAAATAAAATAAATTTCACTTTATACGTAAGCCTTTACTACGTCGTATCGAGTTAAACAATACGGGAGCACCAGACTCTAGTAATATTTTTTTCAAACATCTAAGAATAGAAACACAATATCTAAAGATAGAGATGTAACATTCATTACATCGGAAAAGGAAACCAAACTAAAACCAAACGCATTTAAAAACCTCCAAACGCATTTTAGAAGAAAAATACAACGTTTCCAAATCAAACTTCGAGTCTAGAATAATAAATAAATCGAAATAAAATAATGCTTCAACTCCGCGCCCTCAAACGTCGTCATCAAAGTCCTCCTCGAACTCTTCATTTACTGTTCGTCTTTCTCTCCCCAAACACATAAATAAACATGCATTTGAGGTAAGTACATTGTACATAGCAAGAGTAGAAGCTACAATTTAATTAGGTTCTTTAACAGTTTTTATTTAAATAATTATCTTTATGAGACCGACTCAATTTAAGGTTCACTCCATGCCCATCGACACTTCGTGACTACGCTTTTCTAGCTTAGCTTATCTGGGTTACATCATTACTCAAGAACACTGTGCATGATGAAAATTCCACCATGAGATATACTTCCCAACTACGGTGATTAGCACCGATAGTCCCGGGATCTCCCCGGTATGCATATACGTCCGATGAATTTCCTCCACTACCCTTCAGCATTTTGAGCCAGTAGCGTTGTTCATCTTTTTTAGGTGTATCACATCGCCGATATGAAATAGTGCCTAACCGAGAATAAGTGACTTTTTATCTTTTACAATACTTATGTAATTTATTATCCGTTGTTATCTAGCCACGTAGTGTTTTCAAAATAAAACTCACCTTATCAACTCTACTCCCTCACTTAGACAGCTAGACGTTACAACCTATCAAATACAAAGACATTGATGAACTCTAGCTAGTTCATCAAAGCACAAGCCTTTTCAGGCCCTTCCGACGGTCCCGAACTTCAACCCCCTTTAAGAGTACGTCCGGTGCCGGAACTAAACGCATCAGAAGCTCAATCGAGGCTTGTTTATGTTTAATTAAGGTTATTAGATCAATGATTAACATTTAGAACTCATTACATAGCTTAAAATCATCTCTTACATAAAAAAGGAGGTCCAATGTGCCCACACCGGGTTCAGTGCGCACGCACTAGGCCTCAGAACGTAAAAACTAGAAAATCGACGCTCTGGTGTGCCAAAGACTGTAAGGCTCAGACGTGAATTCACTATTTGGGCCTCCAAGGCGCCAAAGATCGGTCTTGTGCGCCAAAGACCAAGCTGCCACTCTCCAAAAACTTAGTTTTTGAGCCCTAATCGATGCCTAATCGTTCCCAAACTTAGTTTTTGAGCCCTAATCGATGCCTAATCGTTCCCAAACTTATTTCGCATGAATATACTCATAAAAACATAGAAAAACTTGATCTTTAAAGGACCATAACATCCTGTGATTTCTAAACTATTCGTAGCATGAATTCTAATCATCAAAACATCATCAAAATCATAACTTAGATCCTATAAACCGCAATTAACGTGTAGGAAGACCTTTCTACCTTTAGCAAGCTATTCCAAATTCCCAAAGTCAAAAACAACAGCAAATTGAACACCTTGCAGAGAAACTTATATGATCAATTTGAATTCGCAGTAAAATCGATCACATGTTTCCACAAACAACAAACTACTTAAAGGTAGTATGTATGAGTTTTGATCATCAAAACTCAACCAAGAACAGCAGGTAGGTCGAACTAATTACCTTGAGAAAAGCTCCAATTTTCTGACACTGAAACGACGCCCTCCTCACGATGATTCCAACGCTTCTCGCGGATCTGAAAACGGTTGAAAACTCCGTGAGATATCGTAGAAAGTCTCTCTAGCTCCTCTCTCGCCTCACCTGTTTTTCTCAAGAACGCAGAGGAAAATTCTGATTTCTAATAGGTTTTAGTGTATAATGGGGGGTTATTTTCCTTATATATATATATATATATCTTATAGAATACTTAAACTCCGAATAAAAAGAACTGAACCCAATATTTCGTTTTCGCAAAAAGACACGCCCGCTTCTTTCCTAAAATCAGAATATTACACTAGGCCAAAAGAATTTAGGGCCTCCACTCTGTGAAAATATTAATAGATCACAACTACTTTTGAGATATACTATGTTGATGAGCGTTATAAAAAACGTAACGGAATTTGATTAGACTTTCTTTAATCGAATTCGCTATAATTTTGGGTCTTACCGCTTTTTTAGGTTGAGTAAAAATAAAATTGACCTAAAATACATTTCTATTACATGAAAACAGTCCCTAAAATAGCAATTTTTCACTGAGGCCCTAGGCCGCGGCCTTGTTGGCCTGTCCCCGGGACAGCTCTGCCTGTTTTGCACAGCTATACTTTTGATCTGGTAAATTGATGGATACAAATTTACCTGTTCTGCATGTCTGATATACTTCGATGAGCATGGTTTTGATTCATGCTGCTACTTTCTTTTCACCTTGTGGGTATTCAATTGGTCATAGAAGTTTAATAAGGTAACTTAAAATATAGAGAGAAACATGTTTATTGTGTTTGACAAATTAAAGATTTCTTGCCATGAAGGTATCGGATGAATTAATGTTTATCTATGGGTCGTGGCATCTCTTTCTTGATTTATATGACATAATATTGATGTTTAATGCTGTTAATTTTCTATTATTATGTCAATTGATCAGTGAGCATAGTCTCGTTCGTGGATCATATTTAACAAACGTTTAATTTGCACAGTAGTTCAGTGAACTATAGATGAAGGTTTGTGTTGATTAGTGTCTAGAGTAATTTAAACTCAATCTAAATTTATTATTACGTATTTATTTTATTATGTGACTTGTTGGCCAAGTAGCTAAAGGACTATATATTTGTATCTTTAGTATTGAATCAACTCAACTAAATACAATATATTTGAATCATGTTATGGTAGCAGAGCATCTCGATTTTTCTCTCGTTATGTCAATTATTCCCTAAACCCTAACCCTTTCCTTTTCAAAAAAAAAAAAAAAAAAAACGGCCGCGCTTCTTTCTTCTCGGCAATCTACCATCTTCTCCACAAAGAAGAACAACAAAAAAATACAAAAAATGCAGCTGATTTCTCCGTAAAACCATGGCCGCTGGCCCCCATTGTTCGGCACTCTTTACGGTCGACAACACTCCTTCCTCACCAAAGACCTCAAAGAAATTTCGCCTCACACCAAAGATAACTCTCTCCCGCAGCCTCTCTTGTGCCATTACGCAGCTTTGTCGCCAATTTTCCCCCCACGGCGCCATGGTTCTTCTCCGCATGCTCCTCTCACCCGAAGCCACCCGCCGCGACTCTTGCTCCAACCCACAACAAAGACTCTCCTTCCGGCAACTTCCTCAACCCGTGGTCATGGTCCGATTCTTCTAGCAACCGGGGGCGAGACCATGCTCAAACCAATTCTCGCCCCCAACATACCGGCGTTTCCTATGGTTACCGGTCCCTTGTGTGCCAAATTTGTATCACTATAGGCCATACAGCCGCATCATGTCCTCACCGATATAAGACTCAAGTCTATCCGGCTTCCACAAA
Organism: Gentiana macrophylla; assembly: GCA_026214975.1. Taxonomy (NCBI): domain Eukaryota; kingdom Viridiplantae; phylum Streptophyta; class Magnoliopsida; order Gentianales; family Gentianaceae; genus Gentiana; species Gentiana macrophylla. The sequence continues at coordinate 109,450,390 of CM047809.1, read as the reverse complement.
TGCAGACCCCGATTGGGTTGTGGATACGGGGGCCACTCATCATCTCACGTCTGATCTTCGCCATCTCACTCTCTCGTCTACACCATATGCCGGGCCCGACAAAGTGCATGTAGGCGATGGTACACGTTTACCTATTACTCACTACGGTTCTTTTATCTGTTAATTCCCATTCCCAATCTTTTATTTATCTAATATTCTTGTTACCCCTTCACTTACCCGCAATCTCTTATCTGTGCAAAAATTTGCTTCGGATATTTCCGTATATTTTGAATTTCATGGGTCGTACTTCCTTGTAAAAGATTACTCCAGTCACACCCACCTTCGGGGATTTGTCAAAGACGGCCTATATCACTTCTCCACCCCACTCTCCCAACCCTCCTCCCCTCCTCAAGATTTTGCCTCTTGTCTCACCTCCACCACCACGTGGCATTAGCGTCTTGGTCATTTCTCCTACTCCGTGCTTCATCAAGCTCTCAAACGTCTCCCTACCATTACTCCTACTAAAACACCCCATGCCGGGTGTGCCCCGTGTCAGTTAGCTAAGACTCATCGGTTCCCCGCTATACACGTACTTCTGAGTTTTCCTCTTCTGCCCAATTGGACTTGATTTACTCCGATGTTTGGGGGCCCTCTTCTGAGCCCTCAATTTACGGTTCCCTCTATTATGTCAGTTTTCTAGATGACTTCACAAAATACCTCTGGCTTTATCCTCTAAAAAATAAATCTGATGTTGAAACTATTTTTCCTGACTTTCTAGCTATGATTGAACGTCAGTTTAATACCAAACTCAAATAAATCCAAATTGATTTGGGTGGTGAGTACCGTCTCTTTTCCGCCTTCTAACCTTCTTGGCATCCGCATCGCCTCGTCATATCCCCACATGCACGAACAAGTTGGTGCCATCGAGCGCCGCCACCGCCTAGTTGTTGAAGTTGGCCTCTCCCTTCTTGCCCAATCAAATCTTCTGCTTCCCTATTGGGAGGATGCCTTTATCACTGCTACTTATCTTATCAATCGTATTTGTTAGTCCCTTGAAAAGGCTTTGGATAAGTTTAGGGGGGTGAATAAACTTCACACTTAAACTTTTTAGAGTTGACAAATTCAGTAGGGTTACTAGTCTGCTGACTATTGAAACTTTTGAATTTGTTGCAACGGAATATATAAACAGTTCTTGACACTCTAAAAGTGCTTCTATGTCTTCAGCAAACTTCTTGAAAAAGAATGGTTGAATCAAGAAAGTGATTCAGCTTTCAGCAGGCTTCTGATACGGATGATAAGATCAGTAGCTTGTAGACTTCAAGTGTGTATGCAAGATGTAGCTTGATTGTAGAAAACACCTAAAGAAAATCTTGATCAAGATGTTGATAGTTCAAAGAATGCTCACAGGGTAATTTCATGCTCAAAAACTTGTTTGCTTCGTGTAAATTCTTGCTCTAGTTAGTTGTTGTAATCTGAATCAGGAGTGCTCTATTTATAGATGTGAATCCAATGACTTGTGTTTGAATTTTAAATATAGCTGTTTCAGAATTGTCTCTATCTTGACTACAATCTGCTCTCACAGATCGCATCGATTAATCGTTAGTGTTCTTTTGATGATCCATCATTCATCATTGACATATTTTCATTGGACAAAGCTCTGAATTTTATAATGTTCTTTCCATCTAGACCATTGATTTGTTGATTAGTCCAAGGTTTGTAATTCATCCTTATCCATTTAATCTTTCAGAAAAACATGGATTAATTCGTATTTTACTTTCAGCAAACACCTGTTCCATAGGTCTGCTGATGTCCAAGTGTGTTAGCTGACTTTTAGTCTGCTATGTTTTACAAGCACTTCAGAGGAATGCTTCTCATCTAAATTTTTATTATGAAGTTAGAGTACACCATTTTAATTAATTATAACCAAGTTCCAATCATCACTTTACTTTTATGGAACTTAGACCTTCTATTATATAGTATATGTGATCGCTTTAGGTCATCATAGACTTCCCTAAATTCCGATCCCATATCATTGACTTTAAATACTAAGTTTGATCCCTTAGCCTTCATTACTAAGTTTGAACCCTCGGTCTTCAACCATCAGCAGGTTCTTAGACACTCTACTGACCTAGATAGGTCTGCTGAACAAGTCAGTTGACCTCTTTACAATGCTTGTTTAATCAAACCTATACAAAGATCAAACTCTAGTAAACCTATACATTTAATCTAGACATCTTTTTGCTTTTGCTCTATAACAGCTAGTCTGGCACTCATCATTAAAACTAAAATATTTCCAACAGTCTTCCTACCAGAGTCCTTCATGACAAATCTCCCTTTGAAATGGTCTACAATCGGTCTCCTGGCTATACATTTCTTCGAGTCTTGGGATGTGTGTGCTAGCCCTATCTCCGTCCCTACGACCATCACAAGACTGATTTTCGCTCCAAAACTTGCATCTTTCTTCTCTATAGTCCTTCCCACCATGGTTATAAATGCCTGGACCTTGCTTCTGGCCATATTTATATTGCTCGCCATGTGGTTTTCGAAGAATCCGTCTTCCCGTACACGCCTTCTCCATCCAAACCCACTCTTGATAACCTTATTGTACCGCTCTTTGTCTTCCTGCATGCACCGCCACAAAATCCACCTCCTATGCCGGCCCCCTCCAACCCGGTTCCTCCCCTTCTGGTTCCCGCTCCTGCGCCTTCCCCACCCATCTCCCCTACGTCCACTTTGGCCTCGGCCTCTCCTGACTCGTCTTCTTCCCCACCTGCTCCCACTCATACCATGGTCACTCGAACCAAAACCAATTCCATCAAACCTGCTCTTCGCCCGACTTTATCCGCTCTCTGCTTCCTAAAGCCCTTGTTGCCTTACCGACTCCCTAGACCTAGCTCCTATAACGAAGCTTCCAAACACCCGAATTGGCAAAATGCTATGAGAGAGGAAATCGATGCATTGTTGCTCAACCAGACCTGGGATCATGTTCTTCTGCATCCTCGTATGAATATTGTTGGCAATAAATGGGTTTATCACACTAAACGTCATGCCGATGGGTGTTTTGAGCATCACAATGCTCACCTTGTGGCCAAGGGTTTTCATTAGGCCGAAGGGGTTGATTTCACCAACACTTTTAGTCCGGTCGTTAAATCGGTCACTGTTCGTCTTCTTCTGTCGCTTGCCGTTTCACAGGGTTGGTCTCTTCGCCAGGTGGATATTCAAAATGCCTTCCTCCATGGGCATTTATCTGAGCCCATTTACATGCAGCAGCCTCAGGGATTTGTGCACCCTGATTATCCGAATTATGTTTTCCTTCTTCACCGCAGCCTTTATGGCCTTCGTCAAGCCCCCCGTGCTCATTTCTCTCATTTCAGCGATGTCTTGACTCAGTTTGGCTTTGTCGGTTCCAGAAATGACACCTCCTTATACTTTTACTCTCGTTACGGTGCTCGTGTTTATATTCTGATTTATGTAGATGATATTATTATTACTGGCTCGTCGTCTTCTCTTGTTGAGCAGGTTATCACTTATCTTGGTCGGCACTTTCTGGTGAAGGACCTTGGTACTGGCTCTATTTCCTTGGCATTGAGGTGCTCCTACCACCGATGGGCTATCTCTCACTCAAAGGCAATCAGATATTTCAGCCTTCCGCAGTTGTGTTCTCTCGACAAGGCTAAGCCTTGTAAAACACCAATGTCGGTCTCCACCCGTCTTACTCTAGACGACGGCCCTCCTTGCGCCGATCCTTCGCTTTACCGCACTATTGTTGGGGGTTTACAGTATCTCAGTTTCACTCGGCCTGGTATTGCGTTCGCGGTCCACAAGGTTAGTAAGTATATGCATTTACCTACCGAAGCTCATTGGGTTACCGTTAGACGTATTATTCGGTATCTTAAGCACATTGTCTCCGATGGCCTCTTCTTCTCCCGCCGGTCACAAATTTCGCTCCGGGCTTGTTCTGATTCTTATTGGGCTGTTGATAGTGATAATCATCATTCTTTTGGGGCTTATTGTGTCTTCCTTTGTGATAATCTCATTAGTTGGCATAGTAATCAACACTTGACCATTTCAAAGAGTAGCACTGAGGCCGAGTATAAGACTCTTTCTAACACCGCAGCCGAGCTTCAATTGCTTTGTTGTCTTCTACGTGAGATGCAGGTTCCGTTGTCTTCCCCGCCTACCCTTTGGTGTGATAATATTGGCGCCACATACCTTGCTCACAATCCGGTGTTTCATGCCTGCACCAAACACATTGAGGTCGACTTCAACCATGTTCGTGAATTAGTTGCAGCTCGCAAACTCGGCATCTCTTTTATCTCCTTGAAGGATCAGTTAGCCGATGTCCTCACCAAACCATTGGCTCAGCCTCATTTTGCCAATTTAAAGTCCAATCTCCGTGTTTAGCCACTTCCCACAGGATTGCGGGGTGTGTCGAGAGTAATTTAAACTCAGTCTAAATTTATTATTACGTATTTATCTTATTATGTGACTTGTTGGCCAAGTAGCTAAAGGTCTATATATTTGTATCTTAATATTGAATCAAATCAATGAAATACAATACATTTGAATCATGTTAATTATTAGTGCACTTATGGAGTGCGATTAGTGTGTATGACAACCCGATTGTTTTGCTTGCGCACTAGAATGACAATCAAATTTTAGATACTCCCTCCGGTTTTTTTATCTGTCACATTTCTGAATTTGCTCTTTTTTTATTTATCTGTCATTTTACATTTCCAATGCATCATTTATTATTTTTTCCTCCTTTACTAATAAAGTAATTACATCTTCAATAAAAAAAATAATATATTTCCAATATAAAAAACATTTTTACCAACAAAGTATTTACCTTTCCAATAGAAAAAATATATTTCCAATATTATATTTTAGACATATTAATTAATTTCTTAATTTGTGTTATTCTTCTCTCTGCGATATATATATAAAAACAGAGGGAGTATATGGTTTCTAGTGTTTGATCTCGATGAATATATTGAGGTGTTCATGTCAATAATTGCCATGTTATTTGTAATATATTCCTTAACACTATGTGCCTCGTGAATCTCAATATGCAATCGTTTGCTGAAAGGGAAAAAAAGGGTGAAAGAAAACCCACAATTTTCACATGACTAACGCTTAAACTGCTATATACAACATGTTTATTGACCAATGCCGGTCTCATGTTGTGTGGGTAACTTAACCAAATGTTTAGATGGTTGAACTGAGTTATACTTTGATGACAATGTGTCGAAATGAAAGGAGACATCGAGGTGAATTTATTATCTTTTGCGACACGAGTGTAAGTGCTTGTTATAGCACTAGACGTCGCACCAATGACCGGTTAATCTCATCCCTTAGATGGAGAAGTTCGGTGGTGCAACGAACGATGGTTTGAATGATCATACCGGATTGACCAATATGTTGACAGTGAAACTGTCATTTGAGCACAAAAGTGATGCTCTGTAAAGAGCGAATGAGATTGAATTTAAGATCTAGTTACATGCTTGGGTAGTCTTGTTTGTGACACTATGACTAGGACTTGAAAATTTCACATTCGTTCGTCTGTTGATGAGCATGGTGTTGTTACCAAATTTGAAATTTGATTCTAATCACAAGTGTCAAGTATGTGTTGAAGCCGTAGTGGCTAACTCACCGTTTCCTACGGTGGAACGGAACACGGAACCTCTAGATACGTGCAAACTGGCGGAAATAAAAAGTATTTCGTTACTTTCATTGATGATAGCACCAGATGTTTAGATGAGGCTCGTGATGCCTTGAGGGTTGTCAGAATGAAGATGAGACTAAACATAGCAAACAGATGAGATGTATCCGTAGTGATTGTGGTGGTGGATATGATGTATTGTTTCACGAGACTTGCTAAGGGCCCAGCATCATTTATCAAACAACTACACCATACACACATCAGTCTAGTGGTGTTGCTGCAAACAAAAACCGAACTCTTAAAGAGATGATGAATGCTATGTTGATAAATTCGGGTTAAGTTGACCCTTTTACCGAATAGACCCTTTTATTGGTATATGTATATTTTATAATAGGAAAATGTTGTAAATGACCACTTTTAATCTAATTTGAGTAAAAAGGACAAGAAAAAAAAGCGGTTGTTGTAAAGGACAAAAAATAAATAATACTCAATAATACCCTTATTATTATTTTCCTAATTTTTTTCCTGAATTATTAATTGCTATTCAATGTTGTTCATTAATTGCTATTCAATATGGTTCAAACACTTTTCCTTTTTTTTTATAACTTATTCATCCTATATTTGATATGAATTAATGCTGCCACATTAATTGCTCAAAATTAATGGTAAATCTCCTCCAAAAAATAATATATATACCCGAAATAGCCATTTTATAAATAAAAAATAAAATCACTTTTTAATTTACTACTTGTTACTATATCAATATTTACTACTTGTTAATATATTAATTTTCTTTTGGTGTAAATGCATGTATTAGACTGACTAGTACTAATCTACTCTAATGCCTGTTACTACATATTTTTTGTTGTAACTACATTCTTTGTATGTGTGTTACAACACATTTTTTCCTGATTAGATTAGTACTAGTCATGTAGTAAGATCAACATCCTGTAGTAACACTTGTTGTAACACATGCCCTTTTCATCATGTAGTAACACCACTATGTACACTCCATACAAAGAATGTAGTTACGCATAATGTAGTATCACAGTGAAAGTCCACATGAAGTAACACGATTTCACTGGTTCCATGACACCTCGCAGTATTAACACTACAATGCAAACACCTCAAACATAGTAACACATAATGTACATTTAAACTCCTAAAACCTAAAACCATGAAACTCGAACATTAAACCTTAAACCCTAACTCAATCTTAACCTTAAACTCCTAACTCCTCAACCTTAACCATAAACCTAAAGCCCAACCCCTATGTTTAGGTTTAGGTTCTGTGTTTAGGTTCTGTGTTTAGTGTTTAGGTTTAGGTTTAGGTTTAAGGTTCAAAGTTAAGGGTTTAGGTTAGGTTTAAGGTTTAGGGTCTGTGTTTAAGGTTTGTGGTTCATGTTTAGTGTTTGTGGTCTGTGTTTAAGGTTTAGGTTCCAAGTTTAGTGTTCAAAGTTTAGCGCTTAAGGTTTAGGGGTTTTGTGGTTTAGGTTCATGGTTCAGGGTTAGGGTGTACATTATGTGTTACTACGCTTGAGGGTGTTTTCATCGTGGTATTACTATGTCTACGGGAGTTCACGAAACCACCATGAAATACATGTTACTTCATTTGTGGACTTTTCGTGATACTACATTATGTGCTACTATACATCTTATAGAGTGTGCATAGTGATGTTACTAAATGATGAAAAAGCATGTGTTACGACATGTGATCGGGTCAATCAGTTATAAAATACTTGACCACCATAAACCAATACTAGCAAGAGGACTAGCCCATCGTAGTATAGCTATAGTGAATCAAGGTCGATCCCACAGTGGAACCAATTGTGGATCATCTTATATACAAACAATTAATTAAACATGTCAAGGACATAGAGGCGGTCTACGCACCAACATAAGACAAGAAAGGTAAAGACATGACTCGACACAACGTAATTAACCTCCCAATTATAGTCTTTATCGCTTGGACCTAGATAATTTATATAATAAACTCGAACTTATTAACTTTCAACCGCTTGTATCTATCTTAGATTGGCTACGGAGTCATCCTCTTTAACTTGACTTAGCACCGGTAGGTCACTAGATCACCGTGATATTGTTACGTGACTTCGCGCTTTTGGTGCCTCCATCTCATATAACTCACACGCTACGATTCTAAGGATGCCGATATTAACCGTGCACCTCGCCCATGCAACATTCCTATGGTTAGGCGCATTTCTAAACGATTACTCAAGCTCTCGCCCAACTAGCAATTACGGTTATAGTCTCATGCTAATCTACGACGACGATAATCAGTGCTAGTAATCCCCAAATATAAACCTACCTAGATAACGCCGAACGTCCGTGAAGCGGCAATTCATAAGCCTACCTAAGAGTTTTATATTGGTATTTTTTTACACATTTTAATTAAACTAAGCGAGTAACGAGCCATAGCCATACCTACCGAGATAATAAATTTATTAAGTTAACCTAACCATAAAGATGTGGCTATTTAACGGATGAAAACAGGCTCGTTGACCGAATAGTCGGGCTCGGCCGACCGAATGGTCTTTTTCCCCAGATTACATCCCCGAACGATCTCTCAAATGCGTTTCATCATACACAATGGATTACACAAGAATTGTAAAGCATTCATATAAACTAACATATATACGCATTAATTAAATCAAGTAGATTCATGAATATAAACTAAGTGTTTGACGAGTTATATGATCCCCATAGACAAGGTATCGCCACCTTCCCAACGCCATAGCTCTAGATCTACATCATCTAGCTATGATTAACTAATTCAAACGATAAAGCATAATTGGGAGGGATTAATTACTTAAAAGAAAGAAACAAGAAATAAAGGCTTACATATTGCAAATTCTTAAATTGTCGGAAACCTCAAATCATTCTACATTATATCAAAGTTATATAATAATTGTAAGATTGAAGAAAGAATGAAGGGATGATGGGATGATTTACAATTTCTCGTAGCTGCTGCTTATATAGGAGTTGTAACCGACCTAGGGAGGATCTAGAAGATATACACGCAAAAATCCCATAAGTGACCGAACCGACATACTCGGTCGATCGAATGATAGTGGCTCGGCCGATCGAGCCTCCTCCGCCGTGTTAAACGCGCCGCCTATCTTGTTCCCCATCGCACGCTTGCATGTTGATCTCGATTAATCTTTCATTTAATGCTCCGATTTTCTTCCTCTATTATCTTGAGACCATTGATTGAATGACATTAATCCTCTCGATTTGTCGTGATCTACAAAATCAGCATTTATCGCACAATAAATCGGCTTTTAAATAATGAAAACGGTTAAATACCAAAAATTATATTAATAATCACATAACATTAAATAATAAATATAAACAAGTGATTTAATATGGAATATGTATTATTTGGCTCGATTAATGATAATGTTGATGACATTTACGGTATAATTTGACCGTCATCAACATGTGTTTTTCTACATGATGTTGATGTTACAACGTGTTATGCAAAGGTAAATCAGTATTGTATAGATGATGTTGATGTACTAAGTGTTACTCTGCTGTAATCAAGTGTGTGTGGATTGGGTGTATAAAGGAAATGATTGTGTGTGTTGTTGCTAGATACATCTAAAAAGATTAGTATCGCGCCTAATACAAGTAGTTACACACTAAAAATATTAATATCGTGAATAATTACTAAGGATTGATATAGTAACAAGTAGTAAGTTAATATACACGTGTGTGAGTGCATGAGTTACTACATGTTGTTGAGCACAAACTTATATTTGGTTGAAATTTAACGTGGAAAATATGTAGTTAATATAGAAAAATATGTAGTATGATCAACCAAATATATATAGTTACACCCAAGAATAATGTAGTAATACCTGTGAAACATGTTGTAACACTGAAAATATATGTAGTAACAACTAATAAATTAAGTGTAGTTTCATCAAAAAATGTGCAGTAACACACATACAAAGAATGTAGTTACAACCAAAAAAACATGTAGTAACATGTATTATATTAGATTTGTATTACACAGTCTAATACACCTAGTTACATCCGAAAAAATTGATATAGTAATAAGTAGTAAATTAATATACATGTATGTTAGTGCATAAGTTACTACATATGAAGAACGAACTTATATTAGGTTGAAATTTAACGTAGGAAAATATGTAGTTAATGTAGAAAAACATGTAGTACAACTCAACCAAATACGTACATGTACTAACACAGGAAATTATGTAATAACAACTAATGAATTAAGTGTAGTACCAACAAAAAATATGTAGTAACATACATAAAGAGCATGTAGTTACGACAATTTAAATGTATTAAAATCAAAAGAGATTAGTACTAATCACTATAATACATGTAGTTACACTCAAATAAGATACTACTAATTGTCAACTCATTCATTATCTATTTTCCTCATTTCTTTTTCTAAGTTTTTCCTCCATTATTAATTATGAGTTAATGCCTGTGAAGTTAATGCTCATGGGTTAATGTCGCCGAATTAATTTTTTTCCTCCATCATTAATTATGAAGATATTGCTGCCGAAATTTCCAAAAATAAAATAAAATAATATCTGCCAAGGCTTTTTTTTAAAAAAAAATAAGGGTGTTTCTATACATCTACCTGTTTTTTGTCCTTTACAATCAGTGTCTTTTTTTCTTGTCCTATTTCATCATTTTCAATATTATCTTGTCCTTCTGGCCCACCGCCTAATTTTATAATAATGTAGTAAGCCTTTTAACGTAGGCCCAACAAATGAGCATAGCCGGTTAGCCTCCAATTTGGAAACCTAAAGTCAATCCCCCGGATATGGCCTAGTGGTAAGCGGTTGTCAGTGATGTAATGCCACGGACCGAAGCCGGAGTGTGGGGTTCGAGTCCCGTAAAGGGCCGGCCTCTTTCGATAAGCGGGAAAACAAAGAAGCCTCTTCCCGAGCCGCTAGGTTCCCCGATTAACCTCTCCTCGCACTCCTGTGGGATCGGGGGCCAGGGGACCCTTCCGGTTAGGGTTTAACCGTTTTTTGGAAACTTAAAGTCATCAACTTCATCATGTAATCGGTTGTGACTACCAACCACAAGATCAAACCTCATTCAAGTATCATATTGTCATCTTTCGCACCAAGAAAAATAATATCTTAAATGGGAGTACTAATTATTTGTGCATCAATGGGACGATTATTTTGTCCTTTTGCGGTTTTTTTGGGTTGGGCTAAGGAAACGACGTCGTACCTATAATGCTTCCTATCACATTCTATGACAGCCACGTGCTTATCACCTAGAAAATAGGTGTACGTCTATACGATAAAAACAATTTTATATTAGGTACTGTAATATAGAAGTTTCCTCCATTTTTCCGATGCAAATCTCCACCACCGTCTTCGTTGTCCAGTGAATACTTTCTTCCTCCACCCAAAGTGGTTTAATCGGTTTGTACAATGACGATGCTGGAAATCATCTTAACAAATCCGGGGCTTTTCTTCCTAATGACAATATGTTAAAGCTCTAAGAACAAACAAAACTAAGAAAGTTGGGGTTGTGATGATTTAGACTGCACTTGAGGTGATACTTCTCAAGCTGCTTGCGTATCCAATTGATGAATTTGAATCAAGTCTTCGTAGTTTCCTAGGGATGGTTTATATAGAGGGGCTTGTGCCCTAGCAATTGCACGTGGTGTGTCGCATGTGGACTCTTATTTCGTATTCCCTAAGGAAAAGATAATTATGACTTGATCCCCTTGATTTTAGGAGAAAATTATGGGCATATTTGAATGACAGGATCAGAGTGGTTATGTTTTAGGATTCTTTCCGTATATATCCGATTTAGTGCGTGCCTAAGATGCTATGTCCAGAGAAGGACTTAGGCCGACCTGTAGGGTTGGGCACAAATATGAGTGATCATATGCACCGGCCGACCCAGAGAGGTCAGGGGGTGATGGCCGAGCTCACGCAGCCTTGGGTATCGGGAGTTCGCATACTGGGAGGCTTTTCTCTATCTTCATTAATTGTTGGGCTATTATAGGGTTGACACGTGGCGAGGTGCCAATCCGACCTTTGTCAGAAGCCCCCCAGATCCAACTGAGCCTATTGAGGTCGGCTTGAATCTGTTAAAATTGCAGCTTGGTTCGGTCATCCACACTTGTAAATTTTGAATTGGCGCCAGTGGCAAGGCTAGTTATGATACTGTTTTGACTATCCTAGGAATCGAGGCGCCATTGCCCCATCGAATCCAATTACGATCGCTTTTTTAGGTGAGTGGGGTTATAACCCCATCATATCAATCGCTTCACTATAACGCTTGCTATTAAAACAAAAGGTCTTCTTCCGTTGCCGATTGCCGCTTCTTCTTCCTTCAATCTTCAAATTGTACTTGCAAGTAAGTGCTCATCCTTCACAATTTAGCTTTGTAGCCTAATTTTTGTTATCCTTAGAAGCAAGCAAGCTTCTCCGGAACCCTAGATTTCTGAGATGGCAATTGCAGATAGTAGGGATGTTAAATCCATCATAAGTAAGGGGGACCTGGATAAGATCTGTAAGTTATATAGGATTAATAAGGGGAGGTACGCCCCTATGTTACCCCCAGAGCCCCACCCGTTTGCCCCGACCGCCGGAGGGATTTTGTTCGGCCTCACATGAAGTATTTCGAGGTGGGTCTAGTGGCTACCCTTTGCCCGAACTTATCGCTATGCTCCTCATTATAAACTAGGGGCTATCCCAGATAGCCCTTAATGGCTTCCAAGCCATCATCGAGTTTGCTATCTAGTGCCGTCTCAGATAACACGAGGTTCGTAATGAAGAAATTGTGTATTTCTACCACTCGTGTCGGGGTAAAGGACCATACTTATTGGTATTATATCTCCGGAGGATAGGTCATTCTCGCCGATGTCCCCATTATCCCTAAGGGCAAGGATTCTCGTTGGTCCCATGTAAGGTAAAACTATAGTCGAGAGGGGGTGAATGACTTTAGTGGAGTTTCAAAAAATTTTCTTATGTTTAAAAGCTTTTGGGCAGCGGATAAGTCCCTTCTTATTATGTTGTTTCAAAGAAGTTTAAACAATCACATATATAGATTGTAATCTAGGCAATATAAAGGAATGCAGTAAAGTAAATTGCAGAAAGTAAATTGACAGAAGGCTTATAGTGGTTCAGGGTGGTGTAATCCCTTAATCCACTCTTCTCCTATGATGATTGGAGGAATTCACTATTGTCTTCACAGATAAAATAGTATGATTGTCCTTGGCTTCCCAAGCTTCACAATCTACAAGACTATCACTCCTTGACTGCAGCAGCTTCAGTGATTCAGTCTCTTTCACTGCTCATTGAGATCAAATCCTTCAGTAGCTATTACAAACACAACTCCTTCTCAGATGACTTCTGATTCAGTTGCTTCAGTTTATTGTGAATGAGATTCACAAACTTGATTGATCAATCTCAGTGCTGAATATGAAATTGTAGTCTTGATGTCAGAGTTGATCTCTGGATAAATCCTTGTAAGTTCAGAGAAAAAGCTTTTCAAATTGACAGAGTTTCTGCTTGATTTTCTTTTTTTTCTCTTTTTTATCTCATCTCACAATGCCTTCTATTTATAGCCTTGAGTATCCTTGATTTGAAATTCATCCGCTATTATATTAATGAGGGGAATAATCCTTGATTTTATTCTTGATTTCCCTTAATTATATTCTCCTTGATTTTAGTGATCGGATTTTTCTTCAAATGTATAGCGTAAAATCCGCCCTGATTGATCCTCTATTGATTGTGCATTAAATGCATGATCCTCTCAATCTTCATCATATTTCAATTGCTCGATAAGGATTACTTCGCCGCTCTCTCGAAAGGTCAAGTGATCCATCCGACTTTGACGCTTAGATCTTCCTTCACTGCTTTTGCCTTTACTTTGCCGAAAGTCGCTTTACTCGCCGATTCAATCGCTTCCTTCATCACTTCAATTTAAGGAGAATCTTTGTACTTCACTCGATCATTGATTTGGGTGAGAGATCACAGGTACACCATATTTGAACATTAAGTTTCATCACTTGAACCATAACTTAGACTTATCCAAGGTCATCATGCACTTCCTTGGTTATAAGTCATACCATTAAGTCTTCATTGCTTCTCTCGCATGTTCTTGGCTGGTTTCACTCGCCGAATGTCCTGCTTTTACTTTTCCGTCCTACCAACTAGTACAATACTTGTCTGACTTAACTTATACAAAATGTCAGACTCTAAGTAGAGACTTATACAGAGAATTCTAACTTATTTCAGGCTTGCTATAACAGCTAGTATGGCCATCATCAAAACATAATAAAATGTTCCTAACAATTTCCCCCTTTTTGATGATGCCAAAACCCTCATAGGCCTGAACATAAGTAAGCCAAATTCATAATAATTGACAGAATAAAAACTCAATAATTTTATTCATCCATTTAAGGGCAGTAAATTCAAAACGTATTCATGTGTTACAAGCTACATTTTGCTTAATTCAGCCTTGTACCTTTTGAACTTTGTAGTCTAAACCTCTTCAATGTCCTTCCAATCAATTTCTGGAAACTTCCACTTGCAGTATGCCATAGCAGTGTATTCAGATACTCCCTTGAATACTTTCTTGGCAAAGAGTCTGTTGAAGTCTGGAATTGTCTCATTTGCCCTAGGTTCTCCAAAGTGCCTCTCAAGTCTCTCCCTAGCTTCAGAATATGTGAGTCAAAGAAACTTGAAACTTTTGTAGAGACTCCATCGCCTCCTGCTTGTCCATTCTTCCCATGTGGTTGAAGAATTTTGCCATATAGTTGAAGTCTTCTTGTTGTTCTGGGCCTGGCAAGTCTTCCGGTCCTTTTTGCAAAGTTGTATGGTCGAACTTGGTTTCTCGTTGATTGGTTTAGAAGTGCAAACTCTCTTTGACATCATTGTAGAGTTTGGCCATGTCGCTCTCATCCTTTTATCATGATAACTTAGCCAATCAGCCCATGCTTCATCTTGTGAGAAGTGAGGATAAAGTCCTTCCAGACTCAAAATTCTCTTACATGGTCCAAAGACATCCGCTACATGTTCTCGCTTTGCTTTTGTGACTAGTGTAACGCCTGCGGTCCATCGCTGTATCCGAGCCGCCGCCGCTTTTGCCGGTGGTTCCTCCGGTGCTAAGTCCGTGTTGACTTGTCGATCCTTTTTGTCGCCGATCCGTGTCTTTGCCGATTTCCGGATCTGCCTCGCTATCATCTCTTCTTTGCATAGGATGAGGAAATCCAATGCAGGTTCGCTTAGTGGCTTTTTTTCTTTCTTATCTAGCCCTCCGCTGTCGCTTCCTCCGCTTCATTTCGATTCGATTTCTCTCGTCCCTTTCTCTCATTTGCTCTTCGCTGAAGTTTGGGGTCTAATAGTTGATCCTTCAGCTTATCTTGATTTTCCCCTTTTGGCAAAGATCATCCTCCGCCGGAGTAAGATGTTGTTTGTTGCCTCGCTGCTCCAATCAGAGAGTCCAAATTTTGATTCGATGGATGTGAATCATATCATGACTAGTCGGGCTTTCAAAGGACATCGCGGAATCTTGTTCCAAATGCCACCGCCATGGAGTCATTTTATCGAGAAATGTGTTGCCCGAGACCGCAAGATTGTTTGTGATGTTAATGTTGAGTTGTCTCATCAAGTCTCCTTGGCGTTGAACAACAATGTTCTCAGGCTCGATGTATTCAAAGAATGGCCTCAAATTTTCTCTCAATAGAGTAGCTTTTATCATTGAATGCCGAGGTCATGGATCTATGATGCATGGCTTGTCGCTTCTAGTTCTTTTGCCAAGAGATCCGCTTTTTCAAAGGTTTCATTTGAGATACCAAGGGCCACCGAGAGAGTTTGTGCCGGATGTCACCGGTTCTCGGGTCCGCTTTGATGTCCTCTGCCTTGGAGGCCGAGTCACATCTACATGGACATCCAAGTCTTCAAGAATTTGTGTAGATGTGTATGCTGGGTGGCTTGAGCCGCTGCTCCTTGCTCAGATCGGGATTGTCTTGACTGGAGTGGCAAAGAAATGAGCCGTTGTTCACTATGTTTATGCCGCCACCGGAGTTGCAAAGCAGATAGTGGTTGCCTTGTGGTGTTGTTGACTTGTGGGATGCATGTGGTCAGTAGGAAGGAGCTTAGAAGAATGTCATCATCAATTGCATCCGGCGAAGGAGTAGCCTCTTCTCCTTGTTTGTCATGATAATCAAAGATGATGGTCATCATTATCATTGTCATCCCGATCATCTTCATCATCTTGATCAATGTTATCATCATCATCTCTACCATCTTCTCGAGTCATTATTGTGGATCCTGCATGATCCGGGGCGCTTTTTGTTTTTATCAGATCTACCATGTTCCGTAGAGGAAATCTGGGGCGCTTTTGCCTTTGTGTGTATGTGTATGCTAGTGTGGTTTGAGTCGCTGCTCCCCTTGCTCTGCGGCCGGGATTGTCTTGACTCAGAGTGGCGAGAGTCGAGCTGTCCACTATGTTTGCGCCGCCACCGGAGTTGCAAAGCAGATAGTGGTTGAGTGGTTGCCTTAGCCGGGTGTTGTTGACTTGCGGGATGCATGTGGTCAGTAGGAAGGTGCTTAGAAGAATGTCATCATCAATTGCATCCGTGAAGGAGTAACCTCTTCTCCTTGTTTGTCATGATAATCAGCATGATGGTCATCATTATCATTGTCATCCCGATCATCTTCATCATCTTGATTAGTGTTATCATCATCATCTCTACCATCTTCTGAGTCATCATTGTGGCTGTTAGAGATCTGAGGCAGTTTTGCCTTTGCTGCATCTACCATGTTCCAGAGAGGAGATTCATCAAGTACACCAACCAGAGTGGTGATTCCTCTAAAATTAAAGAGCCATGCTTCCTCAAAGAAGCATGCTCCGAATCTCGATTCTTATTTTCGAATCGCTTTCTTTCCATTCAAGATATTCTACAATTCGATCATCAATATCATTTGCAGATAATTGTGTGTGTTCTTCCGAGATTCCTCATCATCTCCAAGTGTCTCCTGTGTGACTTCCTCATTTAGAGGTTGTTCATCCTCACTTTCATTTTTCTTCTCCATGATGTTCTACCTCAACATCGTGGTCCTCTTCTTCTTTTTCTTCATCGATTAATTTTCCAAAGGCCGCCTTGTCCAAATTGCGTTGAACCTTTGTTTCTTTCTTTGACCGGAGGGATGAGTTGTTGTTTTCTTTTCTTCCTCCTCCGGCTTGTTTTTGCTGCTTAACATAGGTAAACATGACCTTGACTCATGCAGCTTTGTGAAGTTGTACAACAAGGACTTTGAGACATTGCATCGATAACGAATCAATCCTATAAGACTTTTTTACCTGTAATTGTCCTTTCTTCGCCTTTCCTCCTTCGTTGTTCCTTTTGGTCGCTTTAACTTCACATTGATTTGTTCTTTGAGTCTTAAAAAGAAGTACTTTGCCCAATTGAATTCCAGATTGTTGTAGATGATTCCCATTAACCGCATTCTCGATTACATGGCATTATTTGCTCCCAACTTTCCTTCAATGGTTTTGCCAATTAGTAATCGAATTCATCGAATGGCTTTTAAAGCGGATCTAAGACAATTGACTTTCTTAGATCCTAGGTTTGCCTGCTTACGATGGTTACCCGTAAATCATCCTGGTTTTGTGGTACCAAAGTCACTTTTGCTTGACCCTTATTTGAAAGTTTAAGATGTTTTCGGATTACCTTTCTATAATCACTATGTCTTTGACGCTAATGATGCAACAATCTTATCTTCTTCCCATTCGCCACCTTCTTCTCGCAATGAGCCCCAGACGATTTTGCGCATTTCTAGAAAGAAATGAGACTTTCATAGCTGACTTCGGTTACTGGGGGACTGAGAAAGGTTTATAATTTTAGGTTTTTGCAACCAGCTGCCAGTTGTTTTTCTTCTTCATCATCTCCACAAATCTTTAAGTAGTGTTCTTCTTGGAAGAATGATCCAGTGGCAATTGATTTTTCATACCCAGTTTCGGTGGTGGAGGAGGATGAAGCCATTGTTGGAAGTTAAAAGAATTTTTGAGAGTGAAATGCGAATTTGCAGAGGAATGTATGATATGCAAGTGGAGTGTAAAATTTCAAAATCTCTAAGTATCGCTTATATAGGTGATTTGGGTAAAGGTGAACGTGATTTGAATATGGAAGGATTTTATGACCTAATGGCATGATTTTGTGTATGTAAATCGCAATATTCGAGTGAAATGGGGGGGTAGATTGTGGTAAGTAATGATAGAGCCCGGGAATCGAGGCGTTTGTAATTCGAAAAAAGATAATATAATTACCTCTATAATTATAAATTGATCTCCACGTGTGTAATCAGCTTCAGGATAATCTTCAATAACTCTCTTATTCTCCACGTGTAAAAAAGTAGATTTTGTTCACACTGTTATTTGCCCATGACTCCAAATTTTATTTCGGTGGAGTGCCTTGGCTGGTCACTTAGCCGATGTAGTGACTCTTTCACTGAGCGGCTTTTCTTGCCTGTTCCTAACAATCAGTTAAGCCAACTTTGTCGATACCAAAGGCTTTACTTGCTACATCTCCCGTGAACGGCAAAGGTTTGAATAAATGATGAAGTTACTTAGCCGATTACTCCGCTTAGCTGCCTGCGGGTAGTTAGTCGATTTCAATCATTCCTAACTCCGCCTCAACATGCTAAATCTTTCATGACTGAGTGGTTTTGTGAAGATGTCAGCCAATTGATCTTCAGTGGATATGTATTTTAGAATGATATCCCCTTTTTCAACATGATCTCTGATAAAATGATGTCTCACATCAATGTGCTTTGTTCTTGAATGCAACACTGGATTTTCAATAATAGATATTGCACTTGTGTTATCACACATGATTGGAATTGTTTTCTCCTCCACTCCATAATCCCTTAGCTGTTGTCTAATCCAAAGTACTTGTGCACAACAACTGCCTGCTGCTATATACTCTGCTTCAGCTGTTGATGTAGATATGGAGTTTTGCTTTTTTCTAAACCATGAAACTAGTCTGCTGCCTAGCATTTGACAAGTTCCTGATGTGCTTTTTCTATCTATTTTGCATCCAAAGATAGTCGTAGTCTCGAATATGATGTCAACTTGAATCCTCCATCTTTGGATACCAAATTCCAACATTGATAGTGTTTTTCAAGTATTTGATTATTCTTTGGTCGCTAGAAGATGTGATTCTTTTAGTTGAGCTTGAAATCTTGCACATACTCCTACCGCAAATGCTATATCAGTGTCGCTTATGCTAAGTATAAGTAGGGATCCAATGATTCCTCTATACATTTTCGATCAATATCCTTTCAGCTTTCATCTTTCCAAGAATGACTCTTGCACACATTGGTGTATCTCTGTGCCACTTGTATCCATACCATACTTATGTATTAAGTCTTTGTATACTTGGCTTGACTAATGAAAATTTCATCCTTCATTTGCTTTACTTGGAGGCCAAGGAAATAATTTAATTCTCCCATCATGCTCATCCTAAATTTACTCTTCATCAGTTTGCAAATTTCTCACATAAATTTTCATCCTCTCGATCCAAAGATGATGTCATCAACATAGATTTGTACTAGCAATGTGCTTGTTCCTTCCTCTAATTTGAATAGAGTCTTATCTATGGTTCCCTTGTTGAATCCATTCTTGATCGTAAATTGTGATAGTGTTTCATACCTGTGCCTGGGTGCCTGCTTGAGTCCATAAAGAGCCTTCTTGAGTTTGTATACTTTGTCTTCTTTTCCTTTGATTTGGAAACTGTGAGGTTGTTACATATACTTCTTCTTCAAAAAGTCCATTTAGAAATGCACTCTTAACATCCATTTGATAGACTTTGAAATCTTTGTGTGCAGCAAAAGCTAGAAAGAGCCTGATTGCCTCCAATCTTGCTATTGGTGCAAATGTTTCATCATAATCTATTCCTTCTGCTTGAGAATAGCCTTTTGCAACTAGCCTTTCTTTGATTCTGACAACAATTCCTTGCTCATCCATCTTGTTTCGAATACCCATTTTGTTCCAATGATGTTGGTTATATCTCGGTCTCACAACAAGTTCCTGCACTTCATTCCTTTCAAATTCATTTAGTTCTTCTTGCATGGTCGTGATCAAATCAGATCTTGAATTGCATCATCTATTGTCTTGGGTTCCACTTGTGATAGAAAACATGTTAACATATGCTCCAGCTTGTCTTCTGGTTCTTACTCCTGTGTGAATATCTCCAATAACTTGTTCTTCATGATTATCTCTTAGCCAATTTAGGTCAGGTTGAAGTTGTTCTTCACTTGGTGCTTCTGTAATTTCATGTTGTGCATGAGCTTCAAGTTCCGGTGCTTCTTCTGTTGTATTGACTTGTGGCTCATCTTGACTTCCAAAGTTGTGATGCAGAATAGTTGCTGGTACTGTTGTATTCATATATACTTGCCTTTGTGCTGCCTCTTCTTCTTGTTCTTGAAGACTTTCACCATTTGTATTTGGTTCATCAAAGACTACATGTATTGATTCTTCAATCACCAATGTTATTTTGTTGAGTACTCTGAATGCCTTGCTGGTGTCTGAGTATCCCATAAAGATTGCTTCATCAGCCTTTTCATCAAAGACATGCTGCTGTTTCCTGTTCAAAACAAAGCATTTTGATCCAAACATATGCAAATATGAGATATTAGGTTTTCTACCATTCCATATTTCATATGGAGTCTTTCCATGATGTTTGTTGATTATTGATCTGTTTTGTGTATGGAATGCTGTGTTTGCTGCTTCAGCCCAAAATCTCTTTGGAAAGCATGCTTCTGCAATCATTGTTCGATCGCTTTGAGAGTTCTGCTTTTCTTTCGCTACACCATTTTGTTGTGGGGTTCCTCGCCGCAGATAAATGATGCAATACTCCATTTTCTTCATAATAGGTTCGAGAATTTCATTAAGAAATTCAGAGCCTCTATCTGATCTGATCTTGATAATTTTCAGTTCTTTCTCATTTTGATGTATTCTCAGCAAATCTGGCAGCTTTTTGAGTGTCTCTTTCATTTTGTTCATGAAAATGGTCCAGGTGTATTTTGAGTAGTCATCCACCACTACTAGTGGTGTATTTCTTACCACTTACACTTATCGGGTGTGGACTGGTCCAAACAGTCCATATGCAATGTGATGAAGAATTCTTGTTGTTGATTGATGTGGTTTTGACTTGAAGGAACTTTTGATTTTTTCCCTTTCTGACATGCATCACATAGACTTTATTTCTTGAAAGTGACCCCAGGAAGGCCTTCAACTAACTTGTTCTTTGATAATTTGTTGATGGTCTTGAAATTTAGGTGATTTAGTCTTCTATGCCATATCCAGCTAGTTGACTATTTGTTTTTGACAAACAAACATGTTTCTACTCTGGCTGTTTTCCAATCCACAACATACATTATTCTTTTCTTCTTCCAGCAAGTACTACTGTGTTGGTTTGACTGTGAATGACTTTGCATCCTTCCTTGTTGAAGTGCACATTGTAGCCTTTGTCACAAAATTGACTGATGCTCATCAGATTGAAATTAAGTCCCTTGACATATGCCACATTTTGAATCTTCAGATTGTTCTTGAGCATTTTGCCTTCCCCCTTAATCTTGCAAGGGTTTTCTTTGCCTCCAAATGTGACTTTGGGTCCATCAAAGGCTTTAAAGTCAGTGAGCCATCTCTTGTTTCCTGTCATGTGTCTAGAACATCCACTGTATATGTACCAGACATCCTACAAAACAAATTAATTAAGTTTAGGTACCCAACACTGTTTGGGTCCATACTGCATAGTTAATCATGCCTCCTACTCCAAGTGTATATCCAAATGCTCTTCTTTTGGATAGTTAAAGTCATCAACTTCATATATATAATGCATGGCAAAATAGCTTCTAGTATTTCTAATCAAGGTATTCTGATACTTTTCTCTACTTTTTGGTGCATTTGCATCCTTCTTCACTTTCCAATATGCAGTGGGAAACCTAACTTGCTTCATGTGTCTAGGAGCATACATTGATTGATTTTTCTTAAACACATGATGCATATTATGGAATGGTTTCTTCTTGTATTTTGGAGGTGCAACATTCCAATCATCCTCTGAAGGATAAAGTCTTCCTTTACCTTTCAGAAAGTCTTTGCTTTTGGTTGACTTTATTGATGATTTAGTCTAATGTTTTACTGCACTGGGTTTTGACTTCACCGGTACAGGATGAATGGTTGAAACTATGGTCCGCCCTTTCAATTTTGGTTCATTGTTAGTCCCGATTCGTAACTGTGTTGACCATTGTTTCTACTCTCATCCTCGATCGCTGTAGCCAAGACTAAATCTGATCCAAACCTTTTGAGGGTTTGTAAGTCGTTCATTTGTGATCTTAATCGATGGGGATTTTCTCAATTGATTCACAACAATGTATGTATGAACATCCGCCGCTTGTTGATCATTTGAGTAGGTCTTCTTACTAGTTAGTTCAAATTTTTTAGCTTTATCCAGCTTCTTTCTTTAATCTTTATTCTCATTTCTTAGATCCTTGCATTCCTTTTCCGCATTTCGTGATTCATCTCAATTTCATCAAATTTAGTCGAGAATTTGACTAGGTCACTGATCCAAAGGGAGAATAAGATCTGCAAAGTGTTAGATGTGGATGCATTTGAAGAAGAGTAAGAGCTAGATGTTACCTCTCGCCATCTCGATTCTTTGGCCATTAGACATAGGCTAGTTTTCTCGTTGTCCGGGCTATCACCTTCATCTTCATCTAATTATTTGGTCGCGAGGCATAGACATTCTTTTTCATTATCCGAGTTGTCTTCTTCATCATCGTTATCCGAAAGTTATTATCGATGATTCTTCATTCTTTTCATCGCTAGATTCACCTTGAGTGCTTTCTTGCCTTTCCTCTTTCGTGATGCTTTGTATTTCTTCTTTTCATCATCTTTATCATTTTCTTCGTGACAATCAGCCTTGAAGTGACCTTTCTTGTTGCAGTTGAAGCACCTGTATTCATCATCTTTCTTCTTCATGTCTTTGTTTGAGCTTGACCTCTTGTTTGACGATGAGTTTCTTTTGAATGGCTCTTTTTTGCTAAACCTGTCAAACGTTTAACTAATAAAGCTACATGATCTTTAAGTTCATGCGTCTCTTTGCTAATACAATCGGCAAAGTTACTTTTTCGGGGTGCAATCCGCAGTTGGCTTTTGTGTCTCTCGCGGAGCACCATCTTCACCGCTCGCTCAATTAATGAGCTTTAAGTCGGGACATCGAGTCGAGTGTCGTTGTTTGCAAGGTTTGTGGTTCCTCCGACATCGATGTTATGATCTTCCATCTTTCGTAAGCCTCTCAAGATCTTTAAGCATACTTTTTCGGGATATGTGTGTCCAAGTCGCTGCAGCTTCATCAGCCGATGCTTGAGAATCGTTGTCCATTTGATCAACGGATTCACCAAATTTTCATTTTGAAATTTTCAAATTTCGCTTTGCAAATGTATAATTTGTTTTCTTTAATCGCTTGCATCCTTCATTTATCAATTGTGGAAATATTACAAGATTACTTCAAAGCAGATTGATTACAAGATTACTTCAAATAGATTGATGAGTCTCATTAAGTTCAAAGAGGTGCCCAAAGAAATTTCGTAAATTGCATGTGATATTTTGTACACTTTATTTAATTATAAAAGACATATTAATTGTGATACATATAAACAATTAATATGTCAAACTCTAGTTTACTTTATGTCATAGACACAATTAATATGTCATGACATAGCTTTTACTTTTACTTTTGCATGCTTGCCGCCCACATCTACATACTCAAGTGGCCGCCAAGCTAGTGCTAGTCTCTCTCAATTGTATCTATTTATACACCTCTCATATCAATGAATAAACTAAGTTGAAGTTTACTCTTGTGTTTATCACATTCTCAAACTCTCTTCATGGTATCGGAGCCTTATCGAGTTCTAAAATCCAACGTGAAACTCGCTTCTTTTCGTAAAATGTCAACATTATCTCAAGTTTCATCTTCTTCAAAGACTCACACCGCCTCAAGCAGATCGATAATCGAACACTCTTCTTTACAAATCATAAACTTGATGGTAACAATTACTTGCTATGGTCAAGGTCTATGAAAATGTATATGTCCGGCCAGGGCAAGACGGGATATCCGCCTCGTTCCAAACTCCGCCTCAATAAATCGACCCCAAGTTTGAAGCATGGGACACAGTAAAATAACCAAGTCATGACCATCCTCACGAGGTCTATGACAAAAGAGATCAGTGAGAACTTCATGATGTATGACATCGCTAAGGAAATCTGGGACAATGCCGTAGACCTTTACTCAAAAAAGGACAATACATCCAAGTCTATGAACTCAAGCTTAGATTCAAAATTGCGCATAAGGGGATATGTCTCAGAACTCAATACTTTAATCAACTGCCTAAGGCATGGCAACACCTAGATATGTTGGAAACTCACCTCGAATGATGTTAAAGATGTCGCACTTTAAAGACATTATTGAGAAAAAGAGAGTATTCAAATTCCTTACTGGATCGAATCCTACTTGATGATGTCGAGGTAGAATTCTTGCTACTAAACCTCTTCCAAATTCAAATCCATGTTTGCCGAGGTCAAACATGAGGAAAGCAGAGGAAAGTGATGTCGCCGAACTTCCTCGCCGACAACCCCATCAAGGTACCGCCTCGTCAAGGTTAATGAGACTTACAGAAGCCTCACCGAGAAAGCCGAAAGTCGCTCGTGATCACCGCAAACGCACAAATCACACCAAGGACAATTGTTGAAGCTACATGGCAAACCTAACCCCTCTAAAACCTCAAACCAACCAGGGAAAGTCAAGGCAAACTTGTCGCTGAAGAGGAGAATGACAAGAAGTCAATGCTCGCTTGTCATTTAAAGCCTTTATTGCTCAAAGATCGTGAAGGTAGCTCCCCATCGAAATGGCCACTCATGCTAAAACAGTATATTTTACTCACCTCTTAGTAATGAGACTTGGATTGTTGATTCTCGGGCGCTTTCCCATATGATCGTAATAAAAACCTTATTACCTCAATATATGCCATGCAACCAAATTCGCTGCACTAAGACTGCTGATGGTTCTGCTTTTATGCAAAAGGTGTTGGGAAGGTTAAACTTACTAATTAGATATATCTGCTGTAACGTCCTGCTTGTTCCAAAGTTAGATCAGAACCTTATATCTCACAAGAAACTCACTAAAGATCCGAATTGGATCGTTGTTTTTAATAAGAATCGCAGCACATTCCAGATCTTTCTTCGTGAAGTGATTGGGCAAGCTAAAACCGCCAGATCAAGCTTGTGATCAACCCCGCCAAGATGTAAGATCAAGACAGACCGCCTCGCCAGCCACTGCACTCAAAATCTTGACAATATCATGTTATGGCATTATAGACTAGACATCCAAGTTTTGGTTATTTAAAGTCTTTAATTCCCGAATTGTTTAAAGGATGTAATCTTAATGATCTTCAATGTGATATTTGTCAATTTGCTAAACTCACCAAATCTGTATGCTAAGTTACCTCACTTGCCCTCTTCCCTTTCACCCTAATTCACAAAGTGATGTACTGGGACCTCAAGAGTGAAAAGTATAACAGAAAAAGGTGGTTTGTAACCTTCATTGATGATCATACCGTAAACACTTGGTCGTTTTAATGAAAGACAAATCAAGTTGGACCTATCTTCCAAGAATTTTATCACATGGTCTCCACCCAATTTGATACTAAGATCAAGATCTTAAAGATCGATAATGCTCGAATACTATGAGTCTAACCTCAAGAACTTCTTGACTAACAGAGGAATTGTTCATATCAAGAGTTGTGTGGAAACACCTCAACAGAATGGGGTTGTCAAAGAAAGAACAGATCCGCTGAAATGGCCAGATCAATCATGTTCACTACACATGATCCTAAATACATGTGGGGTGAAGCTATATTGATGCAACATATTTAATCAACAGACTTCCCACAGAGTGTTAGGTTTCAAACTCCTCTCCAAACCCTCGCCGACCACACACTCTCGCTTCTCATCTTATTACCCAATTGCCTCCAAAGATCTTTTGGTTGTACTGTGTTTGTTTATATCCATGCTCAACATGTATAAACTTGATCCTAAAGCTCATAAGTGCATTTTCCTTGATATGCACAGACAAGAAAGGTTACAAGTGTTACTCTCCTATCAAAAGAAATTTTACAATTCTATGGATGTGAAATTTTGAAAGGACTCCATATTACAAAGAAACCCATCGAGCCTACCATCGATGGAAACTCGATTGAGATTGAACTAAGTCCGCTCCTCAAAGAAACCATTTACCTCACAGAGTCCTAACCCACAAGCAGACTCATAACCTTCAAAGATCCCACGGATACTCACACATCGACTCCTCGCCATCATCACGACCTGTAGTCGCCGACCCAGAGCCTGGCCGAACTGTAACCTCAAAGAACTCCATCGAACCAGTAGTCCCGCCGGACCTCGCCTATTGACTCTCGCAGCTTCATCAAGTGGATGATGCACTCTATTGCTCTAAGGAAAGTGGAAAAGATCATGCACCGATCATTCTATTCATTCTTATTTATCTTATGATCGCTTGTCTCCTGCCTTTGCCATGTTTTACACAGACCTGACTCTCACTCTATCCCTAGAAATATTCAGAGGCCCTTCAAAATGATAAGTGGAAGGTCATTGTTAAAACAGAGATGATCTGACTCGGATAATCATACTTGGGACTCACAACTCTTCCCAAAGGCAAGAAGACAACACCATTGTAGATGGTTATTCACCATAAAATACAATGTCGATGGTACTATTGACAAGTATAAAGCCGATTGGTGGCTGAGGTTCACTCAAACTTATGGCATTGACTATACAGTAAACTTTTGCACCAAAAGAGCAAAGCTTAACACCGCCGTGGTATCGATTTTCTAAATGGCCCAACTTGATCGGCCTCTTTACCAATTGATATCAAAATGCTTTTTCAATGGTGACCTTATCGAGGAAGTCTACATGAATGTACCTCCCGGTTTTGTCAATCCTCACACTCAAGGCAAGGTATGCAAACTCAGAAATCTCTATATGGCCTCAAGCAATCCCCTAGAGCCTGGTTTGGAAAACTCACCATCGTGGGTTAAAGTCTGGTTATCATCAATGCAACTCGATCACACTATGTTTATCAAGACAACCAACCGTAGAAGGTCTATTCTTATTGTATATGTGGATGATATCATCCTCATCGAGATGACCCTACCGAGATCCAACATTTGAAGACTCACCGGCAAAGGTATTCCAAGTTAAAGATCTGGGCTCCCTAAAATACTTTCTTGGTATGGAAATAGCTAGAAACGGTAAAGGCATTTCAATCTCTCAAAGGAAGTAGTATACTAGACCGATCCAAGGAAATCGCATGTCGGGATGCAAACCTCGTCAGATCCCCAGAGACCCCAAGAATACCTCATCGCATGGTGACATTGTCGTTTAAAAGAACAATATCAAAGGCTTGTAGGTAAACTCATCTACCTTTCTCACACAAGGCCCGATATTGAATACGGGTTAGTCTGGTCGGGCCGCCATGCATCGCCTACCGAGCAACATTGGGATGTCGTGAATAGGATAATCGAGATATTTAAAGTCCACTGCCAAGGCCTCGCACTTCACCAAGTCTATCGATAGATCAATCAAGATCTACACCGATGCCGATCAATGGATGTCACATTGATGCACGATCTACCACAGTGCTATTGCTCATATGTACTGGGGAACTCGGTTACTTGAGAAGCAAGAAACAACCGATCGTGGTCAAGAAGCAAAGCACAAGTCGAACTCAGGCACTTGTACTTGGCATTTGTGAAGCTCTATGGCTAAAAAGGGTAATGACCGAACTTCAAAGAACCTCCTCAAAGAACCTATCACACTATGTCAGTGATAATAATTCAGCCTTATGCATGGTCAAGATCCCGCCCATCATGATAAAACCAAGCATGTGGACATTGATGTACACTTTTCAAGGAAAAGATTGATGCCAAGATTATTCAACTCCAAAGATGTTCCTCACAGATCGTAATGCCGATATTCTTACCAAGGCTATTCCACCTCTTATGTTCAATAGATTTAGTAGCAAACTTAATCGCATCAACATATACAAAGCCTTGGCTTTGAGGGGTGGAAATATTACAAAGATTACTTCAAAGCAGATTGATTACAAAGATTACTTCAAAGAGATTGATGAGTCTCATTAAGTTCAAACAGGTGCCCAAGCAATTTCGTAAATTGTGACAGATATTTTGTACACTTTATTTAATTATAAAAGACATATTAATTGTGATACATATAAACAATTAATATGTCAAACTCTAGTTTACTTTATGTCATAGACACAATTAATATGTCATAGACATAGCTTTTACTTTTATTTTTGCATGCTTGCCGCCCACATCTACATACTCAAGTGGCCGCCAAGCTAGTGCTAGTCTCTCTCAATTGTATCTATTTATACACCTCTCATATCAATGAATAAACTAAGTTGAAGTTTACTTTGTGTTTATCACATTCTCAAACTCTCTTCATCAATGCTAGCTTGTCCCACATCTCCTTTGCTATTTTGCAATCTTTGATTCTCATGAACATGTTGCTATCTGTAGTCTTCAAAATCATATCTTTTGCAACAAAATCTTGATTTGCTCTTTCCCCGCCATCCTTGGTCCAATCTTTCTTGGGTTTGTCTATTTCCTTCCTTGATCTCGCTTCCTCGTGGATACCACAACCATGATCATGATTGGTCCATCATTGATTACATTCAAGATCTCCTCATGAGTTGTCGTAAGATGAGACAACATTCTTATTTTATATTCATCAAAATTATTAACATTGAAAACATGTACTTTTGACATAAAGTTTGAGGAATCCATAAGCACAAATAATATATCTATATGTGAATGAATAGAAAACTAAGATTTGAAAAATACTTTGAAAATATGTGATCTCCTTGTTGCCGTAAATTAGATCTCAATGTGTTCTCGATACTAGAACACCGCTCGCTACCAATTGTTGGTCCTAGAGAAGGCAAAACTATAGTCGAGATGGGGGAGGTGAATGACTATAGTGGAGTTTCAAAACTTTTCTTGTGTTTAAAAGCTTTTGGGCAAATGGATAAGTCCTTCTTATTATGTTGTTTCAAAGCGCTTAAACAATCATGTATATAGATTGTAATCTAGGCAATATAAAGGAATGCAAGAAAGTAAATTGCAGAAAGTAAATTGACACAAGGCTTATAGTGGTTCAGTGGTGGTGTAATCCTTTAATCCACTCTTCTCCCGTGATGATTGGAGGAATTCACTATTGTTTTCACAGATACAATAGTATGATTGTCCTTGGCTTCCCAAGCTTCACAATCTACAAGACTATCACTCCTTGATCGCAGCAGCCTTCAAGTGATTCGGGCCTCTTTCACCGCCTCCTTGAGATCAAATCCTTTAGCAAAGCCTATTACAAACACAACTCCTTCTCGATGACTTCGATTCGGGGCTTGAGCCAGCTTTATTGTGAATGAGATTCACAAAATTGATTGATCAATCTCAAGCATCAATATGAAATTGTAGTTCGATGTCCTGAGTTGATCTCTGGATAAATCCTTGTAAGTTCAGAGAAAGCTTTTCAAATTGATAGAGTTTCGCTAGATTTTATTTTTCTTCTCGTTTCTTTTATCTCGTCTCACAATGCCTCTATTTATAGCCTTGAGTATCCTTGATTTGAAATTCCGCCCATTGGCTATATTAATGAGGGAATAATCCTTGATTTTATTCTTGATTCCCCTTAATTATATTCTCCTTTATTTTAGTGATCGGATTTTTCTTCAAATTTATAGCAAAAATCCGCCCTGATTGATCCTCTATTGATTGTGCATTAAATGCATGATCCTCTCAATCTTCATCATATTTCAATTTGCTCGATAATGATTACTTCGCCGCTTTTCTCGAACGGTCGAGTGATCCATCCGACTTTGCCGCTTAGATCTTTCCTTCACTGCTTTTGCCTTTACTTTGCCAAAAGTCGCTTTACTCGCCGATTCACTCGCTTCCTTCATCACTTCGGGCTTTAAGGAGAATCTTTGTACTTTATCGATCATTGATTTGGGTGAGATCAGCAGTACAATATATTTGAACATTATGTTTCATCACTTGAACCATAACTTAGACTTATCCAAGGTCATCATGCACTTCCTTGGTTATAAGTCATACCATTAAGTCTTCATTGCTTCTCCGCATGTTCTTGGTCGGCTTCACTCGAATGTATGTTTTACTTTGATGTCCTACCAACTAGTATAATACTTGTCTGACTTAACTTATACAAAATGTCAGACTCTAAGTAGAGACTTATAAAGAGAATTCTAACTTATTTCAGGCTTGCTATAACAGATAGTATGGTCATCATCAAAACATAATAAAATGTTCCTAAACAGATTCGCAAGTAATAGAAAGAGCTGTTCTTTTTCGTCCGTCACTTAAAATCATCCCAAGTAAGTCGATGGAACATGGATTTAGATGGATAGGGATGATCGCCCCAAGTCAAGGATAAGTTGGTGGAGAAAATCCATAAGTCCGGGTATTCCATCGAGTGGAAGGATTTTTACGACGAAATGATTGCAGAGCTCGGTTAGAGGATGCGGGCCTAGCCCTTACAAAGAATTCGATAAGGCCGAGTGGAAGTCCCTGTAGGTCTTTTCCTTTATACTTTGTTGTTGTGTTTTTCGCTTTTGTCTGCTTGACTAATAGCTTGCTCATATTTTCAAGGGGTGACTTTGCCGATCTTCCTGGCAGGGCCGAGAGTGATGTTGGGATTAGCCAACCCGAGCCGGCCCTTTCTATCGGGAACATAGTGGATGAGGGGCCTCCTCGTGGGCCGGCCGATCAGATCCTCCCAGAGAAGACAAAGGAGTGGACTCGTCCCTCCGGACGAACGGGCATTTGCCGCCATGACCCCACAAGAGGGTAGGCCCATAATGAAGGTCAAAATGAGGGCTCCAGAGGAGCTTAGACCAATATGGTCCTCAAGAGGAGGTCGCTCCGAGCAGCAGGTAAGCCCGCCAACATGACTCGATTTATGAGTCAAGCACTATCGGTTTCAAATCCACTAAGTTTGTAGGTAACCTTACTTCTTGTTTCTTCCTGCTTTAATGATAAGTTTTTTAGGGCCCTACTAACCATCTCTATCCAATTGTGCAGGGAACCCTGGTTGGTCAGGAGGTTTTCTGGAGACTGGGGAAAGCCTATGTGGACTCAATGACTGTAAAAGAAGATTGCAAAGCTAAGGCAAACACGGAGGGAGCTTAGGGTGGATGCCGAGCTCAAGGACAAGTAGATGAAGACTCTCCAGACTCAACTTTTGGCCCGGGAAGCCGAACTGAAGTCTTTAGTAGACGAGTTTGCTGAAGAGAAGAGAGGAAAGGAGAGGGTTGTCACCGATCTCCAAGCAAAAGTGACTGAGCTGGAAGCTACAATCCCAGCTCGGTACGCCGAAGCTGTCCGGGATACAAGGCCTTGCGGGACTTCGAACATGCTCTAAGGATGCTGCTTATTCCTGTCTTAAACCATGGTTACACCTAAGGTGTGGACGAGGCCATGCTTCAGTTTCCGGCCCTTGTTGTGGATGATCTTCTAAGAAGATTTACTACAAGCCCGGAATGATCCGGGTATATGATGAGCGAGTGAAGGATTTCAAGTCGGGGGTGGACATTGTGTCCAAGTACTCCCCCTAGCCTACTGCTGCCTCCTATTCGGTTCCTTCTTTCGAGACGCGTATGATCCGACCTGCACTCCTAGTGCTTAGGATCTTTCATGCTTAGAAATTTTGTGGTGTAACTTTTCTTGATAATGAAAGATGCTTTTGGTTAATGCATTTTCTTTTTTAGTATTTTCTTTCCATTGATGATGGGGTATGTTGCCCCCAAAGAATGCATTCTTTAACCTATGGTTTTGGATGTCATACATGTGTTTGTGTGATTGCATACGATAAGTCGAGCCCGCCACGCTGGGGCTCGAACATTTGTAGGTCGATAATAGATCTAAACAAACTAAGTCGCTTTAGCATTTAATTCCCGACCAGAGGGGCCGGGTTGGACTGGTCTCTATTGTGTCGTATGCTCGTAATGGATTGACTTGTCGCTTGATAAGTAACGGCGAGCCGAGCCAAGTCGGACTCGACTTCTCGCACGAAAGTTTTGAGGACGAACAGGGCCAGGTGAGGCTGGATTTTTGTTTTTAGAGCACGGAAAGTCGGGCCAGTCGGATCGACTTCTTGCATGAAACGCTTTAGGATGAGCGGGGCCAGGCTTATCGACTTCTCATTTTTAGAGCATGGAGATCTGGGGCCAGTCGGACTAAATTATCGCGTGAAAGTTTTTAGGACAAAGGCCAGCGCGAGGCCAACTTCGCTTTTAGAGCACGGCGAGCCGAGCCAGTCGATCGAAGTTCTCGCGTGAAATTTTTAGATGAGCGGGGCCAGGCCAGTCGACTTCTCGCTTTTAGAGCACGGAAAGTCGGGTCCAGTCGGATCGACTTCTCGTGAAAGTTTTTAGCACGAAGGGCCAAAGCTAGGCCGACTTCTTGTTTTAGAGCACGGCGAGCCGGGCCAGTCGGATCGACTTTCACGCGGAAAGTTTTTAGCACGAACGGGCCAAAGTTAGGCCGACTTTTGTTTTTAGAGCACGTGAGTCGGGCCAGTCGGATCAATTCTCGCGTGAAAGTTTTTAGATGAGCGGGCCAAAGCTAAGTCGATTTCTCATTTTTAGAGCACGGCGAGATGGGCTAGGTCAGACTGACTTATCACGTTAAAGTTTTTAGGACGAGCAGGAGGGAGTTCGGTTTATTTTGTCCCCACGGGTTTATGGACGTTCGTACACAATAAGGCAATATAAACAAGCATGTAACTGTAATTTAAAAGCCAAGCGCCCTTCAGAGTGAAATTTATTCCACAAAGTACCAAATTTCCAAGAATGGTAGTAAACGGGAAAAACGAGCATAATGAAAGTGCAGAATGAAAATAGCAGATAAAAGGAACTCGCCGAGCGGTTCAAACTAAGACTACCTTTGCTTTTGTTGTTGCCACGTAGCAGCCTTCCGCGACCTCCAGATCGCCCTTGATTTCGACCGAGCCATAGGCGGTTGGAAACTTCAGACTGATGTGAGCCGGAGAGATCACGGCTCGGGTCTATTAAAGCCGGGCCTTCCTAATATTATGTTATATGCAGATGAGGCCTTCACCACTTACATAAGTTCCCATTGAGAGTCCTTCCATCCGGTTCCTTTCAAACGTTGTTATGAGCCGCACCATTCCCATAGATGGACAGTGGACCGAGAACCCAAAAGTGGCGCCTAGATTCAAACAAATCAATGTAAATTCAGCTTTATTACTCTCAATATGGTATCGAGCTATTTGACTAATGGCTTTCTGATCCTGGTAAATCAGAATAATTGTTGGGTGAGGGTTCGCATCAGAATTCTACACTTAACCCTCACCCCCTTAACCGACTTCCTTTATATAGTTTTTTTCTTTTGATTTTTTTAGTTTTCAAAATAAATTGCTCTATCATTAGATCTCTTATACTTTCTTCAAATTTTTCCCAAATCTTCAGGTTGGTCCAATTCCCATTCCCTTTGATCACCAATTTGATGTGAAGAGAATAAGTGGATGAAGGAGAATCGTAGCAGCAACACAAAACAAATATTATTTGAATCATGTTTTCTTTTTCTCCTTCCATCAAATTTTTTTCCCAATATTTTTCCCTTTATTTCTTTCTTCTATTCTTTTCTCCCATTTATTTTTTTCTCCTAAAAGAAGTTTTGTCTATCACAAAATTCTTTTCAAATGTATTTTTCTTATTTAGGCTTTTACAACCCCAATTCAAAATTTTATTAAGGGTTTCTACAATCCTCCATTCCAAATTTTCTTATTGAAGGTACAACCCTACATTACAAATTTTAGTAAGTTTTGTCACAACCATGTGTTGACCACACATCAACTTTTTAGGGAGAATAGGCTGAAGTACACAAAATTAAAAATTAGGAAAACATGACAACTTTTAATTTCTTTTTTAAAAGAACAATAATACTAGTTATGTACCAAAATACCCTCATAGTGCCAACGACATTTGTGGATAATTTTGAGGGAGATAAAAGAATGAATAATAATTTTTCTTTTGTTTTTGAAAACGATCAATCTATTAAAAAAATTGGCGCAACAGGCCGGACAAAAAGTCTTCACAGATTTCAGGAAAAACGCCCAGAAGGAAACAACATGGCTAATATCACCTGCAGAAAAATAAAAGGTAAATTATAAACTATCTTCCCAAGCTAGTCTCATGTTCTTGGTCCGCTCAACAGTGTGCGATGCGTAACACAAAAGCCAGTGGTCGCTCGCTTTATGTACCATGGACAATTTTATTACTCCATAGCCAAATACCATAGGTTACTTCCTTCCAAATATATCTCCATTTCGTGTCCCGAGATACGATCTATTTTTCTCTTAAGATTCGACTGATCTAGTCTGGCCAGAGAATTCGCCAAGAACTTATTCCACTCGCTTTTGGGTAAAAGTATGCTCCAAATGTGACTCGCCTAATTGCAATCTCGCATGTTATGCAAATTGATTATGTGTCCAAACCGCAAATTGGACACATCGGCGAAGGTATTACGCGTCGTTTCGCAAGCATCTCGTAAACCGGTAACCCATAATATTTCATACTCCAAATTAGATAATTCCATCGGGACGGGCCCTTCAGGCTCTAAATCTGTTGCCATATGCTTTTATCCTTGTCCAGAACATTGTCTACTTCATGCTCCTGTAAATGGAAAATGTAACCGGAGGCGATTGTATAGACACTCTTTGGCTCATCTTTCAACACAAAGTTGTCGTTCTCGTTCGCCAGACCTTTCCATATGGTGGAGTAAGCTTTACACAGACCACGCCAGAAAGGGGAGAAGCCAGCTTTAGGAGTGACTGTCAACTCTTTATACTTGTGAACAACACGCTATCCCATAAACTCTCCTTCTGATGGATCAGGTTCCACACTAGTTTGCCCAAAAATCTATATTCATCTCCTGTAACTTATGGAATCCCCAAGCCTCCCACTCTTTTGGCTTGCAAATTTTATTCCAGGAGATGGTATGCATTGAACGAGCTCCGTCTTCATCCCCCCGCAAAAAATCCCTACAGATCCGTTCCATAGCCGCTGTGATAGATAGTGGCAATTTAACGTCGGGGTGCACATGATCTTGTTTTCCGGTTTTTAATCACTTATAAAACCAAACCATTTTTTACGGTTTCAAAATTTACAAACCAAAACCGAACCATAACTAGGTGAAACCATTTTATCTGGACCGTTTGGTTCGACTTGGTTATGGTTTTTTTTTCCAATTTTTAGTCCTCTGTTTTTTTACAAATAATTCACTGAATGAGAATTATCACGGTTCAGCGAATTCATGTTTTCATACACACAACAATCATACACGATTCTCATTCTCTATATACCATACACCATAACTCGAATGTCACTAGTCCTCTATATATATATATATATATATATATATATATATATATATATATATATATATATATATATATATATATGTGTGTGTGTGTGTGTGTACACACAACATTATATTATCATATTTTATGATGATCATATAAAACCATTTAAACTGCTTTTATTTCATCTTGTCATAGTCCTATTAGGATGGACATCAAACTATGCTTGTGGGGTAGTTGATTGAAAGATTAATAGATCATGGAATGACATATTAGTTATTTTAATATAGTGATAATTGAGGGGGACCGAATGTAAAGTTGGTTCACTGTGGACGATCGCTTCATAATGCATCGAGGAAAAGTTCTGTTTCACTGTGGTGTATAGTTGTAGAGTGGCACACGATATTGGATTGGTGAGGTGCAAATAAAGGCCCCTTAATTAATAGTGTCGATAATCATAGATATATACACACACACCCATATATATATATGTATATATATATATATATATATATATATATATATATATATATATATATATATATATATATATATATATATATATCCGGTTCCGGTTTGGTCTCGGTTTTTATCATAGAAATCCAAAATCAAATTATTTTTCACTGCTTGCTTTTTTTTTACAATACAAAACCAACCAAAACCATAGTTTACGATTTTCGCTTGGACCGTTTGTTCGCCAGCTTGGTTTGGTTTCCGGTTTTTGGTTCACCCTAGTTTAAGGTTTGCATTTGATAATAAGTTTGGGTGGAGAGCGAGCTCTAATTAGAATACTCCTCCTCGCTTTGGTTAATGCCTTAGAACGCCAGTGAGGCTAGTTTTGATCTCATTTTATCCAAAGAACTGGTGTTAGGGAAAGAGTGTGAGCCTTCATACATTGGAATAACTAACACACACAAAAAGGAGATCTACCTCCCAAAAATAGAACAATTAGAGATGCAACTCCAAAAAAACTAGAAAAGAAACTCGCTAACAAAAAAATCAAGAAAATCTAGCAAGGATCCCCGAATATGGCCTAGTGGTAAAGTGGCTTGGGTGTTGTAGTGATACCGGGCCAGAGCCGGAGTGTGAGGTTCAATCCCGTGAAAGTGGACGACTTCTTTCTTTTTTGGTAAAAAGGCAGCCTCGACTGAAATGCTAGGTCCCCGATTAACATCTCTACTCATTCTCGTGGGATCAAGAGTGGAGACCCTCAAGGTTAGGGGTTTAACTTTTTTTTTTAAAGAAAATCTAGCAGGACACTAAACATTTCTCCATTTTGATGAAGACCAAATCACAAGCATATCCTCACCAAACCAAAACCACACCACAGCAAAAAGTGGAATACAAGAAAAGATTGAAACCAAAAATGATAATATGTAGGCAGCCTGAATGCACCCTTCATACCAATGAAGGGTGCATTCCAAACATGCTCAATCAAGAGATTCAATTCCCATTTTTAAAAATATAGCTGCTACTTGCACCAGCAGATACCATATGTCAAACACCAGCAATTATCAACCATCCCTCTAGATCCACTGACAAAAGAAAAGTTGCATCCCTAGCCATGCAACACCAAATCATTCTTTGATTGGCCTTGACAGGCTAAAGTAATATCCGCTTTTCTTCAGAATATCCCGATTTTTGGATAAAGGGCATTTCGGTCTTTGATAAATCGGAATATTATGTTCTCTTGTTTTAAAGGTTTTATAAAAGAAAAGGGTTAATTAAGGAATTTTAAGTAATTAGGAAAATTGGGATTTATAAAAAGGAAACAAATCCTAATTAACCTAATCACTTTTGTCAAAAAAAGAAGTGGAGCCGATATTTTGAGATGAGGCACGCAAGTTTAGAAAAAGAGAGAGGAAGAACTTTCGATCCCCTGTGCTTAATCCGTTGATCTTTGGACAGATATCTCAAGGGAAAAAGAATCACCGCGACAAGAGGATCGCTTGATATCAACCATCCTTAGAGCCGTTAACGTAAGTTCTCATCATCGCTCTTGTTTAGGGTCTGCTTTCGCTCAACCCGCGCTTTTCCGTGTTTAAGCATCGAGTAATCCCGCGGTGTCAATCGCTTTTAGGCCTGGTGTTGCGCGGTTTATCTTTGTCAAGTGTGGTCGCTGGATCATAGTAGCTCGCAAGAATCGAGGTAACGTGGTTTTCTTATCGTATGGCTAAGTTCTCGTAAGGTTGTAGGCAATTCTCTTGTATTGTTTTTCGCTGTTTTATCCGTTAAAATCGAAGCTTTTGGGTGCAAGCGATGGAAATCGCAGGGTTAAGTTTGCACTCGAAATTCCTGTGGACGGGCGCCCAGGATTCGGACGGGCGCCCGTTCCTCTCGCAAGGTGGACGAGCATCCGCCTCTTTGACGAGCGCTCATGGTGAAATTTTGATACGTGATTGAATTGAGTTTGGGTGAACGGGCGCCTGGCCTAATGGACGGGCGCCTCGCTTCCTTCGCAAATTGGACGGGCGTCTGACTTTCTCGGACGGGCGCCCGGCGGGCGCTTTTCATACTGTGATGTGATGGCTTGAAGGTGGACGGGCGTCGATCTTTTGGACGGGCGCTCGCCTTTTGACGGGCGTTGGTCTGTGTTTCTAGTTTTTCATTGTTTTTTGGTCATGTCAGCTTGAGTTCAGGCTTTATTATACTGTTTTAATGCATAACCTACGTGACAAAGCTCAACTAGCTTCGTGCTTAGTTCCGCACCACATGGATTCCTAAAAGATGAAGTGCGGGACCACCGAAGCTTCGGATTTGCCTTGTGCTTCGATAAGCTAGGTTTATCGATGTCCCGGTAATCGCTAGGGCTTGTCCGTGTTCAGAGGTCTAAGTACGAGGGTAGGAAGTGTGAGGAGCTTACCTCGAAAACACTTAGTGGCTAGTTAAACATCTAATCAAACGATGTGCTAGATTAAAATCTTAAACATCATGCAATGCTTGGTAAGGCATAGTACAATATCGCGATGTGTCCTCCGACTGCATAAAGTAGATCGCACTCCACGCCGGTCAATCGATTGGCCGATAAAGCGCCTGGTGCACTCGCCGTCATCACACTATCGGACTCGATATTCCCGGGCTACCAGAGTTTAGTCTCTAAGTAGGTTGCACCCAATTGTCCTAGTACATCCTATTACTAGCGTAGTGCCCTTGTTATTCATGATGTAACAAACTTGAGCTAAGATAGATACCCTTGGAATCTCATGTTATGCAATGAACATAATATGATAGTTAGCTAGTGGCTAATAACGGAAATGAATTAATAAAAGACGGTATTGCTTTTATTTCTTTATGAGGGCATGGTTGTAACGATCTTCTACACGCTGCTAAGTACTTTTGTACTTACCCCTACGTTATCTTTGTCTTTCCCTTTCCCCAAAGAAGATGAACAGTGGTTACCACCGATGAGTTCTTTGGTGACGCAGGACGCTTGAGTTGGAGTTCAAGACTTAGATCGCTTAGATGTTTTCTTTCATAAACAGCTTGTTTCAGCTTTTGAACAATGTTGTTCTTTCTTTGGTTTAGATATCTTTGAGATCTTTGATTGAATTCTGATGTTTAGATCTTTTATTGATTTAGTTTTCTTCACAAAGATTGATTACCGTGATGTTTCGATCGCTTGGTTTCCCGAGTTGTTGAGTTGTTTTATCTTCCGTGATCGCTTGATTTCAATGTATGACGTAAGGCTTGCATATATTATTGAGTTCTTATTTGATAGTATATGTGCCGAGCGCTTTCTTCCGGATAAGGACTCGTGTTCGGAAACGGGCGTTACAGCTTGGTATCGTAGAGAAAGGTTTTCCTTTGCCGTGTAGACTTGATTTTTCTTTAAGATAAGGTTAGAGCTTTAGTAACCCCTCTTTCTCTTGGCTACAGGATGGTGCTTACTAGAGGAGGAGCTAGTTCAGATAACGCCGAGGCGCATAATACCTGCATAAGTAACGCAGAGACGGATTTTACCGAGGTTGTGGTTCCGAGAAGGAGGAGGAGGGACCAGCCACTTCAGTTCCTCCGGTCACTCAAGTGAACAACCCTAGTCACGGTGGAAGTCAAGGACCGAGTAATTCTGTTAGAGGTCGAGTGGAACAAGCGGGCCTTCAAGGTTTAGCACTCACTGCGCTCGCTTTACATCACTCCAAGGACCACCACTTGGACCGGGTTGGGACTTTCTAACCCACCGCCACCGGGCTTCTTCGCTTATCCATGTGTATCTATGTTTCCATCTACACCGCTGAGTTTCACTACTCACCTGATACTCGACCTCCACCACCACCTAGATCGAAAGTTCTTTCAGAGCACTGGCCACACCCACCAGCAAAGCAGAGTTATCGAATGCCTCATCGATACAAAGCAGCAGCTTCAACAAAGCAGTTAGTTGGGGGTTATGATAGACCAACAGACCGGTATGAGAAGTGAAGAGGCTACAGGTACCGTAGTTTTTCGGTAATGTTGAGCCACAAAGTTAAAGCAGACTTGTGGCTTCGCTGCTTTGAAAAGGCATGCAGAAACACGAGGGCCCCTAATCCTGAATGGGCCTGGCTATGCAGATCTTGCTTGGCGTGTAATGCAGAGAGTTGGATGGAGTCTTACGAGCAAGCTAATCCTAGAATCACAGATTGGGCGGTATTCAAGGAGTTGTTCTATCAGAATACTTCCTAGAACGGCACAAAATGCAAAGGCCAACGAAGTTTCGAAGTTTAAAACAGGAAGAAATACTACAAAGGACACAAAGACTGGCAGAATTTCACGAGTCAAGTGATTCTACCCCTAGATTACGTAAGAGTGAAGAAAAGAAGATAGACAAGTTTATGGAAGGGTTGTCACATGAGGTGGCAAAAGGTATGCTTTGAGATAGACCGACGAGTATGGCAAGCGCCATGGATAGAGCATTGATAAATGAAAGGTTTGCCAACAGCCGAAATGCTGTAGTTGGGGACAAGAGGCCATTCACAAATTTTCAAGGAGGTAGTAGAGGGCGCCACAAACAGAATGTAAAGAAGACAGGAGTTTAGCAATGAAGAGTTCGACAAGTGGGACGCCACCGGTTTGTGCTAATGTAACAAGGCACACACAGGAGATTGCATGGCTGGTAGCTTGAATTGTTTCCATCATGAAAGTCGGACACTACTCGAGGGCGTGTCCTAAGAAGCTATAACAGCAAACCAGCAGAGGGCTTAAGTAACCAAAGCAGGTAGTCGTCCCACGGGTAGCAGCATCGTTCAGTATCTTTGCAAAGCAGATGCAGAACTGTGAGGAGCTAGATGACCTTATGGTGATGTGTACTTTTTCAAGTTGTTTGTGTTTCTTATAAATATTTAATATGATATAGCGTGATATGATATTACATATTTATACGTAAATTGATTCACTTTAGGTACCATAATCATAGATAATCTAGCGCTTCAAATTGCTTGATACCGGAGCTTCAGAACTTTTGTTTCTCCAAGGATAGTTAAGAAGTTGAACCTACCCCTTCAAGGAGTTGGAGAGACCTTTGAGTATAACCACCCCTGCTGGGCCGAAAGTTACTAGATGTGCTCAAGTCACACCTCACCGACATTAGAGTTGGGACTTACAAGTGCCAAAGATGCCCTCGACGGTGTTGGATTTCTCAGACTTTGATGTTATCCTCAGGTATGGACCGGTTGTCTAAGAACCATGTCTATTTGGATTGCAAAGGCAAGAGAGTAATCTTTAAAGTTCCAGTGAAAATCAGCTAAGACCTTTCAGTGGTACCGTGATACAAGCCTAGCAAGAAACAACATCCGATCATCTCAAAGAAGCTTAAAGCCTTAAAGCCTCTGGAGGTGGCTGCCAAGGTTTTGTTGTTTATGCATTAGACAAGGAAAAGCTCAAACCCGAAAGTTAGAGAGACTTGTAGTTAAGGACTTTCCCAAGTTTTCCCGAAGATTTGCTGTGACATATGCCCGAGCAGGCCCAGAGTTTGAGATCGAGTTGATCGCAGGAGCTTCACCAAGAGAGCTAAAGCACCATACTGTGATGGCACCAGCGGAGTTGAAAGAGTTGAAGATTCAATTTTAAGGAGATGTTAGAGAAAAACATC
This sequence comes from Gentiana macrophylla, assembly GCA_026214975.1. Classification (NCBI taxonomy): domain Eukaryota; kingdom Viridiplantae; phylum Streptophyta; class Magnoliopsida; order Gentianales; family Gentianaceae; genus Gentiana; species Gentiana macrophylla. The sequence continues at coordinate 109,409,150 of CM047809.1, read as the reverse complement.
ATCCAGCCCAAGCACATCACCGTGGGGAGCACCGGTTTTGTTTGTAAAGAAGAAAGATGGGAGTATGCGCTTGTGCATCGACTACAGAGAGTTAAATAAACTCGACGATCAAGAATAAGTATCCTTTACTAAGGATTGATGATCTGCTCACCTGGGCTTGCAAGTTAAGAAGGTGTTTCTAAGATTGATCTTAGGTCCGGTTACCATCGCTGAAGATCAAGGTGTCGATATACCTAAGACAAATTTTCAAAAGATTTAGGTATGGACATTATGAGTTTTTGGTCATGCCGCTTTGACTCACTAATGCTCCATCGGAAGTTCATGGACCTAATGCAAAGAGTTTTCATGCCTTATCTCGACAAGTTTGTGATAGTCTTCATAGATTTATATCTTGGTATACTCTAAGGATGAGGAAGAACATCTAAGGATAGTACTACTGCACCTTAAAGGAGAACAAATTGTATGCCAAGTTTTCGGCGTGAATTTTGGTTAGACCAAGTTAGTTTCTTGGGCATATAGTTTCGTGAGAAGGTATTAAAGTGGATCCAAAGAAAGATAGAAGTCGCTTTCTAAGTGGCCTAGACCTACATCAAGAATGCAGAGATAAGAAGGTTCTGGGTCCGGTGGTATTACCGGAAGTTTGTAAAGGATTTCTCGAAGATAGCTACACCTCTTACGAGACTTACCGTAAGAACGCCTGGCATGAGTGGATCGATGAACGTGAGGGAGCCTTTCGTGACTTTGAAAGAAAAGTTGACCACAGCCTCGTGGTTGGCGTTATCGGAGGTTTTTGATAATTATGATGTTTACACAGATGCATCGGGTCAAGGTTTGGGCTGTGCTTTTGATGCAACAGAAAGGTGATTGCTTATGCATCTAGGCAGCTAAAGGTGCATGAGAAGAATTACCCTACACACGCACTTGAGTTGGCAAAGCAAAGTGGTGTTTGCTCAAGCTTTTGAGACACTATTTGTATGGTGTCAAGACAAGGATCTTCACGGATCATAAGAGCCTTAAGTTCTTCTTTACTCGTGAGAATCGAATACGAGACAAAGAAGATGGTTAGAGTTTGTGAAAGACTACGACTTGACATTCAATACCACCCGGTAAGGCGAATGTCGAGCCGATGCACTTAGCCGGAGAGCTGTTAATGCTATCACCACCTTACAAGAAGTTGTGGATCGCTGATATAATGCATTGACAGTTGGTTGAGCGTATAATGAAGAATAGCTTTTATGGCGCCATTGATGGCGCAGGTCGATCCGCTAGATGAAATACGGTTTAAACAAGATAAGGACCCATGTTGATGGTTAATTTGAAGCGCTGTGGCCCGAGAAAAACCTACAGTGATACGCTGGACAAGAGTGGTTATCTTTGGTATGGAGACCGCTTGTGTGTACCGTGATGTGGATGGTCTAAGAGAGAAGGTTATGGATGAGGCTCACAAGATTGCTTTTCGCGGTTCATCCCGGAGCCACTAAGATGTATAGAGATCTCAAGGAAAGATACCGTGGCCTGGTATGGTTAGGATCGCAGAGTTCGTGGGCAGTAGACGCGATACATGTCGAGGGTGAAAGCAGAACATAAAAGGCCGTGGAGGTTTGCTGAAACCTTTGAGATACCGGAATGGAAATGGGAGAATATCACGATGGATTTCATCACCGGTTTGCCTAAGACGGCGGGCGGTCATGACATGATTTGGGTGATTGTGGATAGACTTACCAAATCAGCCCATTTCTTGCCGTGGTAAGGTAGACATGCCTATAAAGAAGTTCGCTACTATGTACATCGACAATATAGTGAAGCTTCATGGTGTGCCTTTATCTATTGTATCCGGACAGGATAGTAGATTCATCACGCTTTGGAAAGGTCTCAGTAAAGCTTTGGAACTAAGACCGATTTGAGCACGCTGCTTCATCCTCGTATTTGGACGGGCAGTCCGAGAGAACGATTCTGCACTTCGAGGATATGCTTAGAGCTTGTGTTTTGGATGCCGGAGGTTCATGGATAGATTACCTCAACTTAGCGGAGTTTGCTTACAATAACAGCTTACACGTTAAGTTTTAGAATGCCACCTTTGAGGCCTTGTATGGTAGGGAAGGTGTGACTCACTTTATTGGGATGAAGTAGAGAGAAACACATCACAGTAATCGAGATGGTTCAGCAAGCCAAGGAGAAGATCGAGATGATACAAGAAGACTGAAAGTCGCACAAGATCGCTGCAAAAGAGTTGGGCCGATGTTGAAGGAGACCGCTAGAGTTCATGTCGGGGACAGAGTTTACCTTCGAGCGCCTCCAATGAAGCGGTGCCAAGAGGTTTGGTCGTAAAGGAAAGCTAAGTCCAAGATACGTAGGACCTTTGATATCATCGAAAAGAGTTGGAAAGTTGGCTTATAAACTACAGCTTGTCGGAATCGATGTCTCAGAGTCCACAATGTCTTCCACGACGATGCTTGGCATATGTTTATCAAAAGTGGATGTGAATCAAATTGATCCAGAGGTGTTACAAGACAACCTATCATACGTGGAAAAGCCGATCAAGATTCTCGATAGAAAGGAAAGGATGATCAAGCAGGCTAATGATTCCGTTAGTGTTAGTGCAAATTGAGCAACCATGCACC